>JAOUQX010000023.1:1416177-1442801 GCA_028566295.1 Liobagrus marginatus
TATGCGGAATCAAAGAATTTCACTGTATGTTGTACTGTATGATGTGCATGTGACCAATAAACTCAACTTTACTTTTTAAGTAGACTATTTTAATCGTCTGTTCTAGCCACTCACGTCACACGTGTATCCTCCGACGTAGCCTCTGCAGGTTGCACCATTGAGGCAGGGTTTGTCTTCACAGTGGTCCACCTGACTCTCGCAGTAGCTGCCTGTGTAATCAGCCGGACACTTGCAGTAGTGTGTGTTCCCTGTGTTAACGCAGTGACCTCCGTGATCGCAAAGATCATCCGTCTGAAGACCTGTAAGCGTACAATGACAATAAAATTAGCAGAGAACAACATAAGCATGTTGACGTAACCACCGATAGCACGTGTAAGAGATCACTCTTACCTCTTTGTAAAGCTGCGACCTCACAAGAAACGCCCGGGATGTCGCAGTAGCGTCCCGACCAGCTTCCCACACAATCGCACGTGAACGATCCGTCCTTCGGTCTACATCGGCCACCGTTTTGGCACGGGTTCGAGCGCCTACACCAGTCCACAGGAACCTGCCCAGAAAGCACCGAAACATCTTTTACATATAGAAGCTACTTCTTATTATTAACCAAAATCGCCTCTGAAGTAGGCTTGTAGTAGTGTGTGTGTACCTGACAGCGGTTGCCTGTATATCCCTTGGGGCAGGAGCAGTGGAACATCTTCACACCATCATGACACACTCCTCCGTTGAGGCAGGGCTTCTTGTCACATTCGTTCACCTCGTACTGGCAGTGCTCACCCGTAAACCCAGAGCGGCACGTGCAAGTAAAGCCATTGATCTTGTCCACACAGCTTCCACCATTAAAGCAAGAACTGCAGAACACACGAATCAGATCTCTTTTTTCCATCCGGTTTTTGTGTTATTCATATTTATATTCTGATGTTGGTCCTACCTCTCTGTGCACTCGGGTATATTGGTCTCGCAGTGGAGGCCGGTGAAACCTGGTTTGCAGGTGCAGGTGTAGCTGTTGACATAGTCGGTGCAAGTGCCGCCATTTTTGCAGGGGGAGCTCTGGCACTCGTTCATCTCGATGCCGCACCGCTGCCCTGTGAAGCCAGGGAGGCAGGTGCAATAGAAGGTGTTTATACCATCTGTGCACGAGCCTCCGCTTAGACATGGATCTGCGGATGGACAGAAAGCATAAAGACTTATTTACAGGCTACTCACACCATGCATCCTTTTGTTCGCCTTTATACAGTAACGATTTATAATCACTAACTCATGTGTCAGCCAGGAGACAATGGATTTCATTTCCTTGTTGATTAGTTATGCATGAGAACGTGTTACTGTTCAGTCCCAACAAACGAGCACTTCAGTCGTCACTGTTTTTCTCCCAAATACATGATTCAGAAGTGAAATGCTTACTGGTATCGATTACTCACTCGGAAGACAGTCGTTGATGTCAGTTTCGCAGTTAGGTCCAGTGTAGCCGTTGCGACAGGAGCACACGTATCCGCCGAGCGTGTTGGTGCAGGTGCCACGGTTCTTGCACGGGTTTGAGTTGCACTCATTCACGTCAAGGTTACACAGCTGGCCTGTGGAGACAAGACACCACTTAGCGAACAGAAGACTTTCAGGAGAGACATGACGTGATAATGGCTCATCTGACTTACCCTGCCATCCGAGCGGACAGGTGCACTTGAAGCCCAGGTAGTCGAGGGAGTGAACGCATGCTGCATTGTTGGAACACGGGTTGGGCGAGCATGGCTCCTCAGCGCATGTGGGTCCGCTGTAGGGCGGCTCGCACCGACATGTGAAACTTGCCATGCCATCCACACAGGTGCCGTGATTCATGCAGGGGCTGGACGCACACTCGTTTATGTTTTCTTGACATAGATTACCTGCGAGAAAAAAAACATAGATTGTTGGAGTTTGCATCGCCACACAGTTCATTAAACTATCCAGCAGGAGGCGATATAGCTTAGCGCTTAGACATTGTAATACCTCAGCCCTAATAAGATTCACAATGGGCATTTTGTATTTAATGAACATGCTGTCTGTATTTTTAAAAGTACCTAAATGAACCATTTTACACGTTTACCTCTGAAGCCCTGACGACATTTACAGGTAAAACTGTTGAGCTGGTCCATGCATGTGCCGGCGTTCTGACAAGGGTTGGGCAGACATTCGTTACGGTCCAGATCACAGTTCTTGCCCGTCCATCCAGGCTCACAATCGCAGCGGTATCTGCAGAATACCAGCCAGAAATATCATTTGGTGTCAGATTTACTCTTAGCGTGTCTGTGACTAGGTAAAGCTAACATGATAAACTGTTAACACTAGCAACATGTTAGCGTGAAGACATCATTAAGGCCTATGTGGAAACTGCATAATAATAGCATTATATGATGAGCATAGTAATTGGTTGGTACCCGTTGGGATCTTCTCTGCAGTTTCCATGCACACATGGGCTGTTGCTGCACACGTCCACATGAGAGTAGCAGTACGGCTCGTGGAAACTGGCAGGACACAGACAGCGGAAGCCGTTCTCCTCGTCCAGGCAGGTGCCACCGTTACGGCATGGATTTGACGAGCATTCGTCTACCTCCACGTTACACTTTGGACCTGACCGGGGGAACAGAAACCCTTGTATTTTTCCTGTGTCTCAGAGTCATAAAAGAGTTAAAGACGTACATTGAATCCCGCCCGGAATTCAAAGGCGATGCAGACGTACCGGTGAAGCCGGGTTTGCACACACAGTCGTAACGGTTTATGCCGTCCTTGCAGATTCCGTAGTCACATGGGTTGCTGGCGCAGTCATCAAAGTTTATTTCACAATTGGTCCCTGTATTTGAATACAATTACGCAATATTGTTCACAACAGAGACGGCTACACTACAAACAATCGATTGAAGCGGATAAAGGCGCAATAAACACTTGCCGACGTAGCCTGAGCAGGTGAGGCTAATCTTTTTTAGATAAAGCATTTTTAACAGTTTTTGCATACTCAACACCCAATCAAATGAAAGTACAGTTATATTCGGCATGCCTACAGATATCCGAGAGGTAAAATACATTACTTCTTTAATCTGGTCTAGTATAGCCAATCAGAAATTAGAATGTATTTACCATAAACACGTCAGGTGTGAGTGCTTTTCTACTTTACCTGAGGTCCCGTGCTGGCACTGGCAGATGTACTTGTTGACCAGGTCCACGCACTTGCCGCCGTTGTGACAGGGGTTACTATGGCACTCGTTGAGCTGGTTCTCACAGCGGTAGCCCGTATAACCCGGCACGCAGTTACAGGTGTAGCTGGCGATGCCATCTATGCATGTGCCATGATGGCATGGGTCTGGCAGGCAGTTGTCAATATTACTTTCGCAGAGTCTGCCCTCAAACCCTGGAGATGGAATACAGACATTTAAAGCAGTCAGACTGATAGATTGCTAGCTTAATGAACCATATTAACCAATTAACATATACCAGTTCTAATATTTATAGCCTTAATAACATCACTAGCTAGATTCATTTTAACGCAGGCAGAATCCTGTCAGTTTTATTAAAATGAACATCAATCTGGAAATAAGATTTAAAATAAGATTCTACACTTATTTTGGCTATTTGTAGCACTATTTTAGCTACTATGCTTTACATCTGGTAATGTTGCTAGCCATCGTTTTTATAGCCATATATATATATATCTATGTATATATATATATATATACTATAAATTCATATCAATTGTATTATTCATCAGTTTTTATCAAAGCATTTAACTGGCTAAGCAGCTACCATCTCTACATGAGATAATAATGTCTTAATAATGTTAAAAGCTAGCAAAATAATAGGTGCAATGTTGCACGCTAGCTAACAAACATGACATTAGTATTTTGCTAGCTTTTAAGCTTTTAGCTTTTTTGTTAGCACTGGAAGTTGGACACAAACCTACATTTTGTAGCTGCGCCCAGATTGCTGTCTCTTATTGATGATATTTAAAGATTTCCAACAAAACAAGAGAATGAAATAAACAATATATAATTTACTTGCATGCTAATAAAAACAGATAATCTACATTTCAGCAAGGTATCTTATATCTGAAGAATCTGATTTGCACCCCAGCGGTTACTGGCAGTTTTACATTTACAGCATTTTGCAGACGCTCTAATCCAGAGCGACTTGCAACTGAGCAGTTGAGGGTTAAGGGCCTTGCTCAGTGGCTCATCATTGGGAATCAAACCTTAGTCTTCAGATGAGCAGTCCAACACCTTAAACACTGTGCTACCACTTCCTACCAGTTTTAAGGCTTTGTTGCTGTCCGTCACGGTGGATTTGCTGTGAGTTTTGGCAACTCAGACATGACTTCATCTCCAGCATTTCTATAGGACGAGCTGTCTTAGGCTTTGCTCTTTCTTTCTGTTTGTAGTACTACTGTTTTTTTATTCACTGCCTTGGCAATTCAGTCAATGCTTTTTACACTTTGGCCTACAGTGTGAAGACCTCTTTTCTTTTCCCTTTGACCCTTTACTTCTTTAACCCTAAAAACTTGTCCCAAAAAATCCTTTTCCTCATTCTCTATGTGCCTTTTCCCTTTCCCCCCCCAAAGTTTCTTTCGACTTTGCCCCATTTCCTTTTCTCTTTCACTCTGTCTGGTGAAAAGTCCTACAGTGCGGCGCCCGGGTTTCTGTAGTTTCCATGCCAACAGGTTGTCAGGCAGCGGCAAGAGCAAGGAGCCAAGGGCGGGAGACAGAGACACAGAATGAGAGAGTGAGAGAGAGCGAAGGCTTTCACGGGCTTCACAGAACTGCTTTTGTCCAGAAGAGCACAGCGACAATACCTCGCACCCCTGCTAATGGGACGACCCAGAACAGGAACACGAGCCAGCAGAATACCAAGCAGCTGCTACGCTTAGACAATATGCATATGCTCTGAATTTATACTTAATCAATTTCATGAAATATTGTTACATATCAATAAATCTGCTTATAGGTAAAAATCTAATGCAGTAATATTAAAGGATATTTAATATATAATAAATATTATGTATACTATACGTGTTTTAACTTAATACAAAAATGAAACAAATGAAGTCATAAATGAACACTGTCACTTTAAGACAGAACAGAACAAGCAAACAAGTATGCAACGTATTCTTGTTGCTAATATTTAAATTGATTTGCATAGACAACTGTTGCTTCTAATTTACTTGGATGTAGGAATAGTGTTGTGTGTTCGCTGTTGTTTGGTCTCTAACAAATCAATTATTTGTTTAAAATGAACAACGCAAAAAATAGGTAACATTTATATCCTAATTAATTATGAATGACAATATGATACGTACAATATAGATAACTGAAATGATTACAAACCCTGAAATTGGTATGGACATTTCTGTACCGTATGAATTGACACATTATCTGATTGAGAAAAAGGATTAGGACTGAAATCCAGACTTTACATTCCTTCAGACGGACCTGGGCGTTGGGGTTGTGCTTTGGTATTAAAGGGTTCAGATGAACAGATGCAGAGGTGAAAACAGAGCGTAACCCCTATCCTCAGCAGCTGCTGGCCCTGAGTGACCCCCGTGATCCCGGGGTGAAGCGGGGGGATAAGCGAGATTAAGAGCCTGCTGTCGGTCTGATCATGGCCACATAATGTCTGACCTTGAAATCTGACTCAAAATCAGGGGCACAGATCTGATATCGACTGTGATTTGTTGTTTCTTGAGAATATCTTCACGTTCAACACACAAACGCGCGCACACACACACACAAACACACACACACACACACACACACACACTCACTCACTCACTCACTCACACACATCCATTTACCTTCAGCGCAGCGACACTCGTAGCCGTTGGGCCTGTCGATGCACTTGGCTCCGTTCTGGCAGGGCGTACTGGCACACTCATCAATGTCGATCTGGCACATGGTGCCAGTGAAGCCTGGGACAGGCAAACACAAAGGTCAAGGGTCAAAGTAAGGCAGAGGAGGACAAGTGTACATGCTACGCTCGGCTACAGAGGGCAGAGGTGCCTGGCCTAGGTCTCAACTGCCTGGACAATGCATAAATCACAGCCCATGACTTTAAAACGTTTTGTAGTTAACAAAGTCTGTGTTTGGTTAAGAGTCTGGACGAGTAGCTGTCCAAAACAGAGATGCGCATTTTCCCATCTGTAGGCGGTCAGATTTAAATTTTTTTTAATGTTTCATTTAAACACGGGAACCAAGAACTAGGTCTTGATTTTATTATGTCTCAGTATGCAGATAAAGGGACAAAGAACAGGACAATCAACATTTTTTCAAAAATAGAAAATAAATGACGTCTCAAAAATTAGGACCGGCTAAATGTTTCGTGTATATTTCAGCAATTTCTAGGATTTTTTTAAAAAAACAAATCTGGTTTTACTGCACAAAATAGGACAAGAATGTTTCAACTGGTACGTTTGAATAAGTTATTTAACTTAAATTATGCTTCTTCTCATTCTTCTTACAATTTTCCTGTATTCCCTGAGAATGCCTTTTAACCTTTACACATTTTCTGGTACTGATCCAGAAGCCTAGACAAATTTTGCTTGCTTGTAGATGATACACACAGTGCCGCTTTTTACGATGTTAGCACAAGGCAGGGCACCAAAACCACCTGCTTTTCTTTTCCTTCGGCTTTCAGACATCAAAAGTAACCAAATTTAAATAGGCGTCATTTATGAACGGCTTTCTACCAATAAACATGCCAGCTAGCGCATTGTTTGCAGTGGCCTCATATTTCTGCAACAATCACTAGGCCTTTATTAAGATTAGTGTGGCTGTGGATATGCGCTAGGCTTTAATCAATTTCTGACATCCGTAGGCTGGGAAACCATGCATGGGGTGAGTAAGTGCATCTTATAGGCTGGGGGCCCCATGGAAATGGCCATTTTTGCATCTGTAGAATGCGCCCATGTTGATTAACAGTGTTGTGATGGGATCTGTGGCGATGGTTAGGGCAGGAGGTTAGAAGAAGGGGAAGGGGGGGGAACACTAGAATTGTTTTCTTCATGTGCCAGAACCCCCCTCGACGTCCTAACCCAGTACTCACACAAACTCTACCAAATCAATAGCTAGATGGGGGGGTACTACGGGGGGGTTGTCTGCCCCAGATGTAAATTGCGGATCTGGAAAAGAATCTCATTAGCAGGACTGCTGTTCCCCCTCTTACCCTCTAAAAACCATAGAGAGAGAGGAGGAGTGACTGCCACCCCCTTCTTCTGTCTATAGATGAGTGGGGGCAGAGGAGGGAGGAGGGGGGCACAATGGTGTCTTTGTTCCGGCACGCAGTATTGCTACCCCTGAAGGCCTGGCTCTTATGAGTAATTACTCAGAGTACCATCAGGCCAGCAGAAGACGCTCTGTCAGTTTAATATTAATTGACTTATATTCCACAAGTGGCACTTTGGGCGAATAGGACAAGTAAAGGTTGTTATCTTACCTGGCTGGCAGGTGCAGGTGAAACCGTTAACCAGGTCTCTGCAAATGCCGTCATTCACACAGGGATTACTCTCGCACTCGTCTATGTCCACCTCGCAGTGCGTGCCAGCATAGCCTGATCGAAACACACATCATAAAACATATTTTCCCAATAGCCATAATTACAGGGCTTTAAAATTACATGACATTCACATTCAGACCCTCAGGAGCCTTTTGTACACCCCCTCTCATGCTAACACTGGCTTCCTCCTATACTTATAATTCCATTTTATGAGTTATAAGTAATGGCTATAAACAATGGCTTTTTAATTGATCCATGCCACTTTACATTGTTTATGACCTGCTTCGGCTTCCATTGGGTCAGATTATGGATTGTGGAAGCCGAAGTAAGCCATAAGCAACGTAAAGAGGTTTGGAAAGCATGTCATATAATTATGGTCGTTGTGCTTAGCTGTTTTAATAAGAACGAGGGACAAACCAGCAGCAGGAGCACAAGAAAGAACCAGCTGACGATGAAGAGGCAGGAGAGCAGGAGGTGTCTGCGAAAATGAAAGGAGGGGTTTTTTTTGGAGGAAGAAAGAGGGGGTGCGGCGAGGTGGGGGTTGGGGGAAAAAGTGATGGGAAAAAGTTTGCTCTCTCTCAGTGTGCACGAGGGGCACAGAAAGTAGCACAGAGAGGCCCTATTGTTGCCGTTCATTCCCACCAATCTACTGCTTATTATCATGCAGCACACTATCCTCCCCCGCTTGCTCTCCGCTAGCCCTATAGAACTCACACTCCCAGCCCTCATTTGTATATTCGTAAAGAGCCATAGTATAAAGTTATGGCTGGACATGGGACTTTGAGCGTGCGTGTCTTTGAAGTTGTGTGTGTGCGCACGCATTTGTATTGGAGGCAAGCTTGTCAGTCTGTTATTTCATGTTTTTTCCATGCCTGCAGTGGTCAGAACAGACGGTCATTAGACCCCACAACTTGCTTCCCAAAAGACATTATTATGTAATGCATGCTTAGCATTACTCAGTGCTCCCTCATGACTCTGCTGACGTTTGACTTTACAGTGCTGTGACTTTACAGTGTCGCATCAAGCCTGCACTGAAGCATGACGTGATGTTAGGTGTCTTGGCGTACCAGGCATGCAGATACAGGAGAACTGGCCAATGCGGTCGAGGCAGGTGGCATCGTTCTGGCAAGGCATAGATAGGCACTCGTTGATGTCAATCTCACAGCGAGGGCCGGTATAACCACGGCCGCACTGGCACTGGAATGAGCCTTCTGTATTCACACACTTTCCGAAGTGCTCGCATGGGTTGGCACCTGAAACAATAGTTTAACATTTGTGTTAGGGTTAGAGGTGCTCGCATGGGTTGGCACCTGAAACAATAGTTTAACATTTGTGTTAGGGTTAGAGGTGCTCGCATGGGTTGGCACCTGAAACAATAGTTTAACATTTGATTTTAGCACAATATACTAGGGATGCACTTTGGTATTGGGCCCGATGCCGAGCTCATGTACTTGTAGTCGTAAACATACACCGATACCAAAAATCCGATACCTCACGTTACGTAATTTACATTATTTAGCAGACATAACTGACAGAACTGACACGGACACACATGACAGACACAATGTCAGGCAGTGTATATATATTTCAAAATTAATGGCTCCTTTTTTTCTTCTATATTATGGCCTTGAACGTTATTGCTGTCCAATATTCATTAGTCTCATTGTGTTGTGCTTGGAAAATCGCAGATCACCAAAAAAAGAAATTTAAAAAATGAATAAAAAGCATTAGTATCGACGAGTACCAGAATAAAATCCTGGTACTCCTACTTGATCCTTAAAAAAATGGTATTGGTGCATCGTTACAATATACAGTACTATGGGAAGCTATGAATTAGTGGACGACAAACATTGTTTGTGATGCTAATGAAGCACACAGATTTTAATATTAGTAGAGTGAATGTACCGATAGAACACTCATCCATGTCCTGGTTACAGGCTCCACCGACAAAACCAGCCGGGCATGTGCAGATGGCACGGCCGTTCAGCGGATTGGTGTCACACACCGCACCTTCATTGCAGGGGTTACTGACGCAGGCATCATCCAGGTGGCACAGCAGACCTACAGTCAGAAATAGGAATAGTTCAGAACCATAAAGGTAAACTTATGGGTAAAATTCACTAGTGTGTAAAATGATGGGTGTATGTGTCGGAAAACATACCGGTTTTGCCCACCGGACACTCGCAGAAGAAAGACGCTACACGGTCATGACATGTAGCTCCATTATAGCACACGGCGGTGGCGCAGTCATCGATGTTCTCACTGCAGTCGTTGCCAGTCCAGCCATTTACACACACGCATGTGTGGCCTCCATTGGTGTTGAAGCATGTGCCACCGTTGTGGCAGGCATTTGGCTGCATTAAGCACTCGTTTACATCCTCAGCACAGTATTGACCTGCAACACAAACACACACGGTTATCACACCACAAGATCACAAATCCAGTAAACACAGGTTTTACTGTGTGTAGAAAGTCAAACACCTGTCCACTCAGGCGGGCACTGGCAGTTGTAGGTGTTGACTCCATCTACACATATTCCACCATTCATGCACTTGTGGCCAGGGCAGTCATCCACGTTCACCTCACAGTTAAGTCCAGCGAATCCTAGAACAGAATAGCAACCACAATTTGGTAGTACAGTCTCCTCTGTATAGTATCATTTATATAATATATAATGTGTTTTCATTTTTCTTTTGCTAAACCTATATTTTGGCGTTACCTTCAAATTTCAAGTAATATGAAATAACGACTTAGAACCTGGGATCATTAATAACGTACCTATAATCATACTAAGTACTGTTTGACTTTGTAGTATACCTTAGCAGAAGCATAATATCTGCTGAATTTAATACATATGTCACTTACATACTGTTCAATATACCATATGCCTGAATTGTTTTCTGGCTTTTGTGCAACATTCTACAATCATGTGTAAATCAACACTAAGCCGTCCTCAAGTATCATGATGTGTTCTATGTGATATATGTATACATTTTGGTCTCATATCACACTTTATGACCTTAATTCACTCAGACTCTATAAGAATGACTAGCCGGGACGTTAAAAGGTCTAGTGGGTGTTGGAGTGTTTACACTCTCTCCTGACAGTTCCCACAGTAGCATCAGGCCGGCCAGAGTGAAGGCCACCCTCCCCGCTGTTTTTGCTTGTTTTAGATTCGCTCACAGTTTCAATGACTTCCTCTCTGGCAAGGGCCATTTCCTGCCTGATCCCTGGAGGGATCGCAAGAGGGTCATAAACTAAATTCCTCCCTGATGTCTAGCAGCCTCGCTTCACTTCACACCCCACCACTCATTTCTTGTCTCTCATTTCTCAAAGCTATTTTTGGGAGGGGGGCATGCGACCCTTAAGAGTCCTATAGCAGAAGCAAGGGTTGGGAAAATGTATCCAGTTGTAAAAATGTTTATGACTATGGGAATGTGGTTGTGGGAGTGTATGTGCACGTTGCTTTAGACGTACCTGGAAGGCAAGCGCATTCATAAGTGTGGTCCCCAGTTTGATGGCATGTTCCTCCATTGAGGCACTGGGATGGTGCACAGGGCTGAGTGAGCACCTCACAAGTGCGCCCGCTGTACCCGGGAAGGCACTCGCAGCGAAACGACCCATGTGTGTTCACACAGCTACCTCCGTTCAGGCACTTTCCTGGCTTGCGGCACTCGTCGATGTCGTTGCGGCAGTTCCTGCCCTGGTAGCCAGGTGGGCATGAACAGTTGTAATGGTTGTTCCAATTGGAGCAGCGAGCACCGTTTGCACATGGACTTGTGGCACAGGCATCGATCAGAGAGCAGTCCTGACCTATGCATATACAGTTAGACAGGAAGTTTAATCATAAAATAGGTGAGTCACTAATACGGAAAAAAAACGACCTGGAGATAATAAGATGAATATAGGAAGGGGGTGCGGTGGGGAAATATTATATTAACTTAAAGTCTACTGTTAGCATAACCGACAGTATACTTCAGCAAATATCAACGTAATCTCAATCCACATCAAGTTCTTCCCAAGATATTTACTCTTAAAACATAAAATTAAAACCTAAAGGGCACTTTTCATCGTACAGTGAATCACATTGAGTTCACGATGGAGTTTAGGTGCTTAATTAATGCATGAGAACCTAATGTTTAATGCAGTGTAGCAAAAACGACACACTTCCGTTAAGGTTTACCTCTAAAGCCCCTCTGGCACACACAGGTATACTGTGTGATATCGTTCGCCACTGGACTTTTGCATGCGGCTCCGTTAAGGCATGGCGAGCGGTGGCATGGGTCCAAGTGTTGGCACAGTGGTCCGATGTACCCGGGCTGGCACCTGGAAGAATTGACATGAGGAATAAGGAATTACTATCAATGGGACAGAGAGAAAGCAGGGAAAGCAAGCAAGAAGAATTTCATAATGCAATTGGGAGCTCCACCTCCCAGGGACAGTCTTGCCAAAATCTGACACGGACCGTCTGCCTTTTTCATTACCACAACTCAGACTGTATGTTAATACTGCCTGAACTGGTTCATGTCAACACACACACACACACACACACACACACACACACACACACACACGTACACAAAGAAAACTGCATGCACTGGGACAGATGTAACATATCGTTTGGTCTTCATTGAAATGGAATAACCCGCTCTCCAAATTCCCCCAATATTCCCAAGCCAGGCAATTTCTCTCGGTCCTTGCCAGCTTCCATTCCATCATCATTACTCTTACTGCACAGTGCAGCCAAACGCTATTTCCGCACTTAGACAAGCAAGCCAGTTAACAGCCAGATTACCTACCTTGCTCTCAGGACAACCATGTAACAAAATCCTAATATACAACAAGGCTTTATTTGTTGAATAAAAAAGAAGCCACTCAAAAGACCAAAGAGAACATACTATAGAAATTAGATGTTGGTTCATTCCTTTTTCGGTTCCATGGCTTTCATTGTGATGGTATAGTATCTTGATAGACAGAGTAGTGTGACCTGAAACGGCACAGGCGAGATAACACACAAACGGCCTTTGGGTTTTAAAGGTCGTCTCTGGGGGCTGAGCCAGGTCGCCTAGTGTACGCAGGGTAACCCTACACTCACCCAGGGAGCCCCTGCAACAGGATGGGCGCCCACATCAAACGGGTTGTTTGAAGCTGATGACAAGGCCTGTTATGGCTGTTCATCCCCCGCCTTCAGGCTCTTTCTCTTTCCGCTGTAAACTCCTGGGCAGTGACAACAATCGCTTTTCCTCTGCTTTCTGTTATAGGAAGACCATTTTTTTAACTCCAAAGTATCTTGTCCTTTGTGGTCTTCTTTGTAAACTGCTGCAGGGGTGTTAAGTACCAGTAGGGCATCTGCTCTCCAGGGGTTTATGACTGCTCAAAGTTTGGTTACCCTTTTTTCCCCTCATATGCAAGGAATGTGAAAAATACATTTGGCTTGATGGGACTTTACTATCACAAATGACCAGTGATTAGGATTTAAACTGGACAGCTGATGAAGAAGCTGTAGAGCAGCAATTCTGCAACAGGAGTTCTTGTTCAGTTACAAAAGCTATTTTTTCCCCTTCTCTTCTTCACCTTTGAGGCCCCTGAAGTCTTGCAGTGCCATTCCTATAAAACCTCTTACATGCTAGGAGGTCAGATGTCAGAGGTCGGCAGTCTGATTGTGATGATAATGCTTGCAAGGCTGAGGACCTAGGGGGTGGGGTGTATGTTTTAGGCTAAATTGTCTTTGAGGTAGGGTGGAGAAGATGGCTGGGCAGTGGGCAAGGGTCTGTCACAGAAGGAATGTCATGTCATACTTCCTGTAATCCTCCGTCCCCTGCTCTGAAAACAGTCGTGCTATCGCCGAATCCCAGATCCCTGTTGCCCCAGCAACCTCACAGACCAACGAGCAAGTCTGACACACCACCAATCAGCCCCTACCCTTCATCCCCTTAGCTATTTGTCATGGCTTGGCGGGGTTTATTTAGAGGCAAATTAACTATGTCTGGAATTTCTGGTGTCACTGGAAAAATGAAACCAGAGCAGAGGTCTCGGCACAAAGGATGGTTTAGAGGGATGGGGAAGGGTACGCTCACCAAGGTTTTTTTTTTCTTTACAAGAATGTAGTCTGACACTCCAATGGCTGTATAAAACACTGGAAAAGCTTCAGCATCCATACAACAATTAGCTCTTCTCTACAATTCCTTTTTAGAGAATTTCACGTTCCTTATTCCAACTGTGAATGTTAGCAAGCCAAAATTAAGTTCTTGACTCAAAACTTTAACAGACTTTGAAAACTAGTACGATGGAGTAGTAAAAAAAACTGCATATGGGATTTTGACCAGACACCATATTTGCCTGAAATTTGAGTCTAGGTGCCAGAATGCATTAAGGTACATATGTGGGCGTATCTGTTGGTGTCTGGTTGGTGATCCTTAAAA
Source organism: Liobagrus marginatus (assembly GCA_028566295.1). Lineage (NCBI taxonomy): Eukaryota > Metazoa > Chordata > Actinopteri > Siluriformes > Amblycipitidae > Liobagrus > Liobagrus marginatus. The sequence goes on from JAOUQX010000023.1 coordinate 1,430,106, forward strand.
AATGTCTGTGGTTATGAACTGAATGTGCTGATATTGGTCAGGCAGCCACAAGAGGGAGGACAGGAAAGGATAAGTTATTTGTCCTCATGTGTAGTACAGCAGCCAAAACACACATTCTTTGTCTCAACCTTGGCCATGCCTATCATTCTATTCCTACAACATGGAGCCAGGAGTAAAAAGTCTTACTAAGATATTCCATCTTTACCTAGAAATCCAATTCTGCTAAAAATGAATGCTGTTATAGACATTTCCATAAACCGCAGAAAAATAGTAGATTTGGCAGATGTGCTTTGCAGTTTTTCAGCAGGTGTGGACTTTATGACAGATTTGACAAGTCTTGACCCCTGACCACACAGAAAATGCGTTTGGCACTGGGCAGAGATGATTACCCTGGTACATCACAACACTCATGAAGGGCTGTACCAGCTGCATCCGGGTACTTCCCATCTTTCCACATCTGTCAGTACAACTCCAGCTGGTTTTTTCTGGAGCTCATCAGCTAAACAACAGCTCCGTTATGCCGTCTTAACACACATTCATGCATTTTCCTAAAACAATCCCATGCATGCGAGTGTGCTGGTACATATCCAACACACAACTCATGATAATATTCGGTCTGCCAATAAGAGTAGGTTAAAGTAGAAGTCTGGGAGTTTTGTTGAGCAAAAACAAACCCCTTCAGACACTGATGCAATACAAAAAAGCACAACACACAACCACACTAACTCCCATGCGTAGAGGATTGCTGGATACACACACTCAAATGAACAGCGAGTAATGTTTATCAAGTTCCTGAGAGCAAGAGTGCCAAGCGTAGGATCATTTCTCCGTCTCACAATGCTTCAGCTTATGCTCGTATGTATACTGAAGGAGTTGATCCCAGATAAGCACTCCTAATCAGAGAAATTTGATAAATGTGTGCAAACCTGGGGCTTACAAACCTGGTCTGATCCTCTAGGAATGCTGGTGGGAGAAGGAAAAGAAAAGCTACCTTGAACATGACAGTTGTACAATAAAAAAAAATCAACAACATTTCTTACTGCATGTACTGTAAGGATAGACGTTCTGTTGACTAAATGATTTATGTGTGTGAATCCCATTGACTCAGCCCCTTATGGGAACTCTATGCTGGTTTTCCTGCTCCTGGGTCAACAGGGCAGGTAACTGAACACCACTCTCCCCAGCAATAGTCCATACAATCTTAAGGTCATGGCACATGTAGATGAGACAAGAGAGGAAGGACAGAGCGCATCTCAAATAGGAGCTCGGTTCGGTCAGTCATGGTCTGCCGATCACTAGGCATGGGAGAATTCCTGTTGGAAAGATTCTCGTCCTCCCAGATACCTCAAGCCAATCATCCCACACCAAGGTGAAAACAATATGCACACAGAAATGGGTATACGCTTCTCATGGCACAACATTATATGGCCGTTTATATTATACTATTTGTCAGAGAACTTGGTCTGTACACTGTCTGGCACATTGCACAACCCCCATCCCAAACTCTATGAGTGTACCAGCACAATTCCCTTTTTAAAAAAAAAAAAAAAAAAAAAAAAAAAAAGCCTATACTGACACCACACTGCCGACAAGAACCCCCTCCATCCACACATCCAACCAGCCACCCATCTCCCCCTGTTCTCATAGATGAACCAAAGTGGGGGTAGGGGAGCATTTTGTGGGCCAAATAAAAGAGCTAAAGTAGTCAGAATCCTATTGTGTGAGTAAGGAGGAAGGGGGGCAGTGACCCAAACAGCCAGGCTTTCAGGCCCGTTCTTATATGGATCAACAGACCTCAGCTGTAGCCTGGCAACAGTAACCCATGGCTGGGGAGAGACAGAGGAGGGGGGGCTTTCGACGACAGGGTTCCATAAGGAGAGTTTCAGGATCCAAATGGATCCCTCTGTATGCATGACTAAATTAGACATCACAGTGAAAACCAATCAAATTAAAAAGGAATGTGCATTTTCCCAAAGAAATTTGAAATGTTGTCTATAACAATGGGCCTAACAATGGAAACAACATGGCTAGTGATTGACATTTTCACCAACAAACCATAAAAAGAAAACTAACCCGGCCCCAACACCAACCCTTGCATCCAAAACCATTCCATTCTCAAGTATGTGCTTCTCTGTTTGTTCTCCTAAGATGTGCTCCTTCACAATTATCTCTGCTTTAAAGATTAGCCTTAGATTGGAAGGGAGTGGTTTTGTTATTTAGCGTGATAATGATAATGATGCATGATAGCAAGACTGTCAAAAAAAAAAAAAACAAGCACTGAAAGTACTAGTAGAAAGCAGGATAGTGTACAGATCTCTGCTTAATCTTGTGCTTTTGTGTTTATAATTGCATCGAAAAGCTAAATGTAGTTTTGAATTTCTTCTATAGCTAACAAGGCAACCATAACCACATTGTATGCGCCATGGAGTCGAGGGCTTTGAAAACATTCAAATGTGTTTCGATGTGTTTTGCCACAAGATTTCCGCCCCGCCACCCAACATGGACCAGATCCTTGGGAACGTTCAGAGGTGGTTAGGCCTGACAATAATGGCACAAACCAGGGGAAAGCTCTGCTTTAAATGGTAGGTCTGTAAAAACCATTTAGTGAATCATTTATTTCTCAACCACAACATTTAAGTTTCATGTTATTCACTATAATTTTTCCATCATTGTCAATTGTTTCCTGTTTCTCTTTATTACTTAATCCCACAAATAACAATTTATAAGCGAGTGAAAAAAAATGTTCTGAAATGAAAATGATTGAGGCAACTTTGTGCTATAAATTGAGTATTCATTTCTTTGTAGAATAATGATTGGAGTATATTACAAACAGATACCTTTAACACACCTTTTAATCACGTGAATCACATTTAAAACAAAGTTGTGAGTATTTTTATTTTATAATGTCTCCCGTTTGGGAAGGTAGATCACTAAAAACCAAATCAACCAATCTAACACTGGAGGGTTTTTTCAGCAAATCCTTTATACAATTTTTTTCTTAATTTAATAAATATTAAAAGAAGCATCAAAAAATTTGATTCCAGTGCACCTGCAAGGCTAACACTCAGTGAGTTAATAAGATTTGTGTGTAAGCCATGATTATACTGGCTTTATCACTGAACAGGTAGGACCTGCTTACATTTGTGCCGCTAAGATGTCATGCAGAGTCTGCATGAGATCCGAATTATATGACATGAGGGTAAGTAAAACAGATGGGTCAGGAGAAGTCATCACTTCCTGTTCTAGTCCTGGGAACAGCTTCTGCCATTGCTCATTTCCTTAAACTGAATCTGTTGATTTTTATATTTATTCCAGTTGAATGTAAAGTTATATTGTTGTTAGCCTAAATGGCTGGATTAAATTAAACTCAATGGGAAGTCTTGCTCAAAGCATTCCACTAGACAGTGCTTGAGATAGCCATAGTGGAGGAATCTTATTCTAAATTCCTATCCAATCCATCAAACGGGAAGTTGGAGAATGCTGCCCTAGGAAAATTCTGTTGTAATGAGTGGGCAATGAATGCTCTATTGGAATTGTGCAGTTTGCATTATGTAGCTGACTCATAAATTGCAATAATCAAATAATTGCTGCTATTATGGGTTAAAAATGGACATAGATGTTTTGAGGCTACAAACAGTAACTGTTGAATGCCTCTGGCCACATCCATCTGTTCTCAAGACAAGGAAATTCCATGGATCTTCAAACCGATCCTCAATTTATAGACTCACTTTACTGCTTGGGTCAGGGTTCCACCACGGACAACACACAGCATTCACTCTTAAATTGAGAAACAGAGGCGAAAGAAAACACTTGTCTCCGCCTTGTGGGTTTGCTGCCGAAATTCTTTTATCTACAACCCACACTTCTTAGAGACAGAGCAATAGACTGACCAAAGCTGTCATCCGTCTGGAAAGACAAGCTTCCACATCTCTTCTCCGTGCCTGTTTGTGTGTGCGCGTAGAGGCCCTCCACCTCCGGTCCTCCATGAGCCTGTCTGTCTCGGCATGGGGCAGCAGGCCACTCAAAGGCAGCACCTGGCCCTCCACTCTTCTTTTGTAAAGGGCTGACTTCAGTGGATTACCATCACAACATCCACCAGCTGTCCCCTGCATCCCGACTCAACCCCTAGACACCCCCATTCTTCCAGCTGGAGCCTCTCTGAATAACACCCTCACAATCTGCCTAATTATCTCGCTGCTTCAGCTGGGACTTTATCCCACAGTTCAGAACTGCTTGCTTGCAAGCACTCCACACAGGGATGGGATGGGATCAGGGGGCCACTGGAACAGCCACTCCTGTGGGACTTCCTGACTCTTCACCTAGCCTCACATTCCTAGACTCAGCACCAACAAGTGCTATGTCAGCCGTTGTAATTCAGATTGCGGTGACTTGAAACATGACCAATGTGATGGACCATAGACCAAGTTCTAAGACCTCAACCTATGCCAATGCTCTTAGTCACAATACAAGTTCAACATTTCATTTGACACACTGATGTCCAATGAAGTAAATGAACCCTTCACCAAATGGTAGCTCTTAGACTGTATAGTTTGTCTTTGACATCAGACCAATAATGCAGCCTTGATAACTAGGGCAGTCACAATAGCTGTCCTGGGGCAGGATTCACATAATATTAGTCACCTGAGACTGCATAGCAAGAAATATGGTAAACATGAATATTAACCAACCTATAAAGACCATGTACAGATATTTAAAGCAATTTAGCATAGTAACAGCAAATTGGATAGCAAAATATGCACCGGGTTTACATTGTTACTACTAGTTGCCTGGATTCATCCTTAATTTTTGTGTGTTTTTACAGCATTCTCATTCGCCCTTTTCTTTTCTCGTGTACCCCCTCCCGTGGTGCCATGTTACAGGTTGGTATCCAAAGGAATAAATGGCCCTTTTCTGCTGTTTTGGATCTCTGGTTACGCCGCATTCCCTGGGGAAAAGTGGTGGAGCGAGCTCAATGCTCTTTAAGCCAGTTAGACCACTCTTCTAAGTCAAGCCTCTTGGTGTGGTCGTGTTACCGCTCTGTGTAGTATGACATTTACCGTCCCTCTTTTCTATGGAGACTTTTGCCTTGAAAAAAACACCTGTCTAATAGCGAAAAAAATCCACTTTCAATCGAGAGTTTAATTACTTGCACGCCCTGATATGACACACCAAATCTGCCTCTATGCTTAAGTATGCGTGAAACAGGTCAAAGGAGGTTCATAAACCCTGTTAAACATTTACCTGCACGGTTTAATACCGCTCAAACCGATGTGTGATGCGTAATGATTAAAAGACAGAGTGGGCTGTTTGTATTCTATTCTATTTATGTCCTTTCTGCTCAGGGTTTATAAGCATTCATGGAGATCTGAGAACAGGAAATAATAAAAACGCTTACCCCTTTATCCACCTGACTTCGCCCTAGATGTACCACTGATAGGAATATAGATCTAATACAGCATGTGGTTTCCACTGCACATGCTCTTTACTAGTGATGTTGAATACCCAATGTTGGCGTTATAAGATTCCACCTTACTCGGTCGGATAAATGCATCTTGTCAAGATGATTGAATGCAATTATAGAAATTCTCATGTTTACCTGCCCCCTGGGTGTGAGTCTGTGTAACATTACAGGGGTCTGGTCAGTAACCAGGTAACAGAGCACCTGAGGGTACAACATTCACCCTGAACAAGGAAATAAAAAAAAATGCCTTAAGGGACAAAAACAAAAAAGACAAAGGCAAAAGCAAATTGGTTATGGATAAAGTATGAGCTAAAGGACTTGTGGGTGGGTTTAAATATTCAATTGAAAAGGGTTGGGGGGTATCCTTATCTTTTTTTTATATAGCCAGAGATATTCTCCACATACAAAATGCTAACACAACAACCTTTTTTATTTTTTAGATAAATTAAATTCTTTACCACAGCATATGTCCTTTATAGTCACGTAGTCGCTACGCGTTATGACTTATGTGTATGAAAGTGGTTATAAAAGCGATAGCATTGGGAGCAAAGCACATTATCCCATTTCATTTCTCTTTACAGTCTGACTTCTTCATACGGCCTAATATAAGTCAAATTAGGGCCTTTTCGTTTTGAACATCTTAATTGCTATGGTGCTTGGTGTTATACTTAGCCACCAAGCAGATTTCCCACGTTTACATCGGTGTTTAATTAACGTTAATCACGAATGAAAGCCAGAGTTTGCACACATGGGGCATACAACGATCCAAATCAGGCAAGAACGCTAAAACAACAGCCCCAGGCGTTGGTGTGATAACAATCACTTTGTATTAGCATACAGAGTGAAGACAAAAGCTGTTGGAAGCAGAGGAAACAGATGACCCTGAAAAGTCCAAAACGCTGCGAAGCCGTGGCAGGCTGCATTTAGGTTGGCATTTAAAAAAAAATTTTATTTAGTCACTTAAAGGATCTGAGATCTTGCAGCCAGGTGCAAGCGGCCCATGTCTCATCTAGCAGACATGAGAGTTTTTTGAGGAACATTGTTGTTCTTTGTGCCTGGCAACCCATTCAGCTTCTCAGACCGAACACCTCAAAGCCACACAGCATGTTCGCTATAAAACAACAGCGAACAAGAGGCTGTGCCAAAAACAAAACAAAACAAAAATCCTAAATGCATGAAAACAGAACGACGATAACCGAAGCCTTGAGATTGGCAACATTCCAACCTTCTTTCCAACTCAGCAGCAAGTGTAGCCATTGCTGTTGTAGAGTGTAGCCAACTTCTCCACAGTTAATGTGTAGCCATGAAACAGCTAAGGTCGTTAGCACCTACTCCATTCCTTTTCCTAGCATTCAGTTAGCTGAGGTGACAGCGTTAGCGCCTGTGAAGCTAACTGTGAAGCGTGATGGAGGTTGTGTATTCATTCTCCTGTTACGGAACAGCTGCAGGAAAGGTTTGAGTTTTTTTATGTAATGACATCCATTTACTTTAACTGCTTGTTTTTGTTTTTTATTTCGGCGAGTTTAGCAACGCTAGCTTCAAACTTCAACATTTTTCCGTCCCTTCCTTTTTGTTGGTTCATTTTTCCAAATTCCTTCAAAGCTTCCAACTTTATATGTTTTCTTTAAAGACTTCAGCAGAAAAACAAACTGTATGATGACAAAAGTGTTAAACCGATGATAAATCTCTAAGTTGCAAGCGATGAGTTAATTTCTGACTAAATATGATGATGTTCCACAGAAACGCTGACCTAGCATAACCTTAACGAAAAAAGGGAATATTCTTCTTGGCACACAAAAAATGTTTCCATTAAAGAGCCCTTTAGTGGTTACTCAATTGCTTAGGGTTGGTGCGAGAAAAGACATTTAAAAAGGCTGGAATGAGGATTTTTTTTTTGTAGCACCAAAAGAAACGGTTCTTTAAGTGGGTCAGTAGTAGAAGCATAAAGTAGTTCATCTTAAACTCTTTTCTGATAGGCAAACAACTGGGTGAAGTGTTCCAGCACAGGAACATATACTAAACCTACATTTCTAGAAAAGTGTTAATTAATAATAATTGTAGTGAATAAATATTAAATACTTCTACATTAATGCTGCAGGACTACCGAGCTCAAAAACATTTTGGTTCCTTAAAGGAGGTTTTAACGATTATTGATTCCTTTTGGTTGGTAAAATCGATTAAAAAAAAGAGACATAATGTATAAATAACACTTAAACAAACAGGAAAAAAGGTTCTCTAAAAATAACAACTTGGCAACCTAATGTTTGTGTTTTTAAATATCTGGAAAACCAAAACACGTGTAAGGTTATACTGAGCAGGTAAAACAAAATGGCCCAAATCAATAAAAACATAATCATTTCAGACTATAAATGCTTACATTTCCTATAAAAACCCACTAAAACAAACAGGCAAAAAAGGTTCCCTAAAGATAACACCTGGCAACCTAACGTTTGTGTTTTATAAATATCTGGAAGTTAAAATTTCAGTGTGTCTTTGTGGCTAAAAGAATGATATGATATGATATGATATGATATGATATGATATGATATGATATGATATTATATGATATGATATGATATATGATGATTCAAAACCAAAACAGGTGTAAGATACTGAGCAGGTAAAACAAAATGGCCGACTCAATCCTGTCCCCAGGTGAATGTCTTTTTTTCTGTCTCATGCCCAGTGGACAGGGGTGGAGTCCTACTTGAATAGACCACTCCCACCAGGTATTATGAACATCAATCAACATGAAACATAACTTTGTTTTTTGTTTAAATGAAGCTCAGGGCACAGGTTGGTCCTAACTATGGCAACACAGCATGAACAAAACAAATCCAAAAATATCAGACCTATTAGATTTTTCTTTATATTGTCAATGGTACTAATATACAGTACATAATCCTTATACACACTAAAACATGAATATAGTAGGCCAAATATTTTATTCATACTTTTATTGTTGTGAGATATCTAGAGGTGTTGTTAATGGTTGGATGCTTTGCAGTTCTGCATCCTGAGTCCCAAAGGTCACATTTTGCACTGGAACTGTGCCACATAACCACAATGGCACAATGGTAGAGTGGTTTTCACTCCTGTCTCACAGCAAGAAAGTCATGGGTTCAATTTCCACCTAGAGTCTTTTGACTTTGACACAATTTTTTAATCTGATCAACTTCTGAGTGATGTGTTTCGGAGTTGACAATCTCAATAAATCATTAATGTTGATGTATGAATGAGATGAAGGCAATTAAACCTGAAGCAGTGAGCCATGCCTTAGACTATATAGAGGTGCAAGCAGGTGCAATTAATGAAAGCTGGGTCTCAGTGGCTCCTCCCACTTCACCACTAATGATGATAAAGCAATGAAGGCTGCTCCTAAAAAACAATCACTTACATGCATCTCGTGTCAATACACATTCCGCCGTTTTCACATGGCCTGTGTGTGTCCAAGCAGCGCAGTCCTGCGGATAGAAGAAACATACGGGTACTTTTACACACATACACACTGCAATAGCGCACCTTTACATTGTCGGTCCCCCCGACACACACACACACACACACTTTTTTTTGTGTCTTACGGATAATAGCCTTATGATTAGTCCCTTTTAGCCTCATGTAGTATTTTCACTTCTTATCTTTGGTAATGAATCTGCATCTGTTATCTTTTTCATTCATACAAAGACATCTAAACGTGATTAAAGACTTATTTATGCCTGGAGTCCGATACGGTTCACACTTTGGAGCTGTTTGTTATCACAGCCGCATTCGGGCGTATTTGCGCAAAGTCTCCGAAGCGGTAACTTTCCACCGTTAATCAATAAACACACTTTCTTTCATGATGTGTGTGAAAAGCCCAGATATGTCGTTTCACTTCATGTCAGACATCTCTTACGTCATCGTATCTGGTGATAACAAATGATTAACCATAAAATGAATTCAACACAATTCCTAACCAATGCACAATTCCGTTCTGTCGCTCTAATCAGACTGTGCTACAGATTCCTGGTTGAAACCTTAAGGCGGATTTTTTAGGCATTTTTAATTAAAGTGCACCGACTTCCCCAACCCCCTCCATCACTGCATCGCAATCCAAAGTTCACTTCTTAATGGCTCTTTGTTCGTAAAACACACAGGGAGGCTAACTTACGGATCATCGACATTATCCAACCCCAGATAAAACTCATATTATAGCGCACGCGACCTGGACCGTGCAACACGTTCGCTTTAGAAGTACATTAAAAACCCACGTGCGTGAACGTAACGTTAAAGTGAGCCATAAACCGTGTTGTCAGGGCGCCCGGCTTCCCCAACGCAATAATAGCTATTTTGCCTGCTAATTCTGGCCGAATTCAGCGAGTTTAGTCTGAAATCATATACTTTCGACTTGTTACTCGTGACATTTCCAAAACACGTGAAAAGTTTGAAATCACTTCCAATCTGGCAACCCGAGCGAGCGCTCAACACGCTGCCGATTGCACCGCAAGCACTTTATTCGTTACATTTTCTCACGGTCCTTTTCATAGTCACCCTCTTAAAACTGGGCAAGTGCACTTATACACAGATGTTCATATTAATTAGCTTTAGCTGTCTGTCTGCACAGCCCCAGAACTTTCATTAAGTAAAATTCATCTGCAACAAATTCCCTTCACATGCACTATGTATGAATATATGTGATAAAATAACAGCGTTGGCAAAGTAACAAAAAATAATAAAATAACAAAGGCTCGTGCCAAAAAAGTATATTGCGCTGGAGATTTAACGTCACATATTACTTGTTACTAAATTGCACAAGTCACGAGAACGATTAACATCTGCATCTCGCATTGCTGCTGTTGAATATCCTCCGTCTAAAGTGATGAACTATAAACAACTGCAATATTAAATAAAGTGTAAAACACAGACTCCGAAAGACATCAAAGTAAAAAAAAAAGAAGAAAAAAAGACAAGGGTTAAAATGAATGGGTTAATCTAAATTTTCTGTAAGCCAATACAGAAATGCCCCCATACATAAGAAAAGAAAGTGAGCGCGAGCCCGAGCAGGTTGTCAGCAAAATTGTTTCTTTCTACGATGCAGCAAAGAAAATCAAAATAAAACTCACCTTCACAAATCTGTACAAGTAGCCAAATTGACAGCACTACCCAAAATCTGTAATTCCTCATAATTGTGGACATTTTATCCATCTCCTATGTTGAAAGCGTCAGCAATAATACATCCTTTTAAAAAGCGAGAAAAAGACTGAAGTTCCCAGGGATCCCTTTGAGAAAAAGTAGCCGCATAGATTGGGTTTGTTTTCTTTGTACTTTTGTGGAACTTTGTATTTTAAAGCGACTTTTCGGCGTTAGTCCAATACCGTATTTCCTCCGTGCAGTTCGGCGGCGGTCGCGGTGCGACTCCGATCACCTCCAGTAACTTTTGGGGAAAGTCTTTCCAACTCATTCCCTCCTGCACTGCGATATCACTCCGCGCCTTCTCAGGCCTCAGTGCACACGAAGACCGCGGTGAGATCAAAGATATCCTTCCGCCCACCAAATAGAGGTTTTACGTTGTTACTTAATGGTACTTTGTTTTTTTTAAACACGTATACTTTTAACACAAACAATATTTGCAGCATAATTTTCATTTTCTTTTTGACAGTTACATTCCAACAGGTTTACTTCATACATTTTATGTTACTTTTTTACAAAACCTCAAAAATCATGACTCAGATTCAACAGCTACTAGTTCATTACTTTCATCAAACTTGTATTAAACAAACTCCTTAAAAATATTTGATAGATTTTCTATATTTACAGTAATAAAGATTTACAGGAAAGGTTAAGATCTTAACTCCACCCAAAACCCCTGGGGTTTCCCCCCACCACCCCTTCTCTGGTTGCCTCCTTTATTATTTTTTGTCTTCTTTATTATTGTCCTACTTTTCTTTTTTGATTTTATATGTTTTTCCCCCTTGCTTTTGTTCATGCATTCTTTTTATTTCTTTCAATTTTATCTCTCTTTCTGTTCATTTTCCTTCCTTCCTTCCTTCCTTCCTTCCTTCCTTCCTTCCTTCCTTCCTTCCTTCCTTCCTTCCTGTTATATTACTTCCAATTTTCTTACCATTTTATCATCTAAATTTGTTCTTTCTTTCTTTCTTTCTTTCTTTCTTTCTTTCTTTCTTTCTTTCTTTCTTTCTTTCTTTCTTTCTTTCTTTCTTTCCATTTTTTTTTATTTTTTTTTTTAGATTTCCCCTTCCTTCCTTCCTTCCTTTACACATTTCCTTTCCATTTGTCTCTTTTTTTACCTCCTTTTTTTTTCACCCCATCATTTCTCGTCTTTTCTTTTCTCATCATTTTAAGCCCAATCTTCTTAACACTTATTATGTGGTTACTTCTGCAATTAAAAACAAAGTAAAAAGGCTGTTATTAAGCGTGTAGTTAAAGTTAGTTTAGTTGGCTTCTTGCCTGTATGGATTTGAGGACATTTAATTGTAGACGTATTTAAACGCGGTGTAATGATGGAGATTTGGAAACACGACTCACACTTTCACTACAATTAAATTCCAGTGTTTGTTCCACACTGACTATTCCAGATGAAGAAAGTGGAGCTTTATTGCAGGGACTGAGCAAAATATTACCACATAAACATCTCAGTATTACAAAAGAGATTACATGTTCAGTTTTTTTTAATCCAGGAAAAATAAAACCTCTCTGAAGCCTTTATGAGACCCATAGCAGGAAGAACCCCATAAGAACCTGGCTTCAAGCATTTGGGGACATAAGTTTGGGCAAACCCAAGCAAACTAAAGCAGATGTCCCTTAATTTAAGTACAAGTCCTAACTGTTCTGTGTTTAAAACTTTGGTATAATGCATAATATTTCAGAACCACAGTTCAGAAAGTCTCTGAAACGGAGAACCTGCATGCTATGATCTGACCTGTGAGCTCAGAGAAAGCAAGAGCCAAGAATCACACTCTTTATTTGTACTATCAGACAAGTTCATCATCTTTACATTTTTTACCATCTTTTTCAGGTCATTACTACAGTAGATTACTAAACAATTTTAAAAAGCAGCTGATTCCTTTGAGTCTCATCAAAGATACAAAATTTACTTCTGCAGTGGCTTCAGGGACCTTTTAACAGCAAAGAAATCCACAGTACAGATTTATTTCATTAACTCAATACAGTGGAACCTCGGCATACGAACGCCCCGGAATACGTAAAATTCAGTTTACAAATTGCAGCTCGTCAAAAAA
>JAOUQX010000023.1:1447663-1457873 GCA_028566295.1 Liobagrus marginatus
TTCTTTCTTTCTTTCTTTCTTTCTTTCTTTCTTTCTTCCTTCCTTCCTTCCTTCCTTCCTTCCTTCCTTCCTTCCTTCCTTTCTTTCTTTCTTTCTTTCTTTCTTTCGTTTTCCTCTTCTTTTCTGTCACTCCCCATTCCCGTAAAAGACGACAGTAACACGTGTGTGATGTATGATTATAAAACAGGGAATCGCAGAGGAAAGTATGCGTTGTATTTATGATCATGTTGAACCCGATAGTAGATAGAACTGTAAACTGTGGATGTGGGATTGCAGACCGCTCCGTTTGGACATGCTATGGAATTGTTCGGCTGTGGCCGGGAACATTACAGCTTTGTGGTTTTCGCTAGAATAAAAACCGATGTTGACAATAATAAAGATGTCTATTCAGACATGCATTTAGTCTTTTATCTGCGTCACTCCAAACCGAGTCTCATGAAGAAAGCTGCAATTTACTCACTTTATTCTAAATATAGCTAAATTAATTCGACCTAAATAAATGATCCGCAGAATATATTATCTAATTATATACTGTCACTTTTATTTATTAAGCTATTCTTTTTTATTTTCTTTCCTTCCTTTCTCTGGTACCTTATTCAATCAATTCTTTTTTCTTTCTTTCTTTCTTCCTTTCTTTCTTTCTACTGTATCTTGTCTTTTTTCTCTTATTTCCACTCTTCTTTTCTTCCTTCAGATTTATGGAATTCTTTCAATCTTTCTTTCTTAATTATTTTTGTCTTTCCTATTTAATTATTAATTAATTAATTAATTAATAATAATTATTTCCTTCCTTCCTTCCTTCCTTCCTCCCTTCCTTCCTTTCCCTTCCTTTCCTTTCCTTTCCTTTCCTTTCCTTTCCTTTCCTTTCCTTTCCTTCCCTCCCTTTCTACTATTTAAATAAAGCACAGTGGTTAAGGTTGTTGGCTGCTTACTGGAAGATTATGGGTTTAAATCCCACCACAAAGCTGACATTTCTGGGCCCCCGAGCAAGGCCCTTAACCCTCAACTGCTCAGTTGGATAAAGGAGATAAATGAGAGGTGCTTTGAGTAAGGGCGTTTGCCTGAAATGCTGTTAAGCTCCAACAGGATGATCAATAATCAATGCGATATATTAATGACCTTATGTTATATATTATGTCATAGATATGAATATTTCAGCCTGACGTAACAGTATTTTTAACCGTATGCTCCAGTTTTTTTTGTTGTCGTCGTTGTTGTCGTGCCTGTTTTTATAACACTCACTGTCACTGGTCCACAGTTTAGTCCATATTGTTTGTGTAACCTCTTTGCGGTTATGCTCAACAGATCCGTTGGCTCAGCTTCAACGCCATGTCTTTGCATTCACAGCCTTTCAACATGACACAAAGAGAACACAAGTGGCATTTGTTTAGTTCTCGCAGATGAAAGCTGTCATAGTTTCTTCTTGTCTGTGGCTATGTGTTAGCATTTTGATTGATATTTTATACCACAGTACTACAGGATCTGTGATTCTGATTAGTCAGACGCTGTTGGTTTATTTTCTACAGCAGCAGCTCTGACAATATGCAGCTGCACATCACTACTTCATATTATTATATCATTATATTCCATGTGTCTCGGTGGTTAAGGTGTCGGACTGCTGAGCTGCAGACTGGGGTTCGATTCTCAGCACTGCCAAACTACCACTGTTGGGCCCCTGAGCAAGGCCCTCAATTGCTCAGTTGTAAGTCTTTATATAAGTGTAACGCTTTAAGTGTAAATGTAATGGAAGTGTCGAGTGTAAGAAGTATCTCTCCAGTGTCAGCACTGAGTAAATCTGTAAGCTGAAGTTTTACGACACGGGAAAGTCTTCAGGACAGAAACGTTTACGCTTGCTAGTTTCTCAGGAACATGACAAGCTGCGTTTTTTTTTCTGTCTCGTTAAGTGAGGGGATGTGTGGGAACGTTTTTTTACAGCTGATATAACACAAGTGATCACAAAAACGTATTTTGCAGACGGTAAAAAATCGTGACCTCTCTATCGTTCAGCATTAAAGCTTTGCCATGTCACACTCCACAGTGGTGTTATATATGTACAGTAATATGGAGCTTAGAAGAAATTTGCCACGCAGGGCTTAATTAATTTATAAGATATTTTTTTCGGGGGAAATTGGGTTTGTTAGCACAGCTCCAAGTCGCAAAATGAGACAGAACGTAGAAGAATAAGACCTATATATATATGAATAAATTATACAAACATATAAAATGCAATTTAAATAACTATACAAAAGCAGTTATTGCACAGGAGGATGATCCTATACAGTCATATAATAAAACTAGAATTTAAATAATGATACCAGAGATGTTATTGTATCCAAGCGATGTAAATATTCGATGTACAAAATATCATAATGATACAATTTAAATAACTATATAGGGAATGATATTGCACAGATGGAGAAGGATGTTAATGTAAATTATGCTGCTTATATTTTACAATATAACTTCTTTCTCTCTTTTTATTATTTTATATTCATTCATCCATCCATTATCTAGCGTTTATCCTGTTCAGGGTCGTGGGGGCGCTGGAGTCTATCGTTAATCACAGGACTAACACTTAGAGACAGACAAACATTCACACACACATTCACTACTATGGACAATTTAGAGTAGCACATTCACCTATGTACAATCACATGTGCTTGGAAGCGGGAGAAAGCCGGAGTACCCGGGGAAAACCCACGCAAGCACAGAGAGAACATGCAAACTCCATACAGAAACCCTGGACGGGTATCGAACCCTTGACCTTCTTGCTGTGAGGCGACTCTACCACCACGCCGCCCTTGACTATTTAATATTTAAAAATGTTTCTTTCTTTCTTGTGTTTAAACATATTTTGCATATGCTGCAACATATTGATGCATAAATGCACCTGCATACCACCGGGGTTACTGCTTTTGCAACAATGTGATTTCCACACTCATGCAAAGCGTTATTGAATTGAATTGACCCAAATAAGACTTATTTCTATAATTGTATGATTCCAATAAATAATCAGCTTAGATACGGAATATTTATGATTTTAGGGTTAGGGTTAACAGATGTTCTGGTTAACTACCATCTATTACAAGGTTCAAGGAAGATGGAGATGTGTGTGAAGTGATTTTAAGGTCGTTGTGCAAAGCTGTAAATGCATTAGTGAAAGTGAGTTTGAGCGTGTGTGTGTTTGTGTGCGTGTGTGTGTGTATGTGAGAGTGTGTATGGAAGTGAAAGGCCGGTGACAGGATTCTCGCCGAACTCAGAAGGGCTCCGACATCAGAGGAACGAGAAGGTGTCGGCGGCTGTGATTTACGCAGCTCTCATCTGATTGGATGTCATGTTTGCTCTCTGCACCTGGTTGCTCTTTCAGTCTGTTTAAAAACAAGAAGTACATTTTTTGTATGGCAGCATGTTTCGTTTTATATGTACCGTATTATATAGTTCATATATATATACCATTTCATGGTGGAGTCTCTTTGAAGAGTGTGTGCATTGTAAAGCATTTGCTCAGCTGGACGCAGCCATACTACAAACCGCATCACAGATTGGCCACATATTTATCGGCGCTGTTGTCAGGCAGTATTGATTTGCAGCCGATTCTGTTTGGGTTCTTGTGCTCATTGTGGCATCTGAATGGTACTGTATGTTTGCCCTGTTTCGAGTGAAAGCAGGAGGTTAGAGAGACTTTGTGAATGAGGACCACCCTGCAGAGAGCCAAGCGCACACATCCTCGCTACCGTCCCAAGCAGCCGCTTAACCCTGCCCCCACCCCTCTCCCAGAGCCTGGGGACACCACTAATACCCAGAGGGGGTCACTTGGGACCGTCGAGATAATTAAGCTAACAAGATGGGCGAATCGTAAGTGCTAGGTCTTGCACCGAGGTATTAGATAAGATATTTTTGCTGAGGATGAAAGGCAGAGAATGGTCCTTTATTTGTAGTTATCATGCCCCTGAATATCTTTAGCATATCTTAAGCCTGAACACTTCAGAGATATCAAACTGAACTTGCTCCTGACCAAAGAAAGTCATGACAGGAGTCACCATACCGATGTGGGGTTGCATAATAAAGTGGCAAACAAATGGCAAGATTAGAGCTGCAAAATGAAGACATAGTGTTAAGTAATATTAGGGAATTAATCAATATTAGTCAATATTAGTTGATACTAATCGATATTAGTCGATACTAGATGATATTAGTCTATATTAATCAATATTAGTCGATATTAGTCTATATTAATCGAGACAGATATGCTGGGATATGCGGAAAATAAAACATTTCACTGCATGTACGTGTATGTGTATGTGACAAATAGGATCTGAAAATGTCAGTAATCATTCAGATCTTCAATTATTATTATTAGCTGATATTAGTCTATATTAATCGATATTAATTGATATTAGTCGATACTAATCGATATTATTTGATAATAGTTAATGTTAATTGATATTAGTCTATATTAATTGATATTAGTCGATATAAACTGCTATCAATCGATATTAGTCAATATTAATCGCTATTAATCGGTATTAGTTGACATTAATTTATATTACTCTATATTAATCGATATCAGTCGACATTAATCAATATTAGTCAATATTAATTGATATTAATCAACAGTTAACAGTTATAACCGTTGCTCTTTTTTCAGTAGGTTTGGGTTTTCATATGCAACTAAAACAATACAAAAATGAATACAAACACACCATATAATAACAAGCTAAATAGCTAACAAGCTAACTAATTTATAATAATAATAAATAATAAATAAATAAATAAACAAATAAAAGCATTCAGGACCTTGACATTTTACAAATTTCCTGACATTTTATCTAATAATTATAATGTAGTGTCGGAATTGTAGTTAGTTACAGTGCTGACCTTATGCGTCAGTGTGTAACTCAGTCACAGTGTGTGTGGACTAAATGTCCAGTGATGACATTAACACCCCGGTGTGCTTTGATTTATGTGGGAAAACAAGCGTCGAGCGCCTGCAGAGAGTGCAGAGAGGATTACATCCCCCACCACAAACGGTGTTCCAGCCAATCAGCAGCACACACCCCATGCTGACGCGCAGCCAATCAGAACACGTAGCTGCCTGTCTCCACTTATGTCCTTCACGGGACGTTTAGGATCAATTTCTGATAAGAGGTTTCGGAGATGGTATCACTGCTTGTGTTTCCAGCAGACTTCTCACAAACACACACACACACACACACACACACACACACACACACACACACACACACACACACACACACACACA
The DNA here is from genome assembly GCA_028566295.1 of Liobagrus marginatus. Lineage (NCBI taxonomy): Eukaryota > Metazoa > Chordata > Actinopteri > Siluriformes > Amblycipitidae > Liobagrus > Liobagrus marginatus. Next base: position 1,452,927 of record JAOUQX010000023.1, read on the forward strand.
CACAATGTTTGATTGTTTATGATGTTTGTCTGTAAAGCTCATGGGAAAGTGAATTGAGGAAATTGTGGATGTGATATGATGTATGGACTGAAAAAGCACTAAAATAGTACAAGTTTTTTATTTTATTAGTGTTTATCCTCAAGAAAGTCTATTTACATGAACAAAACCTGAAAGTTTGGACATTTCTGAAAGACACGCATGTTAAAAGATGGTACACTTGGAACTTTTCCACAGTTATTATTATTTATACGTCTATGAAAACATGTGCTTTCAATTCTTGTGTGTATAAATAGTCTTTCCCTGGAGCTAAAAATTCAATCATGCGCTAGGTTTTCCTTCACACACTCTCTCACACCTCCGTCTTCCTTTGAGATAACCCAACGCCATGGACTCTTCTGTAAAGATCTCGTCAGGGAAGGAAAACTGGGATTGGTTGACCCCCGGTGCGGCTACACCTCTGCATTTCCCAACCAGATAAACCCGAATAATTATGAGCTATTCTTTCCGTTCCCTGTGCTTCACCACTTTCCCCAGAGTCTTTGTGTGCAGTTGTGTGTGTATTGTGTATTGTGTGTTGCGTGAACTTGTCCTCTGAGCACGCATCATTCGGTGGAATGAGTAATTATGCAACCTGTTTGTTAATCCATTATTCGCGATAAAGGCAGTGAAATACGGTTAGCGAAATTACAACCTGACCTTGGTCTTACCCCTTTCCCTCTCTTTCTCTGTCCTCTCTCGGCGGTTGTTACGCTAAGCAAATAACGGTGAGTGATGGACCTTTCGTCGCATTGTGGAACAAGGTGTTTGACTTTCACACCAGTGCTCGAAGCGCTTATTAAACTCCGCTAAACGGTGCTATGTCAAACCGGGGCAGCTAATGTGTGGGAGCGAGGGAATGTTTATGCGTATGGATCAGGGGGACAATTCTTGTTCTGGACAATTTACCGCTCTCTCAGAGCCTTTGGCATCCCTTGGCGATGGCTGTTGCCCATGCAGGCTCAGTGTTCCGTGCCCAGATTTGGGTTTTAACCCTTGGACTCAAGGGAAAATTGCTAGCCTCAGCATTTATGAAACTCAGCAGTTTTTTAGAAATGAAATGCAGCAGGAAAGTTCCCGGGCAATCGCATGCAGCCAAAGCCCGGCGTACCGTCGGCATACTGTGCGCTCCTGTGCAGGAATGCGTTTCGGACACAGCCTGGATCTGAGCCAGCTGGAAAAATTCGGCGTGCCACGGCTACGTTTCCGTGCGAAATGACTACTTAAGACCACTGCGAACAGCTGCTGGACAGTGAGGTGCCCCCTCTGCTTCCCGCCGCTTACTCCAGGCTGTAAATCAACCCCTGAGCATGGCAGCTACTGCCGACTTGCTGAAAAGGTTTCCGAGAGGCTCCACATGGGTCAGAGGATGAGCAAAACATAGACCACTAATGCTTAACTGATAACCTGAGACAGGCCTAGCTCATAGTAGGCGTTGAACTCATACAAGTGTAAGTGTAAATTAAAACAGAAGAAAGCCCCGGCATCCATAAACATGCAAACTACCGGAATGTACCGGAATGTCTGGGGTCAGGCAACTGATTTAACTAATCCGACAAATAATCACAAAGCAAATAAGCCGTGGAACGTCACGTTCCCCCGTCGGCTGCGGTTAAAAGGTCTGTGAAGGGTGTTAGGAGAGGCATATGTCGGAGAGAAAACGTCAGAAAGAGACACATTGAGAAAAACGACTGAATTACAACTTCAATTGATCTCGCATTTGCCCCTAAAAAGGACCAGAAAAAGAGGACGAGGGGACCTGAGGCCTCTGCTAGTACTCTGTCCCTCCCGAGGTGATTGTTACCCAGCCCTGGTGTCAACCCTGCACCATCAATCACTGCCTTTCAGAGGAGGGGAGACAGGCTGGGGACACGCCCCCCCAGGATAGCAGAGCGGTGGTTCTCATGCCCTCCCCCCCCACCTTTCTTCGGTCTTACAACCTCACTCACGCAACTCCGACAGCTGCTACGAGCTCAGCCGAGACCCGAGGGCCCCCGTACAGCAGAGACAGCTGCCAGCCCACAGCCTCCCACAACCCCCCTCCACCCACTTACCTATCAACCCTCATCCCAGGATATGTATTTCATCCTTCATCTATTGTTATGACTTTTTATCTTTTACAGAGTCCAAGCGGATGTATTTAAAGAATTCTACTGAATGTACTCTGACTCAAGTAAGCTACACTCTGATGTGTGCATGTGTGTGTGTGTGTGTCCTATGATTTTGTCTCAGATAATTCACAGGTCTTTGATGAAGCCTTAAAATTAGACTTATAAGTCCATAATATGATCTATTACACTAAAAGACAACATACACTTTAACCAAGAAAGATCATACTATTTTGATATCCAGTGGGCTGATTGAAAACCACATAAAAACAACATATCCCGATACAAAAATGGATGATACGTGGTTATTATACTTCACAACCAGGCCCTGTTTATTAGCTATGCAAATTCAACAGAGGCAATGCAAATCCCATACCGACATAAATATAAAGACAAATTAAAATACATCTTAAACACAAATGCCATTAACCCCATGTTACAATCTAGAAAAAAACAAATATGGTTAATAATAGATGTACCAGTTCAGTGAAAATTAAAAGACAAAAAATTATTAGAACTAAATTAATTAATTAAAAAAGAATAATTTTTTAAAATAAATACTTTGTATTGATTGCTCACCAGGCTATTCGTTCTCCCATGCTTGGTAACTTTAGCTAACTTACCCGCTGAATGATAACTACCAGCCTGTTTACTAGCCAGACAGCTGGTTGATAGCTAGCAATCTAAATGAAAGCTAGCACCCTGTATGCTAATTAGTGAGCTGAGTGATTTGTATTAAGATAATAGCTAGAAACTGGTATGCTAGCTAATCAGCTGTATAATAGATAGCAGTTAAAGATAGCTAGAAACCGCTATGCTAGTTACATAGCGCATGAGAGATACTAGCCAGAAACCTGGATAGTAGCTAGTGAGTTCCATGCTAACTAGCGCAATGTATAACAGCTTGCATGTGGGATGATTTTTGCAGGATGTATGATATCTAATGAGCTGAATGACAAGAAGCTGGACGAAAGATCACCACATGTAGGCTAGCTAGCAAGCTGTAGGTTAGCTAGCAAGCTGGAAGATAGCTAGCAAGAGAGCAGTATGATATCTAGAAACATGTTGGCTATTTAAAGAACTGAATGATGTGTATTAAGATAAATATTAGCTAGCATTTATTAGCGAGCAAGCGAGGTTAGTTAGCAAAAAAAAAAGCTAATATGCCATGCAGCTATGATACTATCTTAGAAACACAAAGGAATTAAATATATACCAACTTGTGTAATTAAAGTTTTGTGACTGTTAAAGTACAACTTCATCATATTCCTGGATTTCTCAATATTGTGAAAATTATTTGCACCCAGTGACCTCTGGAAGTAAAAGGTCTATTTATTTTAAAAAGAAATAAATTCCACCTCATAGATTTATTTAATAAACATCATCGAAACTACTCGAATGCGATGATCATTATTAAAACTGGGTTCCTCATGTTTTTATAATTTGTTATGAGTCATAGTTCTTAATTTTTCCATAGAAGACATAATGTCGAGCTTAGCATTAGTTATAGTCTACTTTGGGGGCTTTTATCCCTTCAGTTTATTCAAACAGACAGATCATGATTTTTACTCATTTGTCCTTTTAGATCCAAACAGACGTCACTTTTTAAGCATTGTAACCAAAACATGTCCATATAAGTCATAGAGACAAAACATACATTTCCCTCATGGCCACACAACACAATACAGGATGTGTGCCAAACCCTTACCCAAAAAAAGTTGATTTAAGCTTATTATATTAAGCAATCTTAAGTGCAGTTAAAAAATCCCAAGTTGCAGTTCTGTAACTAAGATCAATGTACTAGTGATGTATGTGTAAGCATTTTAACACGTCGGCCACATTTCAATTTATAATAGTTACTTTTAAGTCCACTACATTTTGTTGTGTCCTTTGGAAAACTTAATACGCACATATGGATAAAGATGACACACACAGACGCACACACGCACGCACCATGCGTAACATGCTACACTTATTTACTCACTTGCATCCAAATCTCGGAATACCGGAACATCCAGGAAAACACATGCCAGTAGGTGCATTATGGGAAATGTAGTTGATAACAGCATTAACACATACCACACACATTTGTACAGCAACTAGACCGAGCACTATTCTGTAAGTCAGTTGAAAGGTTCGATTCTTCTAGAACACTTTTTATTTCATGAAAGTCGTCTTTGAGGTAGCTGTAGAAAAGAAGCCTTTATTTGTCACATTTACATAACGGCACAGTGAAATTCGTTTCTTTACATATTCCATCTTTGGAAGCTGGGGTCAGAGCTATAGACCATGATATAGCATCGCTACAGCAGATAAGGTTAAGGGCCTTACTCAGGGGCCCAACAGTGGCAGCTTGGCAGTGCAGGGAAGATGAACAATTCATAGCCTTAACAATTTGAGCTACCACTTACAGCTAGTGTTTGACATCACAGTGTATCACGTATTTGGGGGCAAGAGGAAACCGGAGTACCCAGGGAAAACCCACGCAAGCACAGGGAGAACATGCAAACACCCTGGACGGGAATAAAACCCATGCCCTTCTTCCTGTGAGGCAAGAGCACTAGTCCACTTTTTAGTTGATCATGTCTTATGGGCGGTACAGTGGTACTATGGTACAGTGGTAGAATGGTTAGTGCTCTTGCCTCACAGGAAGAAGGTCATGGGTTTTATTCCCGTCCAGTTTGTTTGCATGTTCACCCTGTGCTTGTGTGGGTTTTCCCAGGATACTCCCAAACACATGTGATTGTACATAGGTGAATGTGCTACTCTAAATTGTACATAGGAGTGAATGTGTGTGTGAATG
>JAOUQX010000023.1:1535047-1550668 GCA_028566295.1 Liobagrus marginatus
ATAATATACACACACATATGATGTTCAAGTGTCCCAATACTTTTGGCCAGACAGTAACCTTCATTTGTGCTTGAGGAATCAATTAAAAGTCTCGCTCCTATATTGTTTGCGTTATCTTATTGACCTTCAAGCTGGGAAATGCAATTCCTGACACGAGCGGTTGATAACGTAAACTTCACTTAGTTCTATTTGAAGCTGCGTGTTTTTACAGACTCCGCTCTCTCTCCCCCCTCTCTCTCTCTCTCTCTTTCTCTCTCTCTCTCTCTCTCTCTCTTTCTCTCTCTCTCTCTCTCTGACTCTCTCTCTCTCTCTCTCTCTCTGTCAGAATTATGAATGTTCCAGAGACCACATAGTGAGATCTCATTTTCTCCTGTTTCTTTGGTGTCACTTAATATAAATGACCACACTGTGATGTAAATGTAAATTGGGAATAAATATTAAAGAAACATGGACTTTACACCCCATGGTTCATGGCTTAAAAAACAGACCGCAGACTTGCCCAGTCCCTGAGCTCCCAGGATATCAGGCTAGCATTGATGTCTCACAGCTCCAGGGTCCGTGGTTCAGTTCGGCGCTCGGGTTACTATGTGTGTGGGACACGTCTCCGGTTTCTTCCCGCCTTGTTACTCTAAATTGCCTGTAGAGAAGAATGAGCGTGAACAAGTGTGTGTTAGAATGATGTTCCATCCAGGATGTGTGTTTTCACCTTAAGCCGTTTGGGTTCCACTACAATCGGGAACGCATGAAAACTGACCCATTAGATATTAAGAGTATTTCTTTTATTATCTAACATTGATCATAAACATGTATGATAATTTAATCCCAGCTACCACATTCATGTTGTGAGAACGTTCCAGGAACACGATTTGTAAACGTTCCATAAACGTGAAAATGTCTGGTTTACGTAACGTTCCAAGAACGTTGTTTTCTCTCAACGTTATGACGTTGTATGAATAACGACATAAGGAACGTTCCAACAACATTGTTCTAAGAATGTTTTCTGTGAACGTTATGACAACGTTCGTTAACCAGGCGCCCAGCTGTAGCAGCTTGGTGCTGCTGGGAATCAAACCCCGATCAGCAGTCCAGCACCTTAACCACTGAGCTACCACTTCCACTTAGTTACAGTAGATTATACTACAAGCTTCGGTTACAGATTTCTATTTAGTAATGAATTCCACAGAACCGTTTTCATTTATTTATAACTCTATTTATCATTGGTAGCTCAGCGGTTAAGCTGTTGAACTTCTGATCAGAAGATCGTAGGTTTGATTCTCAGCACCGCTAAGCTGCCACGGATGGGCCCCTGAGCAAGGCCCTTAAAGTTGCTCTGATTAGTGTACCAAAAGTGTGCCAAATGTTGTATATGTAAAATGCAACTCTGCTCTGTGATTCTGATTCTGTTCTAGCACTATGTGATTGGTTGTGTTTCACTTACAGCATGATCCATAAAAAGAGTTTATCCGTGTATTCCGGTATTATCCGTTTAAGGGCGTTCGCTAAATAATTGAACAATAAATTATTATTATGTCCTTTAAGGATTTAAGCATGTGTGAAAGGAGTTTAACACACACTTAGTCAAGAGTCAAGTCCATTTTATTCACAAGCGTGGAACGATGACAGCTCATAGATAGTAATTACCGTACACATGTCTTGACTGGTAGGAAAAAGTCTGGGGTTGTGATTTTGCCATTAAATTATTATTATTGTTAATTTCTTTATTTTAAATCCCAACAAAATCCAAAATGTTTAGCTGCAATAATCACAAAAAAAGAAATCATGTAAAGACTTAAATGTTAAGAAAGTTCACTAATGATTAGATAATACTTCCTGTTTTCACTTACATTAACAGCAGATACAAAATAAATCTGTTGACACTGGAGACTCATTCCATTAATGTAAAGTACGCATCTCCTAACAGAAAGCTTTGAAATATTTCATTTCAAATCCATATTTTGTCAGTTAGGGTTAAATGGGAAGAGACATTCTGAAATCCTTTGACTGTCTGTGATTTACATGATAAAACCGAATAAAGAGTTATAATAAAAATACAGAAATGATCTGAAATCTGAACCCGTACTAAGGAAATTATATATAAAAAATAATATACTGTTATATAATACATTTTATGTATTTTTTTTGTAAAAATGTCAATTTTTTGTTTCATATTTATAATTAAGATTCTTGTATAAATCTTTAGGATACACATCATTTATCCAGAGACGAGTGTGTTGTCTTCTCTTTTAAATTTCTGCCGTTTCTCAGCGACTTACATTTATGTCATTTATCCAACAGAGCATTTGAGGGTTAAGGGCCTTGCTCAGGGGCCCGGCTGTGTGGTGCTGGGAATTGAACCCACAATCTTTTGATCTTTGCACCACCACCCCTCTTTTGTCATCTCTCGTGTCAATGTGACTTCTGTTCCCACCTGCACTGCAGCTACAGCTACTTAGGCCAAAACAGGAGTGTGTGTGTGTGTATGTGTGTGTATGTGTGTGTGTGTGTGTGTGTGTGTATGTGTGTGTGTGTGTATGTGTGTGTGTGTGTGTGTAATCCTGCTAATCTTAATGCTGCCGTTTCATGTATGGATAAGGGCTGATTTCTCTGGGTATCTTTCCCCAATCTGCTGTCCATCATGTCAGATGGTTTTAAGTGATAACTATATCATGTTCCTGTTGCAGCAAGTATGGAGACGGATTGATTTAATGAAACCGAGTGATGGGATTGATAACCTCTCTGCTCTCCGGATGCCTGCCCACCATTTACACCATTCCAGGATTCTCTGCTCCCGGCGGCCAGAAAGGTCAAAGTTCAGTGTCATTTAGAACAATGAAGTTCAACGAGGAGACACCGTGTCAGGTCCAATTCCAGATTAATTTATTATTTATTAGATTATTTTAGCTTCCTCAACTTTTTATGCTATAATGCATGTGTAAAGTGCAACCATTTCATTTTTTATCAATGAATAACCTATTTATATCCCTGATGAAAGCATGCAGTGCCTTCAAGCTGGAACGATCTTATAGGATGAGTGTCGCATGCGTTTAATACGGACCTCTGGTCTAATTGCACCATTTTAACCGTCTTGTGGCACTAAACAGCTCTGAACCATCAATCATGGACTCTACAAACCTCTGAATACGTGCCGTGGTATCTGGCACCAAAACGTTAGCAGCAGATTATTTAAGTCCTGTAAATGGCAGTGTACAGATCTGGGATCAGATTAAGATCTATGGAATTTGGACAGAGCTTTAAACTGACCTGTTTCTCAAATCATTCCTAAACTATTCTTGCACTGTGGCACGGCTCATTATCCTGCTGAGAGTGGACACTGTTGCCATGATTTTGGTGTACTGGGTCAGTTACACTGCCTCTGCATGCTAATGTTCTTCCCATGGTGCTTCCTGGTGCCATCTCTTCATCAGGTCGGTGTCTCAGACACATACACATGAGGTTGTCCACATGATTACAAAAAAAGAATGTGATTCCTCAGATCAGATCACCTTCTTCCATTGCTCCATGGTCCAGTTCCGATGCTCAGATGACCATTATAGCTGTGATGCACTGTGTGTTCTGACTCCTTTCTATCAGAGTCAGACATTTGAGCTACAGTAGCTTTTCTGTGAGCATCAATGAGCCTTGGGGGCCCATGACCCGGTCGCTGCTTCCTGGATACTTTCATTTGATTCCAATCACTGCTTAGCAGAGGTGGACAGTAACGAAGTCCATTTAATTGAGTAGTGTACTTGAGTGCACTTTTTGAGTATCTGTACTTTACATATCGTTACTTTAACTTCACTACATTTGAAAGACAAATATCGTACTTATTTACTCCACTACATTTATGTCAAGGTCCTCGACTTGAAAGCATGATTGTTTTTTTTTTTTTGCAGGTGACAGACATCCCATCTGCCTGTCACTAATCACTCCTGTAGAGTCACGTGCTGTGAAGTTCTTCGAATTTCACATCATTTTTTTGAACTCTGATTAAATGGTAGTCTATCCCAGCTAACGTAGTGTGTGAGGCGCGGTACACCCTGGACAATCGGCGGTTAATCGCCGGGATAATACTTAGAGACAGATAACAATTCACATACACATTCACTCCTATGGACAGTTTAGAGTAACACATTCACCTATGTACAATCACATGTGTTTGGAGGCAGGAGGAAACCGGAGTACCCGGGGAAAACCCGCGCAAGCACCGGGAGAACATGCAAACTCCACACAGAAAGTGAGCCAGGAGCGCTAATCACTCTGCCACCGTGCCACACTTACATACAATCAATGCAACAATAATAAAACAATGTGTTAAAATTTACTTTGTACTTTTGATACTTAAGTCATTTTATAAAACAAATACTTTTGTGCTTTTACTTAAGTAAAAATCAGTCTTTACAATTTTTTATAGTAGGAGTCATATTTGTCCAGTAGTATCTGGAGACTGTAAAAACAAAAAAACTTCAAAATCGGTAAGAGGACTGGCAGCAGTGCTTTGGGAGAAATTCCGTTAAATTACAGAAAATGACCATTTCACAAAAATACAAGCAAAAAGCGTAAAAATACAGAATAGAATTTACAGTAAAAATTCATTCAATTACAGTATATTACTGTTAATAATATGTTTTTAAAGTATGGAAAAAACTTATAAATGACGTCAAATTACATAGAAAAACTAGCAACTTTCAGGCTAATTTCAGTAAATTTAAGAATTTCTTGAGTTATTTTATAAAAACTTTCACTCAAGCAAGGACAACAAAACACAAGACTTGCTGTTTGGGAGATATACACAATTTTTGTGTTCTTTTAAAATCGCTCATATTCTTACACTTGCCTCATTTTCCTGTTATAAAAGCCATAATTCTAAGAACTAACCACTCGATGGCTAGTACATCACACCACTGGACAGGAGCAACTGTAACAATCTAATTGACGTTATCTACCTCAGCTGTAAATGGTTTAAATAATGTTTACACATTTACATCATTTGGAAGACACTCTTATCCAGAGCTACTTACATCCAAGCAGTTGAGGGTTAAGGGCCTTGCTCAGGGGCCCAGCACTGGTAGCTTGGCAGTGCTGGGAAACAAACCCCCATCTTTGGATCAGCAGCTCAACAGCTTAACCATTGAGCTACCATTTCCACAAATTCTCTTGTACAGATGAGCTGAAGGGCCACTGTCAAAGCAACCTGGGCTTCCGTACCACCTCAGCAGTGCCACAAACTGATCGACTCCATGACACAATGAATTGAGGCAGTAATTAAAGCAAAAGGAGCCCCTACCAAGTATTGAGTACATATACAGTAAATGAACATACTTTCGAAAAGGCCAACAATTCACTTAAATGTTTTTTTTATTGTTCTTATGAAGCATTCTAATTTTTTGAGATAGTGAATTGGTGGGTTTTTGTTAAATGTGGCCAAAATCACCACAATTACAAGAACCAAAGACTTAAAGTACTTCAGTATGTGTGCACTGAATTTATTTAATACACGAGTTCCACAATTTGAGTGGAATTACTGAAATAAATGAACTTTTCCACGACATTCTAATGTTTTAAGATGCACCTGTATAATTAAGAGAGACACGAGTATGTAGCCATACCAATAATATATTTTATTATATATAAAATGCTGAAGAAGGCTGTGTGTTGTAAACTGTTCTTTAAATCATTGCAATATATTTGAGTTGTATGAGATCTAGGAACTAATAAAGATCATCATTATAATGTTCTAGATAACAAGGACTGGAGGAGTGTTAGGACGTCAGGATGAAATATGACCCTCTTGTCATCCTTAGTCTCCGTGGGAGGGGAGATGAGAAAGGAAGGAAAGTTTTTTGGGAGGGAGCGCACAAGTGCGCACCGGAGAGAGAGAGAGAGAGAGAGAGAGAGAGAGAGAGAGAGAGAGAGACTGGATGCAAAGGAAGACAGTGCAGCTAGGACACTTTGGGAACGAGGTCACTTCTAATCTGGAGTCTCGGTCTTCACCTCTGCACCGGGTTTCTCCGTAACGCTGCCCCGTCTTTCATTCTCTCACCCCCGCATGGCTTCAGTGTAATCAGCGCGTCTTCTTCTGCCGGAACTCTGCACCGTTTAACATGAACCGAGGCACGCGGAAAGGGGAGAATGGGTTCCTGGCTCTTCTCATCATTTTACACTGCGCAGCAACGCGCGCGGGTAAAGTATCAGAACAGAGATGTAAAATAACCGAATTGGTGTTAAGTGCGTGCGCGCCGGAGTGCGGGAGCGCGAGCGCGCGCGTGTGTTTGTGGGTGGGCAAAGTAGACTACAAGAAGTGAAGTAACTTAGAGTGGAAAGAGGGTTAATGATAATACAGTATAGGAAAAGTATCTAAAGAGTTGAAGTGTATTGATGTTAAGAGTATGGGGGTAACGGTTTAGGCAAATGTGTTAAAGTATAAGAGTTTATAATACAATACATTAATGTTTGCTTCTGACACTACGTCTCATAACACACACACACACCCACACACACACACACACACACGCACACACACACCCACACACACGTTGGCTTAAGTTATAAATTTGATTGACATGATTGATTTGAAAGATGTTGTATACGAGAATTCTGCTTACGACGTAAATTTTACATTTATTTTTTATCGTACATTTATTTTCACCTTACATATATTTTTATTCATTTATTTTTACAGAATCTTTTTTTACATTTATTATATATATATTAATCTTACATTTATATATATATTTAATGTTGTTCTAAGCCACATCTATAACTTTTCAAAACTTTTTTTAAAGATATCTGTCACCATGAATGACTTATTAGACACACGAATCATTTCTGTTTGAATTGATTGAATCGGTTCGATTGAATCTGTTCTCGCGCCATTGATCAGTGACGTCACAGTTAAAGGACAAAAGCCGTAAAAATCGCCATAAAAAGCCGCACGCCTGTTCTGATTGTATGTGTAAAAGTCAAATACACGACCCGTACAGATAATAGGAGTGTGTGTTGCAGTTCTATTGTACACGTTTGCCTAATACTCGCCCTGAAATTAGGTTTGGGACGCAAACTCACTTGCTTTGGTGGATTAGTGATGCGGGATTCAAAAAACGATCGGTTCTCGTTTAAACGACTCTGAATCGTTGAATCGATTCCCAAGTAGAATGAAGGAATCGGAACTGTGTCAAATATTTTTCCTTAGTCCTTTGGACTGTGCGTTTAATGAACTTGTTTATCTGCACTAGTCAAGCAGTATACATTATTAAGAATTTAATGTGCTTGTTATTAAGAGGTATAATATTTGTAAATTCTATGAATCGTTTGTTATAAATAAAAAAAATCCCAATTTCCCCCTAGGAACGAATGAATTAGGATAAAAAATACTAGTTATAAATATGGGTTGTATTACAGATGTGTGTGTGTGTGTGTGTGTGTGTGTGTTTGCACCCTACACCGTTTTTGAATATGTGAATCATTTGAGTCGAGATAATCAAATAATAAAAAAAAAAAGAATCAAATGATGAGGAAATGTTGTCCTTCACACATCAGGCGCACGTCATTGACGTCACTTTCTTTACCAGTGCGGAACTTTTGCGTCGTATGGTTTAACAGAATGGCATTTAAAATAATGTTAGCTAGCTAATTAGCTTGCTACTTTCACAAATATGTGACAAGTGACATTAAGAGAAAAGTGAAGGCACAGTGCAGCTGCTTAATAATGACCTCCATGACCAACCCGCTTTATTTTCTACTGGAACACATAAGCAAACTTTGCTAAAGTATTGAAAAGGAAGATATATTTTTCACATCATGTTCAGGTCATTTGCATTCGTTTACTATGGAACATCCTGCTATCTCAACCCAGCGATTATTATTATATTTGTTATCTTATTAAGCATCCTGTGATCAGTTTTCTCTTTTTGTATGCAAAAGTTTGCCATCTTTTTTGCTCAAAATTATAACGAAATTATAATATTCATTGTTAAAGACAATTTTCTCCCGTGGTATTGCTGTAAATTTTACTTTATCGCTATAACCATTATTTAATATAGATCTGACTGAAACCACATTCAGCATTTATAAACATACATTATTTTTTACAGAAATATGTTAATGCGATTTAATGTGGTATATGAATTTATTTAGAAAATATTTAAACATATCAGTGGCTTTTATATTGTATACCTCAGGGTTTCCTCCAGATTCTCCGCTTTCTTTCACCATCCAAAAACATGCCTATGGGCCAGTAGATGCTTCTAGATATGAATGTGTGTGTGTTCTGGTATCTGATCCAGATTGCATTCCTGCATTGCATTCAGAAACAGGTTTTGGATCGCTGTGACATCGATCAGGATAAACTCTTACTGAAGATGAATGGATGCATGAAAACATTAGCCAGGGTGCCAAAACCTTTGAAAATAAGCGCATTGTGTTTTATATACGGGTGCATTAGGCCCACGTTTACAGTACGCCAGATTGCTGCCATGATAGCAGAGCTTGATTATGATTTAAAAATATATAATAAAAACCTGTGAACTGTGCAGCAACTAATAAAGCAAAAATCATCCTTTCCTGCTTGTTAATAAATAAATATGTATCATATTTATGGTCAAATAGCCTTCTTAAATGTGCATTTCAGGAATATGCCCTTATCCACAGCAATTAACAGGTCATTTTTTTAACTAATTGGGCAGTTGAGGATTATGGGCCTTGCACAAGGGCCCAACATTAGCAGCCTGGTGGTGTTAGGAATTGAACCTACAATCTTCTGATCAGCAGTCAAACACTTTAACCACTGAGCTACCGCTTCTCACAACTAACTTACTTTGAACAACCTCTGGCTTTGATGTCTCACTTTTCCTTTTTGCCCTCATTTTGTTACCTGCTTATTTTCTGACGCATAGAAAAAGAGTGCCATTATTTTCCTTTTATTTCGCATTGCGCTTTTATGTCAGCATTCGGCACGCATTCTTCCAGCCTGGCAACAAAACCGAGAGGAATCCGTTGCATTGTCCTTGTCCGAGTCGAACCACCCTGCCGTGCTGGAACTCGGTATAGTCTGGAACAAGCAGCGATCACATTTACCAGCTTCAAGCGACACCGTTTTGTAATCTCCATGCAGATGTATAAACATCTGGTCCACAGAAACAAAATCGCCTCTTCCTAAACACACAGTCTTGCATTATTTTTTTGGAAGCTGCCGTGTGTTTCAGAGACATCCGGCATCCCAGGTCCTGGAAACATTGACGACGTGTCGCCTTGGACGACGGTGCACATGGCGATCAATGGGGATTTCCTTTTGGCAGGTGACTCAGGCATGAAGAGGACACTGGAGGCTGAACCTAAGCAACTACCCACTCTCCTGCATCAGTCGTCTGATGTTGTTCTACTGTAACCATGGCCCATGCTCTGAGGGGTGACCCGCACATCAAGCAGCATGAAAACCCATAAAAGGCAGGAAGTCATATGGAACATGAGTTGCGTTCAGCAGTGAAACAGCTGAGGGTGGTGATGTTTGAAGTCTTGATGCAGTCTTCCATTCTTCTAATCCGTCTGTCACTCCATCCATCATCATGATGCCACCGAAGAACATTTGTGTATGATGCATGAAAGCAGAACTCACTGTCGCTTCTGCCCCCAATAACCCCATCATTTCCTTTTACAGTATAGTGATACAGCTATATCCAGTTCCTCCAGGATTTGCCGGAATCCTTTTGCGATGGCTGCGGGTTAAAATCTCTGCTTTCACATCAGCTTTGCAAAAATATTGCGAGACGCGTTGCGTTGCTTTTGGGTGTTTTGTTGCAATAAAATTGCAGGATTATTTAGAAATTGCACCACAACATTGGACACGGCACAAAAACAGTTGACCTTTATTAGCATTGTACATGTCTGCATCTTTTTTAAAATAATAAACAAGGAAGTTTGTTTGATGAATGGTCACATTCTAGGCGGGGATTTACAATGATCGGTCAAATTTGAACATAATGAATTGGGATTGGGTTCTACAGAGAATATGGTAATAGGGTTCTACAGATAATATGGTCTTAAGGTTCTACAGAGAATAGGATATTAAGGTTCTACAGAGAATATGGTAATAGGGTTCTACAGAGAATATGGTCTTAAGGTTCTACAGAGAATAGGGTATTAAGGTTCTTCAGAGAATATGGTAATAGGGTTCTATAGACAATAGGGTCTTAAACGTCAATAGAGAATAAGGTCTTAAGGTTCTAAGAGAATAGGGTCATAGGGTTCTATAGAGAATAGGGACATCGGGTTCTATAGAGGAAAGGGTGGAGGGTTGACCAACAATAGTGCCATAAAGTTTGAAGGAAAACATGGTCTTAGGGTTTTACCTAAAATAGGCCTATTGACTTTTACACAGAATAGAGATGCAAAGTTCTAGCGAACCCCCAGTGTTTCTGGCTCTGTCTCAGACCTTTCTGAGGTGGTGATGGTCTTGTGCTCGGATTCTCCAACGTTGGACATTGATAGACTTGCAATGAACATTTTAGTGCTGAACCCGTTATCAACTCAGAACTCTACTGATTTATGGGCTGCTCAGAAGCTCCAGGTCATAATTCTGCTGCATATAAACTTATTTAGACTGGTTAGGGTTTGGTGTGGGTGTAGGATGTGGGTAAGGTGTAGGGTGTGGTGATCATCCATCACCACACACTCCTTTGTCACTCAGATGAAGATGGGTTTCCCTTTGAGCCTGGTTCTTCTCAAAGTTTCTTCCTAGCGTGCCCTTAGGGAGTTTTTCCTTGCTTCTGATGCCACAGGCTTGCTCATTGGGATAATTTTAATTTTAGACTTTTGAATCATTCCTTTTTTTTTTTTTTTTTAACAAAATTTTGTGTGAAGCTTCTTTGGTCCATTGTCGGCGTCTATTGTTAAAAGTGCTATAGAAATACAGTTGAATCGAATAGGGCCATGGAATTCTACATAGAATAAGATTGTAGGGTCTTACAGGGAATCACACAATCTAGAATATTGAATATAGAATCCCAGAACCAGAAAAACCAGTGAGTGAAAGTTGAAATGTGTGACTTCTTGCTTTGCTCATATGTCCTGAGCTGAATCAGGCTGCTAAGTGGAGTGAGTGTGTGTGGACAGTGTGATCTGGTGCTGAGAGCCGCAGGTGTTTGCTTTGTGAATGCAGAACTGCGGAGGGAGTAAAAAGGACCAACACAGACTTACTCACACATTCCATTGTTCCACCTGCTGGCACCGTACCATCTCCATCTATTATCTAAGCTCCCATGTCGCTCCAGGGCTCAGGATTGGCTCTCGATCCAGCGTTGGATTGAATTGTATGGAAATGTGTTTGATGAGGACAAGGAGGAACATTTCAGGACGTCCCATTTCTGTGGCTGAGGATCATGAATGCCTCTTATTGTAAGTGACAGTCGGAGATAATTTAAAGCAGATGATGATTTGAAATGGTTGAAAACAAAAGATTTTTTTGTATTTATTGTATTGTATGCACTGCGCCGGAAACTGGCGGATTGGGTTGAAACACCAGAAATGTCAAGCAGAGACATTTGACTTTTCTTTTCTTTCCTTTTCTTTTCTTTTTTTACACATCAAAGAATGAAAAGGGCAATTGTCCGAGTGGATTCTCTGGTAGCATTTTTATTGTCATTTCCAGAGCTGGAAAAGTTTAAGTAGAACATTCGTAAAACAACATAAGACTCAGGACAAGGAAGACCTACATTGGTGTTTTTTTGTCTTGAGACACCGGATTACATTTAACACTACAGCAGAATCTAAAACCTCATATCTGATTGACCATCTTGGGTTCTCGAATTGATATGACAAAAAAATGTAGTAAATCCGAACGCCGTCACATCCGCTCTGTTGGTAGGAGGGATCTTCTTACTGTCTTACTTGTCTGTCAATCACAGTGACATCATCCCTCCCTTTAAAAGTTAATTATTGGGCAAATACATGTCTCTTTACAGATGCACATTGTATCAACTATTGTTTTGTTGTGGTTGATATTGTGAGGGTGATGGTGATGGTAGCAGTGGTCAATCCCCAATAGCCATTAGCTACATAGGGTTACTGTCTCTTTCCTGTCAATCACAGTGACACTAACCAACAGTAGGCAGCTGCAAGCTCATGAATGCCAAAGAGGGCAGATAGCAGTTCAAAAATTGGTGACTGACATGGCAACCCATGTTCTTTGAGTTCCTTCCGCCTACTTGTTTTCTATTTCTATTTCTACTATCCCAGGGATGGCTACCTGGATCAGGTGTGTAGTAAAAATAGAATTAGAAAACAAGTAGGAGGAAGGAACTCAAAGAACATGGGTTGCCATGTTAGTGCTTTACAACATTTTAAAAATGTTTTGACATGGGAACTGTCGTTTGATGTTTTTTTCATCTTACTTGAGAAACATTAGAACAGGAAAGCTCTGCTGTCTTGCAAGGAAATTCCACAATTAAATGTTACTATAAACGGATAAAAAGCAAGTTAATTTTTAACGAACAAATAAAATAAGCGAATTGAAACGAGGATAAGGGCGGTGCTGCTGGTTTCCATGGTGCTGATGCTTGAAAGCAGATCCTGTTGTCCTAAAGTCCTTGTATTACTGCTTATGTCCACAGAGATTTTTATTTTCAGGACCCTAGAGGTCAGAGGTCACAACCAGGCTAATTCTATTAAAGATAACCTTGTAAGAGCAAGCTGCCAGTATGGAAGAGCAGATGGACCATGTTGTAATGTGTGTGTGTGTGTGTGTGTTTGTGTGTGTGTGTGTGTGTGTGTGTGGTTTAATTTTGAGTAGGAGTAGCCTTGGAAAATAGCCTCATAACACTGTGGTTTAAATTTACCACGGGTCATGCATAGACATTGTGCTGTTGTGTGTAAATCAGGGAGTGGATCAGAGGAAGGATATGGCTAGCTAGCAGTGGGACATGAGCTCGATGAGCGTCTTTCTCTTAAGACAGAAAAGTTTTGTTCTTTTTGGAGGTTGTTGTGGAAATCGTGCGGGAGGTAAACTGTAGAGCGCGAGGGGAGATTTCGAGCAAGATCAAGCTTACTAGGAATTATATTTGTGATACAACACACACTTTCTACGATGATGGAGTTGTTTTTAGAGCAGGGCTTCCCGAACCTTTTTATTCCAGGACCTAACTAGACATGTATAATCAATGTCAAGCTACACGATAATATATTTTTTTTCAAATGGTTAAAAAAACCCAAAAAAAAACGCATCCTGATTTCGTAGATTGCAGTTTTTATTTTTCTTTGTTATATAAATGAAGTAGATAATTGCTTTTCCTTTTTAATATAAGCTGCACAGTTATTGAGTGGTGTATTGTACATTACTGATGCAGACATATGACAGTTCAAAAGAATCAGATGATTTATTAGTGAGCCATTTAATGGATGTTAATTAATAGAGTCAGGTGGCGGCACGTTATGGCTGACCCTGCGCTCTGACCCCAGCCTTCAAATTCGTAAGCTGGGATATGCGGAATAAAAACATTTCACCGCATGTATGTGTGTGATAAATAAAATCTGAATTTTAATTAGCAGTCGTTCCCTGTTAAGCGAACTGATTTTGCTTGATAAATCTAGCGGCAGACAAGTGACTTTGTGCGAACCACAATCAGTGAAGGCAACCTATGTTCCTTAAGAAACTCTGTCCTGCTTGTTTTCCAACTTTCCCTGCCCTACCCATTACTGATTACGTAGATCAAGTGTATTCAATCAGAGGCTTCCCACTCTAGGATGCTATCCTCCAGCTCTGATTGACTGAACACACTGATTGGCAGAAAGTTGTAAAAAAACAAATTGATTGAAGACACCTGATGGAGGTAATCGGCAATGGGTAAGTCTATCTAACATGATGTTAGATAGAATTATGATGAAGCATGGACAATGAAGCTCTACAGGAATATATACCTTTACTTTTTTATTTGATTATACTTTATTAATCCCCGGGGGAAAAGTGGGGTTAAGGGCCTTTCTCAATGCCCATTTTGCTGGTAACTTGCAGGTTCTGGCACTTGAACCCCGACCCTCTGATCACCGACCCAGAGCCATTTGGGAAGCAGTAGCTCAGTGGTTAAGGTGTTAGACTGTTGATCTGAAGATTAGGGTTTGGTTCCCAGCACCGCCAAGCTACCAATGCTGGGCCCCTGAGCAAGGCCTTTACTGCTCAGTTGGTTAAATGTAAATCGCTCTGGATAACGGCGTCTGCCAATCGCTGTAAATGTAAATTTACATTTTGTGTCATATGCAGACTCCCTTTTATTCACAGCATCTCACATTTATTCATTATTTTATCCAACTGAGCAGGTGAGGGTTAAGGGCCTTGCTCAGGGGCCAAGCCCAGCAGTGGCAGCTTTGCGGTCCTGGGAATTGAACCCATGATCTTCTGATTAGCAATCCAACCATTAAGCTATATATTTTGCATTTGAATTTGATCCGTAATGAACAAGCCTGAGGTCATGGTGATGAGGAAAGCTCTCTGAGATCATATGAAAATGTAACATTGAGACGTAAAACGGAACCCATCCTCATCTGGGTGACACTGAGAGTTAAAATAAAGCTGAGCTCTGAGAAATCATAAAGGACCCTCTTGTCCCTGTTGATGGTGTGGAAATACACTTTTTAGTTTTTTGAGACAATAAAACAGAAACATACATGGACAACAGCTTGGAGGCCTGGAGCCTTGAAGTGATGATTTAGCAAAGAGGGATTGGGATGGGCTTGTGCGAACGATAAGCTTTAGTTAGTATTCAATGCAAGCCTGAATTCATGTTTTATGCATTGGGAATAAATCCCTACAAGTTATGGGCTGGAATGTTCCGATCAAGCCACGACAATCTTCCATGTGAGATATCGGTTATCTGAGGTGATACTGAGAAGCAGTCCGAGACCTGCAGAGACAGATACATCCCGGCAGGTGTAGTGCCGTGATCGGGCTCCTCTCTGTGTAAATGTTGTGAACCTGCCTGGTGCAAGGAAGCTTCATTTCTACACCGATCACGTCGTGCTTGTTGCCAGAGAGTTCTGCATGAGGGAAACGAAACGAAATGAAAGCACAGGTAGAGCTGCCTCCGGCTGCATCGCTTTGGCTGGATGTGTGAAACAGACGTAGCTCAGGTGTGCGACTCGTTGGCAGCAGGAAGAAGCGAGCGGCGTGTTGGGATTAGGTTTGAGCCAGGGCCTGGCATCGCTTCACATGCCCCTGGGTCATATTTCCAAACATGCAGAAGGAGGGGCCTTGCTCAAGCCCGTGCTTTAAAGTAGAATGGCTCGTGGACAAATACTAATGTTCAGCTCTTCATTGTGTTGTAGTCTGGTCTCCAGGATGAAGATAACAGCGGTCCCGTGGAAGGCCGTGTTTATGTGCGTCATGTCACACTTTACAGTTTTGCTTCAAATAAAGCGCATAGTAGGCACTCAGAATGTTAAGGAGTTCACCTTGTCTTTTACTGGGAATATAATTATAGAGAATACAGTTATATACTGTATATACTGTATATTCCAAAGAAATATTCATTCATTCATTCATCCATTGTCTAGCGTTTATCCTTTCAGGGTCGTGGGGGCGCTGGAGTTTATCCCAGATAACTTAGTGTGTGAGTTAGGGCGGGGTACATCCTGTACAAT
>JAOUQX010000023.1:1701806-1717582 GCA_028566295.1 Liobagrus marginatus
ATAATGTTGGTTTTGCTGCACTTTTATAAGCGATGTAAATACTTCACACATCTGCGGTCTTCAGTTCAATGTAAGACGGGTGGAGGCAACACTTTTTTAAATGGGTGTGAAAGTGTAAGGTTAGTGTAACATTTAAACTTGCCTTTGAATTTTATTATTTATTTACTTTTACATTTTTTGTGTAAAAGTTGGTTGTTTTGTATATTAATTACACAAGTGTTGACATTTATTATATTTAATGCCTAGAATGTCCCAAACTTTCTTGCTGCCAGTCACATCATAATACAATAAACCTTATATGTAGAACTTCTGTTGGTGTTACAGTTGGAGAAAACACCATGTGACCGGTCAGAATAGAGAATAATAGTCTAATCCTAAAGCCCTTTAAATGAACTGCATTTTGCTTTGCAGGGTTTCGCCTTCATCAGTTTCCATCGGCGTGAGGATGCAGCCAGGGCCATTGCAGGAGTGTCGGGCTTTGGTTATGATCATCTTATCCTCAATGTGGAATGGGCCAAGTGAGTCATTCTGGAGCACACAATGGGTGGTGGTGTACTTTCTGACTCAAACATTTGAAATATGTGTACTGTTCTTTCTTTCCCCAGACCATCTAACAACTGAGTGGGTGCATCTTTCATATTCCAGGAAGACAGAACATTGATTCAGTAGTAAATTACTATCAACAAAATAAACATTATAAAGAGTAACTTGCTTCTTGACTGAATATCTGCTGTCTTATTTAATGCCAACATTGAAAATAAAATCAATCTGTGCATGAACCAGTTTTCCCCTGATATGAAAATGTGTGGTCTGGAGGAACTCACATTAGGCTATTGCAAAAAAAAGGCCCCTGAGCAAGATCCCTAAACCTCAACTGCTCAGTTGCAAGTCTCTGGTTAAGAGCGTAACCGAATAGTAAATGCTTCACTTGCTCTACTTTTACTCTTACTCAACATTTATGCACTCACCTCAGTTTTACATTCTTAATACCTCTTTCACTTGAGCTAGAACACATTAAAACTTAAATAGGGAGTCACTCAAGTGTTATTACACAATGGCATGGTTGTGAGTATTAGGTTAAATGTTGTGGAGGCCCTGCACAGCAGTCTCAAACAGCAACAGAAACCACCCTTTCTACCTTAAGGTTTGGCTATAAAATCAAACATCACAGGACCCCCTACCCTGGTGGTAAAATTGATCAGAATTAATTTGACCTGTATGAACAGATTTAGTTTTATCTGTGGCACCCTAACACCCCAATAGATGTAGTGTCTAAAAAACTTTTTTTTGCAAGACACCTGTTTAGGTACAGACTAACTGTCATTACCAGAAACTGTTTAATTAGGTACACAGCATTTACTGCTGATTTGTACCAGAATAAATCAGTTAAATGAAAAACAAACGCAGCAATAGACCAGCACTAAAGCCCTTTTACACAAATACAACATCCAGTTGATAAGAGCTTTATTTGAAATATTACAACATATAAAAACTACATACAATTTATTCCACCACTTTAGAGTGAAGAATGTAAATACACAATTAAAATTACATTTAGAAAATGAATAAAACCTCACTTAGAATGGTACTGCACAAATCTCACATCCATAAAAAGGCCAGCTGAGTGGCCAGACTCAACACCAGCACAAGGATTAAGGGAATGAGCTGAATAAGAGGAGAAAAATCCCATATGGAATTAAAGAACTCAGGGGTGCTACTCACACACCTCCATCTTCTCTTGTTTCACAGGCTCTATATAGATGTAAACAAAAACAAAGAACGGAGTTAATTTGTCTTCAATACAACAAGCAAACTCATCAAAGTCATAAAACATACCTGTAGCATTGTCCTTCACCTTCTCCAGAATGCATTTCTTGATTTCAAGTCCAATAGCTCTGGAAAGAGGTGGAGGCACTGCATTTCCAACCTAGCAAAGGCAAAAACAAAACGTAAATATAAAATAAGGTAAAGATTAAGTCAGGAGGAGAGAGTCATTAAGGACTAACTTAATGCACGATGTTATTACATTAATGTGGCATTGTACACTTGTATGTTGCTACACTAAGCAGGACCCACACCTGTCTGTGTTTGTCCAGGATATTGCCAAAGAACCGGTAAGTATCAGGGAAACCTTGCGAGCGAGCACATTCTCGAACACTGACCACACGGTGCTGTTCAGGATGTAGCACACGCCCCTGAAAAAATAATTTGTAGTTACATTGCAGGACATGATAATTGTCATGGATTATAACTGGTAAAACTTATAATTTAAGATCATGTGCAGTATAGTGATCCAATGTATCGACACGTGTGTGTATGCATAGTAATTGCATAAAAATTATTTTTCATTTTTGCCACGGCCCCCACTTTCTAAAATTTGGATATAGAAACTTCCCCTGTGTTGGAGAACACATGGTGCCATGTGCAGAGCTGTACCTGCTTGCCCATAGGCTCAGGGTTGGTAACTGTGGTGCTGAAAAAGCCATCCCACTCTAGCCTGCCGTACAGTCCGGCCCAGTGGTTATGGCGATTACCGGTGTGAGGCAAACACCACGGGATCAGTGTGTTGAACTGTCTGTCTGCTGAGTCACATGGTTTACCTTATGCGGAATGAAAGAAAAGGCAATGAATAACATTTCTACAGACAATGGGGACAAAAAAACAAAACGATTAACACACCATCAGCACATGTACAAACTCCTCTCAGGGCACCAGTGCTACTGCGGCCATTTTTCTTGTCAGGGTGTGTGTACCGAAGCTTTTTTGTCGTGGTTCCATCCCGTAGCCGCACCTCGATGTTTGGCAGGTCTCTCCAGTCAGAGCCTGGCGCCAAGGGGATGTGACGCATACGTGCTTCAACCAGGGCACTCATGTCCTGTAGGAATCAAAAAAGGATACGGTAAGAGTAATAAACGTTGGCGTTCTATAAAGCATTTCTAAGCATTTCACTGTATGTTGTACCACGTATGATGTACATGTGACCAATAAACTGGAATCCTTCCGGGTTCTATTCTGATATTAATATCTTGTGCATAAACACTTTGAAAAGCGATAATGTAAGGCAACACGTGGGCCTTTATAGAGTTTGTTTGGCACAATACATTGATCAGGACATTTTGGCTGGTGTGCACAAGACTACAATCAGTCAATCCTCTAGGTAGTATTTAGTAAACCATAACAAACAGGCTAACCTTGCAAATATGGTCTCGGAGAATGGGCTGGTATTGTGCACCACGAATGTGTCTCTGGAACCAGGATTGTGGCTCGCCGTTGTAGGAAATCTCTAGCGCAGAGGCTCCGTTACGAATCTCTGGAAGGTCAGACATTGTGTCCCGGACTGTAATGGTTCGATAAATCCCACCATTTCCTCTGAGAAAGAAAAACATGTGCACAAACCAATGTAACATCTGGCTTCCATATAGAACACTTCCATCATGAAAATGAAAGAAAAATAAATCAATCAAATGGATTTGTTACCTGGTGACATTGGAGACGTATTTTTTGTCATCAACCACGACATTAAGGGAGCACGCTCTTGGAGCAAACGCATGAAGTGGTTCTGGGTAGCGTGGGAGTTTCTCACCTGGAGCAGCAGCCAGTATAATTGCCCTGCGCCGTGTCTGGGCCACTCCATACTGCCCTGCCTATATAGAATAGGAACAGAAACAAACACGCGTCACTAAAAACAAAATTATGCACCAACCAATTTCTAATCAGTACCAGAAAGACTTACTTGAAGTACACCAAATGTACACTGGTAGCCCATGCGCACAAGGCAGCGCAGAGTGAGTTTCAAGACCATGGAGCGCTTAAAGGACACAAAGTTTCTGACGTTTTCCAACAGGAAGAACTTTGGCCTGTAGTAGTCACAGTAACTGGAAACAAAAAGCAGAGGTATAACCATTGCTAAAAGGAAATTTGTGTAGAGAAAAAGGTTCCAAAGCTGTGACAACGCACTTACAAAACACGCCACGCAACAGTTAAGAGAATAAATGTTAAAACCCCACACAGGGTGGCGTACTTCCAGCTTCTTTTGTTTGCTACGTCATTTAACATTAGGACTTATTGTAACCAGGTCTGAGAACAGGAAATCCAAAATCACTGCCATATCATGACAACAACCACGGTTTAGCCACAGTTAGCTAATTAATGTCTGTTGACATTAACAAAGATTTAAGTGTAGGACCTTGAAATCAGTTTAAGATTTACATGCAAATTCAGCCTCCACAAGACAAAAAGCCTGAGAATGAAAATAATTTCTAATTTAACACAGACTTTTTTTTTTATTCTCCCTTGTCTGAAAAAAGTAGTTACCCTTTGTACTGACCTCAGATAAGAAACAACAAGGGAGTTCTTAAACTTTGAATAAGTGCGGGAGTTAAAGCGATTCATTCCACTGAAGCCTTGACATGGTGGCCCTCCACACAGCATCTCCACGTCACCCTTCTGTGGGAGTTTTTGGCCAAGGGAGTTGGTCTTCTCGCCAGACATTACCAGCTTCAGTAAAACGTTGCAGTCCTCTGTGAACACTGTGGTGCCTGGGTTGTTCAGCCTAAAGGCCTGTGCAGCAGGATCCCACATCTCAATAGCCCAGTGGGTTTCAGAGATATCTATGAAATACATGAATGCATACAAGACATTTTTTAAATGGAAGGGAAGGTGAAAGATAGATAGATAGGTAGATAGATAGATAACAACTTGCCTGCTTGATGAAAGCCTTCTGAAAGTCCACCACAACCAGAGAATACATCCAAGGTGCGCAGTTTATGCACTTTGAAGTCTGGAGTCTCCTGGTCTTGGGCATCCTGGGAGGAAACTTTTCCTTTCCCTTTACCTAAACAAATGTAGCAAGGTTAAATTTCAGCACATAATGGAGATAATTACATAAAGTAATAAAAGCAAGAGCGCCACACATTGGTACCTTTTCCCTTTCCTTTTCCTTTGCCCTTGTTTGCAACAGAGCGGGCATGGTTTGGTGGGTCTTCGAAGGATTTTGATTTGGCACTATAGGCCTGTGGTGAACAATAAAGACAGTGTGCTTGCAGTAAATATATTTTATTAGAATAAGTTTTGAAAATTTTTAGTTTAAAGCTGTGTCTCTCAATATGGTTCAAATTTTTTTTTTTTTTACATTAGGTGTGTACTGAGCTACCAAACCCCACCATAAATTTATTCAAATAAAGTAATCATTTCAACCCATGTCAGGTGTCCCTGTCCACCCCCCCCCCCCCGCATACAACAGTAGGTTTTAGTGGTTACAGCATTGAATTTATGAACACGGTGCTTTAGAGAATATTCTACAACTATAAACACTCGTTCTAGTTTTACCTCTAGGAAGTAGAACCGATCAGGTCCTCCACTGCAGAAGTCCTGCACACTTTCCACCAGGTCTTCACCGTACTCTACACGACAACGACCCAGAACATCACCCATGTTCACAGACCCCTCTTCATCACTCCAGTAAAGCAGGTTTATATCCGTGTGGTAGCCTGCCTTTGGCCCCTTGTGAGTGTTCTCTGGTCTGCAAAAAAGGTGTTAATCAGTTACAATGTAAATAACTACTTACAATCCAGGAACAGAATAACAGTAAGTAGTTTCTCAGTAACATCTGAAGTTCTTTTGCCTCAAGATTCATGATTACTTGCCTGTAGAACTTGTAGATGCGCAGTTTGACCTCTGATGTATCTGGCTTGCCATTGCTGCGTTTGTTGCAATAAATCTCCTTAATGCGTGCAATACGGAAAGGCTCTGGAGCATCCAGATTGGATCCCTTAATGTAATCTGAGGACTTCCTGTAGTACTCTGGATAAAGGTCCTCATCCACATCCTCTTTCCGATGAGGTCGCTTTACTGGGCTTGCAGCTTTCAACCTGGGATAAATAGTTAGTTGTGTAATAGCTGTTCAGTGACAACTGACCGAGGAATAAATTCTGGCAAGCAGACCAGAGAATGTAAACACTAGCTGCAACTCCAATAGTACAATCTGGTTAACATTTAGATCAGGGGTCACCAACATGGTGTCCGCAAGTACCACATGAGAAAACGGGCCTGTTTTAAAGATAACTCACCATAGCACCAGTTACCAGTGAGCTGCATCTATTTTTTCGTTGCTATTCTTTTTTAAAATCAGACTTGAAATTGAAAATAATTACTTAAAGATTTAGACAAAGCTTTGCATTTTGCTATTTATGTTTCCTACCATGTTCAATCACTGCTGATAATTATTGTGAGAAATCATTAACATGATCAGTGTCCTCACATATATGAATAACATTAATTATAAATAACAACAATTAAAGGTAAATTGAGCAAATTTGTTATTTCAGAAGTGAATACCAAACTGGTAGCGCTTCACATTAATCACTACCCAAGAAGTGGCTCTTCGTTTCGAAAAGGTTGGAGACCCCTGATTTAAATTATATTCAAGAGACAATACAGCTTATTTCAAATTGTCTTAAGTGATGGTTTAGTCTGACCAGTTTATAATTTTTACACTGGTATGCAAGACAGTAAACAATTTTGCTTTGACTTGTAAATTGCTATACCAAACAAAAACCCTTATCTATTCACTTACCCAAAGTTAAAAGCCTCAGGTGGCAAGTAAACACTATCTCCGACTCTGTATTGCTCCCCCTGCAGGCAAGCCAAGGAGAATAAGACTTTAGCATCATTCTCCTCTAGGACATCAAAGGCATGTGGAATCTCCTGTTCTTGCTGCTCCTTTTTTCTAGTGCAGCTTGCACAGAATCTGCATTAAAGCAATTAAACAGAATATAGTTCAAGAACCTCATTAGCTTTAGTGTCCAAACATATACACACAATCAATAGAACAAATTAATTTTTTTTTTTTACAACGTACTTGTATTTAGAGTCCTCCTTTGGGATAACGTTGGGCGGTGTCTCAAACCGAGCAAAATCCCCATCATACCATAGCTGATAAAAGAAGCTCTTTCCATCATCCTCAATGACCTTTATTTCATCAACGAGACCACCCTAACAGGTTTACAAATGTAACAGTTTAAAAAAAAGCACAAGCATCAATATTTTGCCTAGTTGCAACATCAGAAAGCACAAAGCCAACAGCACGCTTTCTGCAGTGCAACTGCAAATACTCAAATACTAAATTGTGTTAAGTAAAGGGTCCAAAAGCAATCCCACCTCCATGAACCAGTCATCTGAAGGAGCCTTGTATAGCACATCAACTTTGCCATGCACAAAGCTCAGCTGTATGTCCTCACACTCATCCACAAGGAAGAGCTCCAGAGGGTCAGAAGACTCGCCCAGAACGGTGTCTGTGCCACGACAGAACCAGTGTGCATGAAACATCTTCTCATCATCCTCCCATAAAGCTGTAATCCTAATAGATAATAAACAAATATTTATAGGCAACATTTGAGAAGTACAACATATTTAAAGACAACCTTAAACCACAACAGTTACCTGGCAAGGTAGAGTGCATGAGAGGGGTCATCTGGGCTGACAGACACACAGTCTCCAACTTCCAGCACCTCATTTTCCACACGCACCTTCATATAGTAGTTGCGTTTTGCTTCAGCCTGTGAATGAAGGGACAGTTAAATTAATCCCACAACAAAAACCAAGGCTGCAGAACTAATTTATTATTAAACCAAGACAGTCATTTCCTTAAATTGAGCAAATTCCATGATGCACATACCCTAATGGGGTCTCCCACCCAGGTGATCTTGTTCTTGGTTTGCTTTTTCTTAGCTTGAGACATCTTCTTTGATGTACCTTTTAGAAGTGGCAAGACATCTTCCTCATCAACAGTCTCATCATCCTCTGCTTCCTTCACTGCCATGTTGGGGCATCTGGATAAAAACACACCAAGATTAACTAACAGGCAGTGGGCATAGACAAACTTGTGAATGAGAAAGAAAAAAAAATCACCAGGGACAATCTGTTCCCCCCACTTTCACCAGACAAGAGACTGTTCAACAGTAATGCTGTCTGGTGTTCATTAGTATTACTCAACCAAAATATGCTGTCTTTTTAAAAGGAAAGTATGAAAACACAGTACTGGGTACCCAGGATATTTGACAGACGTGAATAAGCAGGATGCAAATTCCACAATTTTAAAATTACATTTTTGTATTGAGACCATGTCGAGCAGGGGGTGTCCAAACTCAGTCCTGGAAGGCCACTATCCTGCAGAATTTAACTTCTAGCCTATAGTAAAGCATCCATTACCTGGCGCAGGTGTTTAATTAGGGCCCAAGCTAAACTGTGCAAAGGCCCAACAGGAACAGGATTGAACACCGCTGATGTAGAGAAATATCGCTACATGAAAAGTTTAAGTGCACCAACACACAAAGTCACATTGAAGATCTAGCCAAACCATGTATACCTCCTCTTTTGACAGGCCTGCTTGTTGCGACCGCTTCCTCCAAATTTGATCATGTCTTTACATGAAGGACATTTACCACAATCAGAAGCTTGGCAGACCTGAAGAACACACAATGAAGTTTTATTTAAATGCTATTAAAGCTAAACTGAAATAAAGGCAAGCCTCTTTAGTCAAATTATCTGTATAATGTATGGAGACTTGCAGAATCTGAAATGAATAGAAATAGTTTGCCTCGGAGTGTTTAAACAATAATAACAGCAATCTTCTAGTTAATCATTTTATAAAACTTCCCGAAAAACAAAAATGGAAGTGGCGACCCATGCATGCCTGGTGACTGATGTTTCATCTTAAAAGCTCACCTCACAGACCCCACAGCGTTGCCTCTTGACCCCTCCATCTTTATTATTTTGTTCAATCTGCTCTGCGAAGAATGCATCAAAGATCTGATACACAAGCTTTGTCGTGGTAGCTTTTGTGGGACCCTTGAGATCCTTCTGAATCTTTGTAGGATGACGGATAGATTGTCTTCTGGCTGCTCTCCTAAAAAACAAAGGGAGGAGCAAAGGGACATCAACACAAACAACTGAATGGCAGGATGAGAATTTATTACTAGTTAAACAATATGGAAACATGCAGTTATGAAAGGGTGGTGGTGAGAAGGAAAAAACTCTTCAGGGCAATGCATGCTTCAACAAAAATTAATAAAAATCCCCATAAGATTCTGCTCTACAGAGTTGGTCAATTAAAATCACTGGAAAGTTGACACTACAACCATATTTTATAAGTTACCCAGACTAACAATACAATTAAATTGCATCCTTATCAACGCAAATGTGCTGCATCCTTCATCTCTTACAACTAATCATGAGATCAAGCAGTCATTGCTTCCCATTGCAGGTCCGCATCAATACAACAAAAATAAAATAAATCACAAGCACTTTAGAGGCACAAATTAAAGGTTACCTACCAGTACAGCAGCATGCTGCATTAGGGAATGCCAGAAGAGCATTATCAACATGGCACAAGCAGCAGCGAAACAATTTGTAAAACAGAAACCAAACCCACATAGCAAATTGGATACAAGCACCAAAATGATAACTGAACAAAGATAATAGCAACAGATTGAAAAAAACAGTTGTATGGGTAAGTTCATGGAGGTTGCTGTATTAAATAAGTTGAAGGAGTATATTGTTATTTAGGCCAAATTATGTTAGGGCCTAGCCAACTCACTATCTTGGAATCTTGGGCCTTAATCATTTGTCAAAACACAGTGATCAAATATGACTGGCTATAGGAATCTGCAATCTAACAGAGCAAACTCAAACGTTACAATACACCATGTGCCCCAACCTACCTCTTGCCCAGAGTGACTCCAGCCAGTTTAATTAAGTCCCTCATACACGGAGTAACAATGATGGGCTGTTCGTCAGAGTCTCCAGCCTCGTCATAGCTCTCCACTTGCTCCACGACAAACTGGGCATGGCGCAGGAGTGTGTCCTCGGTAAAGCGATTGAAGTTCAACCCTGCTGGAGGGACAGTGGTCTACAAAGGGATAAACAGCAGCACTTTTAGAAAACACATGGCCTTGTGCTCATTAACTTGAGTTTAAATACCAACCTCTATTTTGTTAAGCAGGTCTTCATATGTAGCATCTTGGTTCTTCTGAAGAAACTCCACCACAATTTTACTCATGTAGATCTTCTCCTGCATCAGGGCAAAGATGGCAGAGTATTCCTCACTCGGCTCCATTAAGATGTAGTCGGCAAAAGCTGTGGGAAGCAACCGACCGAAATGAACAGGCTACACAAATGTTGGTTGTAGTATAGTTAAACCAACACCTCATGATGCTACCTGTGGTGAAGCCAATCAGAGCTTTCTCTCCTCCATCAAATCCAGTGATCCACCAAGCATTGATTGGTCCCAGCTTTTTGGCAGGTACACCACCTTGGGGACGGACAAGGGAAGAAAAATATTTGGAGACACAAGATGACCAATATACCCAATTCATTGTTGACAGATTTGCCAAACATACCATCCATACAAGGATTGTCATCATAGATGGGCTTGACTCCACAACTGAAGTACAACTCGACATTCTTTTCGATGAGACCCGAATCAAAAGGACACAGGTGGCCATGTTTGTCATACACACTGAGTTAAAAGAAAAAGGAGCAAAAGTAAGTGAGACTACAGAGGACTTTCATTAATTCCTCATTTGCGCCTCTTACCTGAAGTTTGTAATTTTGTGTTGAGGTAAGTCTTCATAACTTTCAAACCCGTCCTCATTTGAGTCAAACAATGAAAGACGCTCATCTGTTAACATCTCTGGCTCATCGAGCTGCCAAGACAATACAAGAGGTAATTACATGGGGGGGAAACTTCCAGTGGATTTTTTTAAGCAGGCCTGAAATGGGGATAGAAATTAAACTACCGCATCATCAGGGTCTCCCTGGAAGAACTTGAGGTCAGAGTCGTCTAGGTACTGTCGGCAGTCAGGACACTTTGGTGGAGGAGTCTGAATTAATAGAAAGAATTAGAAGTTTGTAAGTCTGTGGATGTTAGGATATGCTGGACAGGGTCAGGAAAATAAATAGGGAGACGGGATCACCTTGGCTATGTTCACAGACTTGGGCTGCTCAGCGCTTGAGTTTTCAGTAGTTGGTCTGGGAAGAAAGGAAAAAGACGTTTATATTTAAACATCACGGCATTAATGTCACCTTTCACAATTGACCGACGTCAATCCCAGAGTAACAAGTAAACTTAATTTTAAACCTACTCATCGTTCTCTTCAGTTTTAAGACGCTTTTCTTCACGGGTCTTCATTTAAAAAGAAAAGAAATCTAAATCAGTACACTGAACACCAGATTCAAGTACTTGAGCAAACAAAATACACTGATGGCTACCTCCTCAGCATCATGATCATCAGTTTTAACCTCTGTATCACCATTTGTAGCATTGTCGCTAATCACTTCATCAGACTTGCGCTTGGGTCTGCAGAAAAAAAAACCAACCCCAAACTTGGCATTAAATGGGAAAAATAAACAAGCTACAACGCTGTCATACATTTATAACTTTACTACACATCTATAATTCCACATCATCTATTTTTTGCTTAATGATTGAGAATCTATTTTTTGCTTAATAAGTACATGTAGTGTAAAGTAAACCTTACTTTACTTATTGGTGTGGGGATGGGGCTTAGTCTACAATTAGTTTATATCCTTACACTCTTGCGAACATGGACAGGATCGATTGTTGTTTTCCAGAGTTACGCGTGACCCTTGAACTTGCTGGAGATTCTGTCATTTGGATCAAAAAGATGACAACTTAAAGTTGATAAATTTTTCGAAAAAAGCTTTAGCACATCGACTGCCACAAAACATAACGATTACTCACTTTTTGGCTCAGAATCTGCTTTACTACGTCTGCCACCCCTTCCCTTTGGTGTGCTGAGGGACTTCATGGTTTCACCTTCCTCCCGAGTTTCCATGGCTCCTTCTTTTTCACCATTATCTTTATGAGATCCATTTTCAGAGAAGCCGTTTGAGTGATTGTTCTGCTCTGCCCCATCGCTATGACCTTCCTTGCCCAAACTTAAAACCTTTTTCAGCACAGCTTTCACTTCAGATGTGTATAACTCCTAAAATGAACGGCATAAGTGAGGAAATAGGGTTCCAATTAGCAGCTAACTGGTGAATTACCAGTTTACATTCACTCACCGTGGAAAGTTCAGAGTTTTTCAACTTGAGCTCAAGGTTTTTGAGTTGAACCTGAGTGTCATCGCGCAGGAACTCCTGCAGTAACCGGAGCTTCTCCTTTACACAATCCTAAAGAAGATACACGCAGTCAATCATTACTAAAGGAACATTCAGCAATTCATCAAAATTTTGTTCTACTAGATACTATCTTCAGAAAAATTTGCGCAAATTAGTGAAAGGCATACAGGCAAATGTGTAGTGTAATAAAAAAAAAAGCTTATGTAGTCTTAGGGTTTAATCTCATGTCTTTTCAAATTCATAAAGTATGTACCTCATCTGACAAACTGTCATCTCCTTTATCCAGCGCCTGGAGTCTGGAAACATAAAAAGGACCAAATACAAGTGGCAATTAAAAACATGCAAAATACTTGTATTTAAAATATGAGAATGGCCTTAACAGTACTAGTTGAATAAAATGTTAGCTATCGATCCATGCAAATCTCTTTATTCTAGAGCATCAGAACCACTGCAATCAATTAGTTAACAATACTGGAGGTCATAAAACATTGCCATCCAACATGTTATAAGTTTAATCCACGTGGCAGTGCCTACTATGATCAGTATTTAGCTTGCTTGGTGTCCACAATACACTTTAAATGCTATCAAATAAGCTCAGACGTTTGGTCGATTATGACAAAGAATAGATACTGATAAAACAGTTACAGCTAAACCTCCTCAGTTATGCCTCCAATTTGGACCAAACCAACTACCAAAGGTTTATTTATTTCAAACATCAATAACTAAAATAACAGCTATTGCACTAAAGGACAACTAGCTCACAGTATTGGGTAGGTAGTAAGTTTCCGTTTCAATGATTGAGAAATGTCAAATGACATGGGGAGAGTTGACACGCGGGGCAATAACAGCAAGCAGCCATTATGATTTGGCGCCAAATTCAGCCTGCTGGATGACAGCGGGCGCGTGAGCAAAGTTAGCTTAGATGCTAAAACATACGGACCAAAACAAGAAAGCGCTAGCAAGCTAATGCGCGTTCAGTGTTGTAGAAAGAGCAAAGCTTGCTAGCCAGAAAGCTAATTGTCATTTTAGAAAAGACACCTCACTGTGAATTATGAGAATATCTAGTTAATCCAAACTACCAGTGTGCTGGGTAACGTATTCCTAGCTCAAAACAAATAGCTTGCACACATTTTATAATCTCCATTTTGTTTTGTTTTTTTCCAAGCTAACGTACCGTTCTTTCACATCCTCCGGCAAACACAGCGACGTCCTTGTAGGCATTTCAGCAGATAAAACGACAAGGAAGTACAGGCGTTTAGAATTTTTTGTCTAAAAAACTATGATTAAAAGCAATCGTGTTTATAAAAACAGAAAGGAGAAAACGCAGGACGGCTTATACCGGGACGCTGCTTTAAACACTTTAGAGCAGCCGTATGTGTGTGCATGCGCGCGCGGGCCGCTTTTCGCGCGGGTAATATAGACCGTACCAAGAGTTCAAAGAAAAAGGGGAATAGGAGTGCTAAATAAATAAAAAAAAAGGGCTTATTCAAATACACTGGTTAATTATCACAGAACCATAGTAGATAACGTATATATAATGTGTTGTTAGTCAAAAAAACAAATGCAATTTTTGACACTGTACTATTACCAAAGGATTTTATTCAAAAATCTCTCGTTGCAATGGAATGGTCCCAAATGACGTTTCACCGTAATGCCACCATATGACGCGTAGTAATAAAATGTTGCCAGGTCCTCCAAATGACAGGAGCTGATGCTTAAAAATTATTTATTTAAATCCGGTCAAAAGTGGGGCCTTTGGACATTTTTTGAGTTTAACACATGTAAACTCACATATCTGGAATTTTGACATGCTCCCTTTTCCAGAGCGACATACGCTTATCTTAGTTATATAATCGAGCAGGACCATCTTAGTTGCGATGAGCAGGTACAATAAGTTGGAAAGATAACTTTTTAATAGTGTCTCCATAACATGTATTGCAGCAATTTATACTTTAATATTGCCATACATTTTACAATGCTTGTGATTAAACATTTTAGAAGACCTATTATTAAAGCAAATCTAAATTTTTGCTCCTGGTAGGTATATAAATTATTTGTTTAGATAAGCATATCTGGCAACCCGATGTTATTGGCTGCAGGTAAGGGGGCGCTTGCAGTGCATCGACTATCCGAGAGCGGTGATGCAAACTGCTATTGAACCTGATTTTGCGCTGCGGGCGACTCGGGTTCGAATCCGGCCCGAGGTCATTTCCCGATCTCTCTCCCACTTCATTTCACTCTCTGTCCTATCGATTAAAGGCATAAAAAGCCCAAAAAATAAATCTTAAAAAAAGTCATAATCAACTACAACTATATTATATTTACTACATAACTGATGATAGAAATAATAATAATAAACCCACAGCTTTTTTTCTGAACTACTACTACTGTAAGAGTTCCATTCACTCTGCAGTACAAGGTTAGTCGAGCAGAGGGCGCTCGAGCCTCAGAAGTGCACAAAAACACAAATTGCATTCTGCCATGAGCCCTTATAGCTCTTACCACAAGATGGTAGGCTATCTGCTCAGGTTCAACCTTGAACTCCTCGAACATATTCTTGCTTCCAGTCCAAGCCAAACTTCAGTCATCAACTAGTGATGAAATATTTCCTGAGCTGGAACTAGTGTGATCGGGGTAAATTACTAAACATGGATTTCAAAGTTTGCATTTGTATTTGTCAAAGTTTGACAATGATGTAGTTGGTGGAACAGGGTTTGTAAAATAGGATGTACAGGATTCTAGTTATTAGCTCGGTTATGCGACTGCAGCTGTGCAGTGGTTTGTTAATGTCATGATGTCATTTCCTGCTGACAGTTATTGGCCTTTTTCCCAGCAGCATTTTCTCACATGGGGCTGCATTACATTCCCAACACCAGACTGTAAACCAGGCCATGCTTCTCTCCATCTTTAGCCGCTAAAACCTGTTTTGGTTTAACACTTTTACAAAACAAGAGCGACAGAGTGATAAATGTGTTCTTTAAAGATTTTTGGATAGTCGATCGTTTGTTTCAGCCTCTCATCAGTGTTGGTGCCTCGCATCCTGGCTCTGAAATTCTGGTCAATCCTGAGCTCAAGTTACTCTCTCGGCAGAGTTTCACATGCTCTTCCATGTCTATGTGGTTTACTTCTAGGTTCTTCGGTTTCCTTTGTGCATGCCAGGAAGTGCTGGTCGATGGCCTGGACACTGTAATTTGTAAGCGAGTTTATCTAAAATGTCTGTTTGCGTACGTAGTATGCTGGGATGAGGGGACAAATTTTCAAGGTTCTTGTCGTGCCTTGAACCCAGAATTCCCTGAACAGTCCCTGAACAATCCCTGCATAACATGCACACATACGACAACAGGACTCTCTTTTCACACACATATGCACATAGTGCACAAATGTATATGTGCATATACTACACACTACACACATAATGTTGCAGACATTGCACAGCACCTGCACTTTACATGGTCATTTCCTCCCTCACTCTATTCATATAAAGTTACTATAATATAATATAATTATAATAATAATAATATAAAGTGTGTGTATATATAGATATATATATATATGTGTGTGTGTGTATATACGGTATATGCGCAGTATATTAATATATATTAAAATAATACGCATGCTGTTAATATACTGCGCAT
>JAOUQX010000023.1:2065044-2079579 GCA_028566295.1 Liobagrus marginatus
AATATCAATAAACTGAAGCCTTTCAGGCTAACCTGGCAAAATTTTTTTTTTTTTTTTAAAGAATTAATTGCCAATAAACACAAGGAAACATCTTATAAAAAGATTTACAAATGAGATGCCACTAGAAAATATCAAAGAAAAAAAATCATCACACAAAATATTATCAAAGACATCTAAATTGTTTGGTATCAACAACTTAATTTTTTTCACTGTCTTTTTTTTGTCTTCTGAAATATGTTATGGTGTAAGAGAAGAATTTGTATAAATTAAAAATCTATGGTTATGTATATTAAAAAATAGACCACAAGTAGAGATAAATCATTGATTTTACCAGAAATAAAAAAAATAATAAATAAATAAAAAAACATGCTGCACATAATTTCTGACTCAACAGCGTACGATACACATCAGCGACCAGA
This sequence comes from Liobagrus marginatus, assembly GCA_028566295.1. NCBI lineage: Eukaryota > Metazoa > Chordata > Actinopteri > Siluriformes > Amblycipitidae > Liobagrus > Liobagrus marginatus. The sequence goes on from JAOUQX010000023.1 coordinate 2,065,464, forward strand.
AAAGGGAAATATTCAAATAAGGATAAATAATAAGTTAGCGATATTAGACAGTCTATGGTAACAGAACCAGGGAAAGGAGGGTAAAAGGACATAAGAAGCAAGAACATTAAAAATTATATTCACAAATTCAATAGCCACAAATTAAAAAACAAGAAAAAAAGCCACCAGACACATTTTCAAACATCGAACTGAGCTATGAGAGCTTTACTGGCCGAGCAGGTGGCCGCAGATCTACAATGACTCGCATGATGAAGCGCACGTTTTTAACGGTACGACGACGACGGCGATGATGATGTTGATGATGAAGGCGGTGACAGAGGTGATGTTCTAAACGAGAGGAGGAATTCGGATGGAAACCGGACAAAGCTTTAAAAATGGCGTCTCCTTACTAGCCACAGTGTTTACTAGTGTAGAAAAGAAGCATGTGGTCAGCTGTGTGCGACTACACGAATTCATCGTCGGAAAACTAAAATGAAAAACACCTGCTTCTTCTCCTTCACCCCTTAGAACGCAGAATTCCCGCAGTCACACTGTGTTAAGGCATTGTAGGACAGTTCATGACTGTTGAGACGCAAAAAGACCTTTAGGCTGTTTGTTGTGATTTCAGTTGCTCCGCTTCTTGAAAGAAAGAAAAAAAACACACACAAAAAAAAAACTATTCTGCCTCCTATTTAATGTAAACATGATTTCACAAGGATTGTCTTAATCGTATTGCTTTCATTTAACTTAGCAAATATCAGGAAGCCAAATTTGCCTCTTGTGGTTTTCTTTTTTCCGCCCCCCCCCAACGTCATCTCTCTAGTCATATAGGAATGTATCATCTCTCTATTTTTTATATAAATCTATTTGTTTGTTCAATTTGTGCTTTTTTTTTTTTTCTTACGATGCATCTCATCACTGTGCCAGGTACCGTCCTGCCTCTTTTCTTCCTTTCTCTCAAAAGGTTTGCTCAAGATCTGCCCGAACGTAGTTCCTCTGCGGCGTAAGAGCACGCGAGCCGCCGAACAGTCGCCTGCTGACGCCACGACGCTTAAAGAGATCGACTCGGTGTTGAGCGGTGTGTACGTGGCGCTTTTCAGCCCTGAATCTCATCTGACGGCATTAAAAAAAAAAAAAAAAACCCCCGTTGGGATACGTTAAAAACCTACGTTTACACCAGCTCACTGCTCCTCATAATAAGTCGATCCATAATTGAGGAAAAATTGTAACGTTTTGTGCATAGAGACAGAATTAAATCCTAAAGACTCTTTATAGTGGATCGGCGATGGAACTGTGAACGACAGACCCCTCCTCATGCTCCTGTAAATAAAATCTCGTCTCATCCGGTTTTTCATTATCGCTGCACGTCTCTTAAAAACCAAACGGTAAATTCGTCATCTTTAGATTCTTTTCTATTATAACTTTTTTTTTTTTACAATATCATATGAAAAATCTGAAAAACCAATGCACTCCAAGAGCAGTCCCATCTCAAAGGAAAGACAGGAGAAAACAACAACAAAACAAAAAAAAAATAAGAAACGAAATTACAGACAAATAAAAGACAGACGAACTAAAAGCTGATAAATATAAATCATGGTGCTTTGAGTAGAGGATTGGGGCACGGCATGAACTTCTCTACTCGAACTCCTCCTCCAGATTGTTAGACGTAGTGGGCGTGGCTGGGTCAGAATCCTGCGAGATGGATGCGACCGTGACGATCCTAGGCGAGCCCAGCGTGTCCTCCACCTCGTCCTCCATGTCCTCGGTGGTAAGGATGGCCAGTGCAGCGCCTCCTTTTTTGCCTTGGTGGGTTTTAATGTGCTTTGACAGGTGGTCGCTTCTCATGAATCTCTTGGAACATTCCGGACACTCGAATCTCTTTTCGCCTGAAAACAACAGCAGAATTTCTTAGTACTTTTTTTTTTCTAGCACCACATTTCCTAGTGTGCTTACGGCTCTGGGTTGTTGAACGCAAAACTGGGGTTCAAGTCCTAGCACTGGCAAGCTGCTACTGATGGGCTCTTAGCCCTTTTCCTGCTCTATAACAGACCTTGCGCTCTGACCGCAACTCCCTACGATGGGATGTGCAAAGAGAAAAAGAATGTGCTGTAGTGTAAATGGATCAACGTTAATGTTTTTCGTCTTCGAATTTTAAAGAAGGGGCATAACCATTGCATGTTTTATCAAACATACTTCTTTAGAGACACATGAAGCTAGCCATCTGAAACAATATGAAACAAAACCTTTAATGTATGTGTAATTTTATATATAGATGCATGACGTTTCAGCATCTTATCTATAGAAGCATGTTATTGGTTAGTGTCACTGTAACTGACAGGAAAGAGAGCGAGAGAGAGAGAGTATGATTGTAATAGCAATAATAGCTCTTAGCTAATAAGTTACATTTATGTATAGCACAGTGGAATTCTTATCCTTGGACATTCAGCTTTGGACGTTGGTCACAGCCCAAGTGGAGCTATGATCCAACCCCCTGGTTCAGGGAGGGTTAAGGGCGTTGGCTCAAGGGCGTAACAGCGGCACGGAGTTCTGATCCGAACTCGAAGCCTTTAGAACTTTAGAATCAATAACTGCACTAATAGGAGGTTGGGGGGTATTGAACGTATCAGTTGCCTGACTAATCAGCATGTAGAATTGATCAAGTTAAATTCTAAGTTGCTCGTGTGTGTGTGTGTGTTTGCGGTATACCCGTGTGTGTCCTGCGGTGCCGCTGAAGCTCGTCACTCCTCGTGAAGCGTTTCCCACAAAAGATCCAGTTGCAGACAAACGGCCTCTCTCCAGTGTGCCAGCGCAAGTGAGCTCGCAGGTGAGACGTCTTGCCGTAGACTTTCCCGCAGCCCTCCATGTGACACACGTGCTGCTTCTTTTTGGACGGGTCGGTGTTTCTGTCGGAACGGTCCAAAGTCACTAATTGCTGCTACGCTAATCTTCGAACGCCTTCGGTGCAGCCATTTGACTGCATTCATTTAGCTAACAAGCCATCGGCGACGACATAAATAATAAATGACTGCAACCGGCACAATTGTTTGCCTTAATAAACAACCAACCGAGTGCACGCTAACTTTACTTTATACAACTGCTCCAAAAACGTGTGAGATACGGAACTTTTTAACATGTTTAAGTAAGGTGTTTGCCACACGTCTCAATGAACGCATTCCTAAAAAAAAACACTGTTACTGTAGAAGATGATCAACACCAACCTGACCAATCAGAATCGAGAATTCGACACCGCTATGCTTTAATTTCATACATTTCTCTTTTACTGCATTCTTTTACTCCTTGAAGTAACTGTAATTTGAGATGGATAAACAACCAGGGAATCCCACATTTAACTAGTTTTGAAGCAACAAGTGAGGTGTTCTGAGTGCGTGTCTCTCACCTGCCCTCTCCGTCTCTGCAGTTGGGGCAGGAGCAGGCCACCCTGCGGAGCCGCTTGCTTGGCTGACCCTCCTGCTCCGTGGGACTCTGTGCTTGGCCCAGCTGGTCCGGACTCACTGCGTTCAGGCTGGCGTTGGTTAAGTTCCCCACAGTGAGGGTCACTGGCCCGGGCTGGACTTTAACACCCTCTTGACCCTGCTGCTGGCCTACACAACAAAAACACTGATATATACATTTTCTGACACGTCTGAATACCTGAAAACATGTTTAATATTTTAGGAATCTGTTCTCATTCCTCAGCTGTAGTGCACAATCCTATATGAATACTGTAAGGGTTTATTTACAACCAAGACTTACCCTTGCTGCAGTGAAATATCTTAACTAGACGCTATAAATTCGTATCTAGAAACTGCTGCGGTAATCATAAATACTGACTTGTACTCAGACAATTTACTCATTTACCGAACATGCTGTAAACGTACTCAGCACTTTAAGCTTTCACTCATCTACAGCCCGTGTACTCATTTACAATTCTGATACCCTAAATAAAATCAACTTCTCTTTGAGTATGGTTTCACTATGTGTGCACTTTATCTTGGCCCAGGAGAGTTGTCATGGCCGCCTCTGACTGGTTCGTCATGAATTTAATGACCAGATGAAGAGAGAGAGAGAGAGAACAGCAAAGAGACAGCAAACTGACATCTGCAACAGCTATACCTCGGGTGCTGTCAAACCCGAGCTTAAGCACCAATAAAGCTTTAAGTGCGGTGCTTTTTTCATGCATTTCAGTCCTGAAGTGAATTTGCCAAAGTCACTTTTCATAACAAACTAAACAAATTAATAATCCTGAATTTTAAGATGCTCATCACTAAAACCTTAGAGCAGGGATGGCCAAACTCAGTCCTGGAGGGCTACTATCCTGCAGAGTTCTGCACAGCTCCAACACACCTGCCAAGAAGTTTCTAGTCTATACTAAAAAACATTGATTAGCTGGTTCAGCTGTTTAATTAGGGTTGGAGCTAAACTCTGCAGTACAGTCGCCCTCCGGGAGCAGGATTGGACACCCCTGAGCAAATCGCATATCAGTGCACTTACCCTGCACCCCGGCGATGGTGAGTGGGACACCCTGCACCTGGACCCCGGCGGTGCTCAGTCCTGCAATGTTAACCGTCTGCACTCCTGTCCCTGAGGCCAGCGTGATGGGCGTTCCTCCGATGGTGAGAGGAGCGATTTGTGTAAAAGTGCTGCTGTTCGGACTGGAGGCCATTGGAGCCAGTGTGAGTTGCTGAGCCATACCAGTGTTCTGGACCTGCACCGTCTGCCAGCTGATTTGGCCGGTCGGTGTAAGCGTGGGCGCCCGAATAAGAACCTGTGCCGGGTTCTGGAAAGCCTGCAGCTGTACATTCTGCTGTAACGGCTGCAGCGTTTGAGCTGGCTGCAACTGGATTGAGCCCTGGACCAGCTGTTGGGGCTGCTGTTGTGCCTGCGCCTGCTGCGGCTGCTGGATCTGGATCTGCTGAAGCACCGGGTGACTGACAATGTGGAACTGCTGCACTTGGGGCTGCTGCTCGGACACTTGCAGCCCGTTGGACTGAGTCGTACTCTGGCTGTCAGAATCCCGCACTTCTTTTGGCCCCTCTGCACCTGAATCAGATGTCATGGACACCGTTAAGGCTGTAGCTTCTGCTGAGATGGAGTCTCCGCCCCCTGATGTGGTCAAGCTAGTGGTCCCGGGTGTCGATTCCACGCTGCTTGTGATCAACTGGCTGCCGTTGGCAATGTTCACGTCGTTTGACTGCAGCAACTGCACGGATCCTCCTCCTGTGGCCATGTTGTTGATGACAGGCAGAGCCAAAGTGACACCGCCAATGTTTATTGGTATTGTAGTGACCATGGGGGCTTGTGTGCCCTGAATGGTCTGCAGCTGGAGTGGAAACGAAGGGCGAATCTGCAATGGGATGGCCTGATTTGTGACATTCTGAGAAATTACGTTGGCAGACGTGACTCTGGGAGACGTGGCCAGGATGGCTTGGTTGTTAGCTGTGTTTATGAGTTGAATCTGCTCAGGCTGGACGCTTAAAGTGGTTGGGTTGCTGGGGTTTATCTGGATCTGCTGACCGTCAGCAGTCTGTAAGTGCGGGATCACCTGATACTGGATCCCTCCTGTGGAATTCGGCATGTTTTGGACCTGGATGATCTGAAACTGTTGCTGCTGCTGTTGTTGTTGTTGTGCCACTGACGCATTGTTCACACCAACCGATTTAAACTTTCGCCCGGACGTGGCGTCGACAGGGACCACGCTGGTCACCCCTGGAGACTGTGTGTTGTCCTTGGTTACAGTACCAGTAGCCGTGGCAGGTGAAGTGGCGATGATCTGCCAGCCGTTCCCTGTGAACTGAGCCGGGACAAGCTCCAGCTGCTGATGGGCGTTCTGAAGCTGCACTAGCCCTTGGCTGGGGTCAATGATGATCTGCTGCTGCACACCGGCCTGCCCCTCCCCGCCCACGCCGCCTATTTTACTGCAAGTGGCTGCAAGCAGAGCGAGGGGAGATGGCTGTGCATCCTACTCACACAGATACATGCAAAAAAAAAGAGAAAAGAGAACAAAAAGACAGCACTGAGTGTCAGAAGACGTGGGCAGGATTACAGGAAGAGTGGGTGGGTGTGTGTGAACCACAGGTTTCCACTTCTTACATGCACACTGCCTGAAAACTGGGTCACGGCAATACGGAGACACGAGAATATATCTATAAACGCATCATCACGCTCAGGAAGACCTAGAAATCTTTGTATCCATGTGATTCATAATATAAGCTACTTTATCTTGATCCTTTAATCTTCCAGGAAAAAAAGTCATTATTTGCATCTTAAAAAAGAAAAAGTGATGTGCATTCAGGGGGCTGTACTAGTGCAAAAAACGTAGGGATGCTCCGATCGATCGGACGGAGACGGGGCTCGGACAATAATCCCATTTGATGACTGGCTCGGCTCTCACTAAACTTGACCGATCTTACGAACCGATCTTTGTTTGTATTTATTTTTGGCTTATATAAAATATCCTGATATGTAATAGTGTTATACATAAACCCCATTTTAAAAACCGCTAGGTTCACTGTATAATTGTGATTATTTCGTACTCTGTTAAAACAATAGTTACATTACTTTACATATATTAAATCATTATTGTAAAACAAATTTATAAAAAAAAATAATAAAAGCAACATCAATAGTGTTACTTTATTTTAAAAAAAAGGTTACCAATGATCAGAGAGACACATATCAGTTATATAAAGCTTGAAGCACCGGGATCACCATGACAACAAATCGGTACTACATAAATCCTGATCGGAGCATCCCTAACGAAAATAATAAAATAAAGAAGTCTAGAGGTACGATACAACGCAAATTAACCTTTTTTTAATCTGTGTTAAAACAGGATTAAAAAGATGATTTACAGTGATTAAATATGAAATAGAACCAATATATGGGGATGGGGTGGCTCAAGAGTTAAGGCTCTGGGTCAGTGATCAGTGGATCAGGGTTGAAGCCTTGGAACGGGTGAAGTTACCATCACTGGGCCCTTGAGCAAGGCCCTTAACTCCACTTGCTCCATTTGTTATCTACACAGTAAAGAAATAGAAGCATATATTCTCATGCTTTACAGCAGGGGTCTCCAATGCTGCTCCTGGAGGGCCACTATCCTGCAGAGTTTAGATCCAACACACCTGCCTACAAGTTTATAACCTATCGTAAAGCATTGATTAGCCGGTTCAGGTGTGGAGCTAAACTNNNNCCAACACACCTGCCTACAAGTTTATAACCTATCGTAAAGCATTGATTAGCCGGTTCAGGTGTGGAGCTAAACTCTGCAGGACAGTGGCCCTCCAGGAGCAGGATTGGAGACCCCTGCTTTACAGCATCAATAAAAGTGAAGTAAATTAAGACCATAGTTATCAACAGTGAAAGCAGGTCAGACTTATCGCCGTGACCCTGATCATTCGGCATGTGGGATGAAATGTTCAAATTTCACATTGTTATAAAAACTAAAGCAACACATCTCACTTCTACTCAAATTTTACAACAGCACAACACCAAAGGGTTTCGAAATATCAAATAATTTTTGGCAAATAAGGCTTGCACACCTCGGAGATGTCCGTAAACTTAGAGAGCATCTTTATCTTTGCCTTCAGTTTTGTCTTCTAATGAAGAAAATGTTTTAGTATGATGCCAATGCTGTGGTACAAGAGGAATAAAATTCTTCAGGATGTGCAAACATTTAACACTTTATCTATGTTATCTAAGACAACGCAACTGCGGAGGATTCGACAAAGGCAAAAGCTGAGTGAAGTTTAAAGGGCTCATGAATTGAGAAATTAATTTTAATTGAGCGTTTGATTATACAAGAGGTCATGGTACTAAAAGTATATACTGTAAGGTTCACAACTGAAACCGTCCTTGTTACTAAAATAAAAGCTTTTATTAACGCCAGATCCTGGAACGTGCCTATATATAGATATAAACACTGGCTCCACAGAAGGATATTAATGACTAGTTCTGTAGCGTTGCCCCACTGATTCGTGCTTGACATTACTGTGCAAAACTTTTATCCAGTTACAGCACTGGGCATATACCTTCAAGCCTGCCCATAAAAACAGGTAGACAATAACCTATTACTTATCAATTTTGACGTAAAAACCTTGCGAACGTCATAGGTGGACCTCAGACAACAGTATAAAATCATTTTAAAAAGCCAGTTCATGAGCCCTTTAAAAATGCATACGTTCATACTAAATAACATATTTAATTAATATTACTTATTTGGGTGATGTGATATTGCTCTCAGCCACAGATACCCAAAACTAGAAACACTGTAGAAGTTTTGGGATGTGCGACACGTATTTTAACCCTTTTAACCCTTACCCTAACTTCTCTCAAGGAGGTGGTGGTGGCGGCTCAATGGTAAGGCTCTGGGCCAGTGATCAGAGGGTTGGGGGTTCAATCCTTACACCAGACAAGCTACCATCATTGGGACCTTAACCTCAGTTGCTCCAGGCCAGTGTTCTGTCTGACCCTGCGCTCTGACCCCAGCATTCAAATTCATAAGCTGGCATATGCGGAATAAGACCATTTCACTGCATGTGTATGCGATAAATAGGATCGGAATTTGGAGGAAGGAAGTTGTGGTGTTTGATACCACAGAGCTTATGAGGACCACCCGCATGCTGATATGATGTGAACGAAGTTCATGGTATAGACGATTTCATTTGCATGCCTTTCCTAAAAGCACGATCTATTTTTGCACATCAGTGTGTTTTGTAAGGACATTGCTGTTCATTTTCACGCTTCTAAATACGACAACAAACAAAACGAGCTGCGATTGGTTGATTTAAATGTCAGTCACATACGCTCTTGTCCAGTAAAAGCTGTCATGTAGTCCAGACCTTCTGCTGTCAGTCTGAAGGTGTGGCAACATGCAACTACATTATCTATATATACACTGTAACAACAAAACCTACAGCATCGTGACATGCTTACTGGAGGAAACTATGAACCCACAATAAAAGGATGTAATGATTGCAAAGCCTTCTGCTGTTAGTTATTAGTTGTGTCTGAACAATTTAAACTACACTGAATGCACTGTAGTGTATACACTATAATAATCTGAATTAAAGACGGTATCTGGGGCAGAGGGGTAGAAAAGGGGACTTAAAATAGAGCCGAAAATAACCCAAACTCGTACTTCTGCACTCGATAGCACGTAACCTCAGATGACTTGATGCACGCGCTGTAGTGCGGAAGTGTGCGGTGGTATCAGGAAGCGCGCGCAGTAGTGCACTTGGACGGCGCCAAGTTGAAAGGACAAACTTTGAACACACCAAAATGCAATAACGTTACCTGTGACGACGTTTTCCCTTTATTGGCCTTTTCACCACCACCTGATTTCCCCCCGTCTGTCGCCATGACTTGTTTCTTTTGATCTGCGAAAACATTTTAACGCTAATATGAATATTTTTTTTCAATTAAAGCGTACAGTACGTATTAGCTTAGCTCGATTAGTGCTGAATCCCAAACCGCTCACTATTCCCTTGATACATTGCCACTTCAATAAAGGCTCTCGCGCCCTACGTAGTGCACTATGTGTTTATTAGTCATGCGATTGGGATTGGGTCTGCTTGTTATATTAGTTCATGTAGTTTACGGGGGAAACAAGTAAAATAAAACCCGTTAATCTATCTTTAAATGGAACATTAAATTATTTTCATAACAAATGTTAGATTAATAACGCCAAGTTGAGCACTGGAGACACTTATAGTAGCACAAACAATCGATTGCACAATGGAAATGTGTCTTCTTAAAACGAATGAATAAAAAAATGCAGCCTTACAAAGGCACGATCAATATGGATTTAGCAGCAGCAAAATCAAAACAAAAACACGGAAAGGAAAAGGGAATAGGAGGCGACAGGTTGCCGATGCGTGAACACACACACACACACACACACAGAGGGAAAGACAGAGGGGTGGAGACGATAATATGGGAGGGAGGGTACGCACCACTCATCCCGCATTAATAAAACCGGAGAGGAGTTGTTAACGAAAAAAAGGCCGGACGCTGTGGAGGCAGAGGCAGGCTGAAGGCCCGGAGAAGGACGGCCTATTTTTCCCCACGAATGGCTGCTGCTGCTGCTGCGCTGCGCCGCACATCCACCGGAGAGCTGAAGCGAGCAAACCCACCCGCCAGGAAGGGCGGTACCAACCTCGGGCACTGCAATTCCACCACGCTAAAAATTCCCCCAACCGTCCAGAATTTAAAAAAAGGCACTTTACCTTCAATGGTTTTTTTTCTCTCCTCCAACTGGCGATTTTGCTGTGAATTAAAAGGATTTCCACCGAAACGCATCCAAATCCAACTTAACGTCTGTGTGTGTCTTTACCTCAGGCTCCTCCCACTTTTATTTAAATATCATGTCCAAAAAAATTCAACCTCGTTTCATTTAATTTTTTTGTGTCAATTTATATACCTATTCTACCATTTAAAATATGCATACTCTATATCATTATAACCTTCCTTTTTTATCTTTCGTTGTTGCAAATGTTTCTCGCTTTCTCCCCTAAGCGCAATGTATTTTGTGTCTTTTGTGGGCGGTGCTCCCCGCCCACATATTCAGATTGGACGTTAACCGTCAAAAATCGCGCGTTGCCATGGGATTGTAGTTTCAGATCTTTAGCATGTCAGTTAGTTGATGGGGAACAAAACGTCAACTCCCATGAAGCATAGCGCTAGACCTTGCCTTTAGGGGGTATTATCATGTTCGGTTGAAGGGAATGAAGAAGGGCGGTTACTTGTGCTATGTGGGGGTTGGGCAAACGCAAACGGGTGGAGAAAAACCGACTTCTCCACTAGTGTTGCATTCTTTTAGGCGTTTACCGGAATCAGAAAAAAACAGAATAATTCACATGCATGTTGTGCTGACCCAATCGTTTATTTATCTACTTAGTAAACACCATTCTCTAAAACAAACTTTGTTGTTACTTATTTATATATAAGTAGGGCAATTAGTCTAGGTGTTGCCACAGGTGAGATTATGAATTAAAAACTAATTGTTATAATATGTAAATTTTAATGGAACCTATAAGTAATTATATAAAAAATAAAAATAAAAAAGAATGTGCCAGACGAGTATAAACAAACTACACCAGCACCACAATAACAGCACTGTTTGTTTTAGAAAACATTATTATGGTGCTAATAAATAATAACGTTTCTTGAAGTATAATAAAATAATTATACCACAAATCCTTTAGGGAATCAACTTAATAGACAATGGAGTAAAAACATCGTGCTATTATTGAATGTATTATTCTATTATATTATTACATAATCTATTTCGGAAACTAAATTAGTTTGATCTCTATTGGAATAATGAAAACGATGACCCCTGGTGGTTACAAACATCATTACAATTTGAAATACTGTACAGTATGTGGATTTTTTCATACGAAGAGAGAGGTGCAGTGAAATATATTCCATCTTTGAATGAAGCTAGGGTCAGAGCATAGGGTCAACCATGATATTGTGCCTTTAGAGCATAGTAGGGTTGAAAGGCCTTGCTCAAGAGCCAAACAATGGCAGCCTGCTAGTGCTAAGGCTTGAACCTCTGACCTTCCAAACAGTAAGCCTTAACCACTGAGCCACAGATTTATGCCCCTAATAGGAGCTTCCCATCTTTTACAAATATTCCCATTATTTTGTACCTATTGTATTTATCTAATTTAAATCCCAAGTTTTAGTTTAATTCACTTCACATTGTAACTCCATGACATTATAAAGCTTGATAAAAAACAGACGAGAAAATGAACATTTCCTACTCTTCTCAATGACACTGGATAGCAGAATTACAATTCATTATGCTTCTACAGTTGTATTCAATAAAGCCAACCAGTTGCAGTGTGTTAAAAGGATGATAAGCAATTTATAACTGTAAGGTGCATTGTTTAATCCTGAGTTTGGGTTACTAACTGTTTATTTCCCAGGGGTTAACTAGTTTCCTTCTATCTCACAAAACCATTGGATTGGGAAGTACTGTAGACTGCCTACTCTAAAACTGCCCTATGTGTGACTGGTGTATTAGTTTGTAAAAGTGTTTCCCATTTTATTAAATAAGTGTACAGGACAAAAACATACTTTACATGAGCTAAAATATAAATAAATAAGTAAACAAACAAACAAACAAACAAACAAATAAATAAATTAAAGATTAAAGCAATTAAAGGAGCTCGTCCACACGGGGGCAGTATATGACCTATACAACACAGTCACGTGTACAACTTAACTATCAGTACCTAAAACATCCTCTGAAATCAAGTTCTTGTGTTCAGAAATTGATGAATTTCTGACTTTAACATGTGGAATTTTGAGCAGGCGAGTAGAAAAAGAAACAGTAGATTTGCAAAAAAAAACAAGATAGAAAAGTAAAAAAAAAAAAAATTCAGTGTTGTACTTAGATTTTGAGATTTGGATTTGAACTGGGACTAAGATTTAATTGGAATATAAAAATGGGATTTGATTTGGATATTTTAAGGGTTTGTAATTGTATTGGGCATTCTGTTTGTATTTATATCTGAAACCTAAGACTGGGCCTGGGATAGGGTCTGGATTTAGATTGGAATTGGAATTTGAATAGAATTGGATATTAGATTAGTGAATAGTTTTTGTATTTAAGACTTGTAACTGGGATAGAGCTTTGATTTAGGGCTGGATTTGATTTTAATTCGGACTTGACTAGGTTTTGGGATTGGCATTTGAGTTAGAAGTAGATTTGTATTTGTAGATTTGTAGAAGTAGATCAAAGCTGTTCAAATACTTTACAGACAAATAGCTAGAGCTCTTTCATTCATTCATTCATTCATTCATTCATTCATTCATTCATTCATTCATTCACATAATTCATGCTATTAAATAATTAATTAATTACATTCATTCGTTCATTATATTCATTCATTCATTCATTCATTCATTCATTCATTCACATCCTTTGTCATTAAATAATTAATTAATTACTTTCATTCATTCATTCATTCATTCATTCCTTCATTCCTTTGCCTCGTTTATTCATTCATCCATTTTCTGGAACTGTAGTATCCTAGTCGGAGCAGCGAATCTGTATCCGACTCTGGGAATTCTGGGTGTTAATCAGGAATGCATCCAGTATAGAGCACTAGAACATTACTGTGCACTATGCACCTGTATTCATACATTCATTCCCACCTCAGGGCAATTTCCTGTAGTCAGTCCACCCACTGGAATGAGTTTGGTAGGAAACCAAAGATCACAAATTACAGATTGGCCTTTGGCTAGCAAAAGCTCACTAATTAGCATGTTTCGTTAACATAAATAATACGTTGTAATGATTGGTGCCACTAACAATTGTATTTTATTTTTTATGCGTAAAGCTGAAATGGGTTTTATGAAACCCATTCTATTGATTTTGACCAAACAGTTAGGATAATAACAATAGCAATTAAATAACTAGAAGAAATAAGGATAATTAGTTAAATATTAGTATTGGAACTTTAATAAGTACCATAAATAACTTTATTGCAAAACAAAAAAATATGATGTCTGGATTTCACAGATGCTGTGTGATTTACGAACTACACTTACGGATCATCACTGTATATATATATATACAGTAATGAGGAAAAACTGAACGTTTACTCAGATTGCTAGATTGTTAATGCAATTCTTTCAGATACTGACTGAAATTCTCTAAATGTCGTACAATAAAAAAAAAAGGTTAATTCCCTCGAAAGAGAATCTAACTACTGTAATTAATATACTAATAAATAATAAACAAACAATTGTTTAAATTCTAAAAAACATCAAACAAAGGAATAAATGATTTTACGCAGGCATAACCATCTGTTTATCCAAGTTGCTTTGCATATTGTCTTTATGCACACTGGATATTTGCTAATGAAGCTATAGAAATGCAGTTTATTCCTTTGTTGAAATAAACTTCAAATAAAATGGGATCATCACATATTAGGTGGCAGAGCGGTCACAGCAACAAGGTCATGGGTGCGATTCCCACCCAGAGTGTTTCTGTGTGGAGTGTGCATGTTCTCCGTGTGCTTGTGTGGGTTTTCCCCGGGTACTCCGGTTTCCTCCCGCCTCCAAACACATGTGATTGTACATAGGTCTAAATTGTCCATAGGAGTGAATGTGTGTGTGAATGGTT
>JAOUQX010000023.1:2125376-2132876 GCA_028566295.1 Liobagrus marginatus
CTGAGTATAAGACGACCCCCCTATTTTTCGGGTGAAAAATTGGGTTTTGTGCTATACTTGCTAGTCTAGATTCTCTTCAGTCATGGTCAATCCTGTACAAATCAATCCAGTATAAATTATCATCGCCAATACTCCACTATCTCCAATACTGCCTGATTAAAAACAATACGCATTCCACTTCATACAGTATATGACAATTCAAGAGAGAGAGAGAGTGAGAGTGAGTGAATGTCTTTTCTCCTTTAGGAAATCTGCTACTCTAAACTCTAATTAAGCCATTGTAGCTCACTGGTAGATGCCTGTTTATGCGCTCGGGGCCAACACAGACAGGACACAGGAGGCGTCTCTCATTCAAATGAAATGATACTGTCGCGCCATTCAATATCGGAATGCAGCCTGGATGAATTAAGACATGGAATTTCTGTAAGCATGTGTGCTAAAGATGTTTATATGCAAAAGAAATAAAATGCAAAGAATTAAAAGATAACGTGTCATTAAAATGCTTCGTTCATTAACAGCTTCGTATATACAGGATTATATCTGCCCCTACATCACACTTTTTTCTGACAGGTAGTCTTTGTGAATATGATATGTAGCCACTCCTTCTTACCACTCTGTGAGCCGAGTCGTCAGGCTGACACTTTTTTTTATCCTTCATCTCATTCCTTACGCATCACTCCCTTTTTCCGCTGATGATAGACAGCGAATAACTTCCGCCATTATGTCCCCAGGACGAGAAACAAGGCCTCTCAAGAGGATAATTACAGGAAGCTGTCGGTCCATCTCCTCATACACACGCATACACACACACATTTACACTTGCTTACACATGCTGACACAGCTGCAAACCTTGTTTTTTTTTCTAAGAACAGACTGAGAAAAGACAAGCAGGTCAGGCCACACACACCTTTAAAAAAAAAAAGATCACTGAAGGCATTTAAACTTTCCTAATAACTTCATGACAAAATACGCCAATATCTATGGTACAGTTAAATATGCTAATGTGTGTGTTTATGCAGCAAGGCCGATTTCTCTGTTTGTAGTTAATAGAAAAACCGGCATCAAATAATTTGTCTCTTCGATAACATACACAGCCTCCTAAAAACATTTAAATAATGTTTTTCAAAGTGTATATATTGTTAGGACACTATATTATTTAAACCTGTTACAGTACATACTACCACTACTACTACTACTAATAATAATATTTAAAATAATAATAACAATAGTTATAGTAAAAATTATAATTATGTTGTGTAATAATTTAATGTCATGTCCTCTTGTTGGCTGCAAATGAAAGTTGTGTTAATTAAGAATAATGTTGCAATTAAGATGATTATAAAATGACTTATAATAACTTCAGACCAACAAGATTAAGAATTCATATTAAGATGCATCCATTCATTCACTTCATCTAATCCCTGGTCAGATGGCAGAAAACACCTTAGATGGGATACCTGTCCATTGCAGAGCACTATGCACACACACACACACACACACACACACACACACACACACACACACACACACACACACACACTGACAAGTTCATTCACACATAGAGGAAAAGGGGGCACTTCAAGAAAACCCATGCAATCATTACACTATGCCACCCACTATTAAAATACATTGTACAGTTCAAGTAATATAAACAAAACTAATATGAACAAAAAATAAATAAATAAATAAAATATTAACGTATATTAATAGCCGGTATCATTTGTCTCTACACTATGATTCCTTAAGATGAGCGAAGGTCAAATAACAAATTTCAAATGATTGAAATCAACAGTAGTTACACAGTAACTGTGGTGCTACATCTCAGACACAGCTCTGCGTTGACATTGTCATTAACATGGCGAAGCTTATTTGTAGTGTGGCAGCTGCCAGCCTATGCCAACCCACGTGACCACACCCTAAAACTTGTGAAATACATTACAAACTTGATGAGCCTCAAATAAAATAGATTTATTTATGAGTTAGCTAATTTTTTCAGTTTTTAATCATCTTTTTTGTGATGGGCTTAAAACAATAAAGTAATGTGTGATCACGTGAGAGCAAGAAAAGCCATAGCAAAAAAAAAACTGAAGGTGCAAATCTTTTCACCCATTTGGTCTCGAAAGGGGTGTAATTGAACGTACGCTCATTAAAAGAAACACGTGACGTCAGCACGTGACTAAACGTGTTCGTATATAGAAAATGTGGTAATTTCAAGTCGCAAAGGTATCTAAGAAATGAAATCAAATTGACCATACATGTGAAATAATAAAAGCACGTTCGTGTAAGACGTTCATATAGTGGAGACTACTTTGAGGTGGACTATACTCAGAACATTATTTTAGTCAACAAATGTGAAATAAGTAAAGAAATAAATAAATAGAAAAGAAATAAAAAAAAATGTGGTGCAAAAGTGCGACATTTAAAAAGTCGAACGTGAATATTCAGCCTTCAGACTTCTCCATCAACAAGTTTCTCACTAGTGTTTATATAATATTACGTATATAATTTTTGGAGGGTGTTATTGGTTTCGCATGAGTGCTTTGGGAAAGCCGTAAAACCACTAACGACTTAAAGAAGCTGTGTAAAAAAAATACGTAAAAGATCATCCACAGGACTACACGATTCTTAATTGTGTGATGCACAGTGTGTGTGTTTGCTAAAAAATAAAATAGGTGAGCATGCTGGACATCCCTGTACGAGCCTTGTTGTTTGTGGGCTTCGTATGATATTTTATAGCCTGCTGTTTCACGCAGCATTGCGCCCGTTAATTTCTTTATGATGGGCAGCTAATTGCATGGCGTGTAATTACAGCAGTTTGAGTAGCGCGCCTTCATAACAACTATTTTTTATTAATGCGTGATTGAAATCCAAATAATAAATATATAATAAAATGCAAAATGAAAAAAAATGCGTATAATTATTCGTGAGATGTGTATTTTATTTTTTTTTTAATCCTCATTGCTTGAATGACATGGATTTTTAAAACTTGCATTGCGTTAGAAATTTTTTGCATCAAAACAGCAATTAAATCGCCCTCTCGATTTTTTTTTCTCCTGACATTAGAGCCAAGCCGGCATTTTTTGGTGCATGTTTCATTCTTCCCCCGCAGAATTGTTCGAAAGCACGCGAATCGCGCTCCGTTTTGTCCGCGCGCGTTGGTCCGTAATAATGCGCTCATTATGAAGCTGCGAAGGGAACAGGTTTCAAACAGGGATTCACGAGCTCGATATCCACCGCCATTCGTGTGGGAATAGAAAAGCTAAAAAGACGGAACATCTGTTCCGGGCCGGCCTGTAGTTTAGCGCAACCTGTACATAGGGCTTTGAAGTTTGCGACAGGGGTGAATGATGGGGACCTTATGGCACTGTAGAAGCATGAGAAAGTCATTAAAGGCTATATGAAAAGAGAGAGAGAGAGAGAGAGAGAGAGAGAGAGAGAGAGAGAGAGAGATTGATTTGCTGTACCAGATAATTGCACGTGATTAATCAACACACAACATAATGCATAGACTACGCAATAATTTTTCTTATCTTGTCTTTGTAATGTTTACTGCAAAGGAAATATTTTTCTTACAATGAACCTTCTTAAATGTTGGATCATGATTCAATCCCGAAACAAACATTTCTAAATTAAATGGAGAGACTTTAAATTAATTTGGGGAAAAAGTCCATAAAAAAATACCAAGTCTAACAATTTTATTTTGCAATTATTAATGCTTTCCATATCATGTAAAGGCTTCATCTGCCGCAAAAAGTGGTTAAAGAATAAATCATTAAATGATTCGTTGGGGAACCAAAGCTGACCTTTATATGGGAACAATCTAAATAACAATTCTATTTATATTGTTGATATTTATATTGATTCAAATGCAAAAAAAGGAAGAAATTATGAGCTAAAATTGAGTCCCAGAACTACACGAATGTTTAAATTATAATATTAAATAGCACACATAGAAAAAGATTGATCATTTATCATGTAGAAAATCCCATACCAATAAATCATCATAACCGTGTTTTTTTTTTATGTAACATATTCGCACATTTTGTTGCGCGGTCTCTTTAGAATGCAAAGCAACATTGGATGCAGTCTGATGTCCGGATAAAGCTACAGGGATTTAATAGACTTGTGTTTCTTTCTGTGTCGCATAACCAGCTTGGCCATACAGCACAGGCCCGGTCAGGATACACGTCATATCAGGCAAATAAAAAACTACGCGTGATTAAAACACGCCACTTTATTAAATTTGAATTTCAAATGAAATGCACGCGGTAGGCGTGCGGCGCATGTTAATGGCCTCAATTCGATTCAGTGCACTTCAGAAGCCTTACAGATAAATACAAATGCCCCCCCCCTTCTTTTTAGACTATTATGATGACGATGATGATGATGATGATGATGATTCTTCTTACTATTAAGATTATTAGTATCATTATTATTATTGTAATTAAGATTATTAATATTATTATTAAGATTTTTTATTATTATTGTTGTTGTTGTTGTTGATATTGTTGATAAATATTTTTTTTCTTTTTCGTCTAAATTGATTATGACCTATTAACCCCCCCCATTTTTTCTCTTTATTTTATTTTGTATGCAATGTAGAACCCTAAAACAAGTCTTTTCTTTTCAATAAAACTTCTTTGAACTCTTCGTATGAATTAAACAAACAAAATAAATGGCATATTTATTAAAATAATATATGGCATAAAATATATGCCGTATAAAATAATGGCATATTCCAAACGTTCACCTTGATGTAAATGTGCACACCCACTTCCGCCCATTGGGCTGGTCGACCACGCCTTCACAAGGCACAATGACCCGTGAGCCCCACTTCACAGATTACACATAATTATTAGGATCCGTGTAGGCATACATGCAGACATTCTTAGAACTTAAAAAATAATAATAAAATGAAATGAACGCCAAATGATGTTCGATTTAAGACAGAATCAGTCCAGTTTTAATGTAGAAACCTACAACCGAGTATAACTTTATTTAGTTAAACACCCAAAAAAAGTGTCCTAGAGTAACATTTATTAAATGATGTTGTAAAAAAAATAAATAAAAATCTTGTCATTCTTACTGACACACTCCTATATAGGACACTAAATTGCACCTTTCTTTCCTTGTTGATAATTTGGGCTTACATTTCTAACTTTTTTACATAAACCTGTAAACATGTGTTCATTCTTTATGATAATTTCATGGTTAACTTTCTACTTAATATTTAAAGTTTTTAAGATTTTAAGATTAAAATCAGAAGAAAACGCAGAAAATATTATGTAAAATTACAGAAAAAACTGTATTTTTAATTGCGGAAAGCTACCGTTATTTAATGTGCCTGTAATTTTATGGTATTTTTCCAGCACTCCAACAGCCGAATTTTACCGTTTTTTTCCGGGATGTTTTTTTTTTACAGTGTGAGTTAAAAACTTTATTCTGAAATGTCAAACTAGGAAGAATAACATTTCTGGGGGAAATACATGAATTATAATACTTGCATCCTCCGAATCCCTAACACTCTCATTTAGGATGGAGGCTAGTTGGACCGGAAGTAGCCCTAATATACAGAGCTTATTAAAGGTATACCATCTGTTAAATGATTAAAGGCTATAAAACACACAGCATATTCTTGTATCTACCCCGGTCCTATGATTGCTACAAGAAGTCTTTCTGGTACTTTGCTCTTCCTAGGATCAGTAAAGTCAGTTATACAAAGGTTACCTGATGCTCCTTTGGAGTCATTATTTTAACATTTTAATAACGCACGTTCGTTCTGAACATTCAACAATAAAGAAAAGTACAGTTTCATTTCTATACTTTTTTTTTAATGGGATGTAAACTCTACTGTGGCTGTGCCACGTTTTATGATGACTCAAGAATTAATTTTCACCACCCAGTAAAACCCCTCTTGGAAATATTATAGACCCGATAAGAAAAGAATATGGCTGCCAGAGTTTGATAGATTCGTGTATAAATCATTGCTGCGTTAAAACATTCGTTCCAGGTGGGGGAGATCCCCATCAGAAAAGATGACCGGATTGCGCTTCACTCTGAAGCGACGCCCACTTGTAGGCTTTAACATCTGCACTCGTGTTGAGAAGCTCGAGAGCAAAAAAAAAAAAAAACGTTAGCGGTGATGACGTCACGACTTCCACAAATCTTATTGGTGCTTAGCCGAGCCTGCAGAACTTCAAAGCCAGAGAGAAGCTACAACTGGCCTGGGAAAGGGGCGGCGAGCATCAGTACTTACAAACAATACTCCTTTAAAAACAACCCAAACGAGCACGTAGCCTATAAATGTAAAGGTATTCTCAAAGGTGGACACTTCTGGGATGGCAACTTCACTTCTAGGGGTGAGTGAGAGCTTTCTGTTTACTTCTGAGTGTAATTTCTTTACTTTCGTTTTTTTTTTATGAAATAGTTTATCTTGTTCGTGGTTATAAACACGAATCGCGTTCAGATGTTCAGAATTCACCTGCACAGCTGGAGACGAATAAATAAGAAGTAAGATGTTGATATATACATAAACATATACATATATATTTATGTTTGCACGACAGTTTAACTCCTATTATTTAAACGTGTACAGTGTCCCCTGAAAGCGTCGGGATTCCTTCGATATGTTAAACGTGTTGAATGATGTTCTATTCGATCTAATCTAATATTTTTCTATTTAAATCCGACTTATACTGCTTTATTACATATTACTGGTATTGTTGTTTTTCTTTTTTATCTGTGGTCCTACATGTTTGTATTTGTTTGTAATCACTCCAGGAAGAGCCCAAGTTTGGATCTACTCCTTTAGCCATGCTGGCTGCAACCTGTAACAAAATCGGCAGCCCGAGCCCTACATCTGCCATGATATCGGACAACGCGTCATTTGGAAAAGGCTTTCATCCTTGGAAAAGAGGCTCTCCGGGAAGCTGCAGTCTCGGGTCCGGTTTGTCGTCTCGAGCCGGGAGCGGCCTGGCGGATAGCTTTAGCGCAAACGCTTCTCCAGTTTCCAGCGCTTTCACACTAACGAACAGCAGCGCGTCCGGTAGCCCCTTCGCGAGCGATTACTCTGCGTTTCAGACGTCTGTGTCTATCTCAGGCGGATCTCAGGAGTCAAACTCGCAGCCCGTGTTCATCTCCAAAGTACACACGTCAGTGGACAGCCTACAGGGCATCTACCCGAGGATGGGCGTCGCGCACGCTTATGACTCTTGGTTTAAGTCGGGCATTCCTGGGGATGTTGGAGCGTCGGCCGGCGGCTCGGCCTGGTGGGATGTGGGCACCGGTTGGATCGACAATCCACTGGGCGCTAATGGACTCCAGAATTCGCTGCATTCGCCCTTGGGAGGCTACAACTCGGACTACTCAGCGGCGCTCGGCCATTCCGCGTTCAGCGCTGCTTCATCACCGCACCTCCTCGCCGGCGGCCAGCATATAGTGGACGGATTCAAGTCCGTATTGCCGGCCTCGTACACAGACTCTAGCCCAAGCTCAGTGGCA
>JAOUQX010000023.1:2135376-2138403 GCA_028566295.1 Liobagrus marginatus
CAAATACTATTATTATATTACATATAACGGTCATATGATATATTCTTCTAGCAACAACAAAAACACCCCCCCCCCACCCCAAACCACAATAATATATATTAAAGCTAGTGAGTGTACATCACTTATGGCATCTTATTATAAGACAAGGAAGTATCCGGTTTCAGAAGACGCCAAACGTTGAAAAAAGTTTTTATGTGCCTTTCTGTGTGAATTTGCCGCCCTCTAAAGGCGCATCAGTGAACTGCATCCTCAAGTCTCTGTCTCTTATCAACATTTCTCGTTTCATATACTGTATCTGGAGAGTGCCCAGGAGCAGTGTTTTTTTTCTTTATATATATTATAAATATATTGCAAAATCACAAAACTGTTTTGGGAAGTGATATTTTTAATTCAGTTAGCATTTCAGAATCAGAAATACTTTGTGTGGGAAATTGAGTAACGGGTCTGTACTAGGTCCATAGGTTTGTATTTCCTATAAAATATGCTTTTTTAATAATAAGGTAAGAATTTAATCCTCATGAAATTAAAATAGTGCAATTCTTTACTTAATCAAGGGCATTTTTATTTAACCCTCCTTTTATATAAACAAGAAAAAACACCAAACGATGCAAGCAATGGGATTTTTATTAAAACACCGCATGTAAAATCAAATCACACCACAAGACGAAAACAAAAGTGCTGTGAACAGTAATAATGCCCAATTGTTCACCGATCTGGCTGCCACGCTGCACTGTGTTCAAGTAAAAATCCCAGAATGCAGTAAATATTCTGATCTAGTGTTTTTAGGATCCACATTTACAAATAATAACAGTGCATGAGAAATATGCACGGATAGAATTAATGTCTCAACATCAACATTCTACTAAGAAGTAAAAAGCATCAATTACTAACAAAAAAAACATATCAACTCAATAAATAAACGCATTAGTGTTGGAACCATGCTTCATTGTAAACAGTGTTGAAACCAGTCTATAGCAATAGAAAAAAAGAGTGGCACTGCAGACAGACCTTGGTTGATTGGTCTCAGACAAATTCATCGCTGGATTTCAGTAGTTTGGTGCACACGAGTGCAACGATTCACATTTACAAACACACGGACCACAGTAACCAAAACGAGGAACACAGACCCACGAAATACAGTAAAATTCCAGTTCTGATATTACATCTCAAAGAAACTAAATTATCTGAGATAGACAAGGTGCAGTAATTTTTCTATGTATGACACTCAAGTTTGCATATTAAGTCTTATTTAAAACAATCTACATAGCTATAATACATCAATTTACAAACAGTATCTATACAATTGGTTAAATGAGGAGCTATAGAAGCCAAAATATTAAATTATTCAACATCAATTACACAGGATTTTAATTGAGGTTCTGAAAACCCTACCAGTATAAGTGTTTTCCTTTCGTCTACACACCCGCTTCAACAAATATTCCAACACAATGGATGTTTTGGAGCAGGGAAACACTAGAACATTCTTAACAGAGGGTTCTCCAGCTGGGAACTGGGAACCTGTGATCTGTACCAACATGGAATGCCACTTATAATGCAAAGCATTTATTGCCCATGTCTATATCATACACTAGGTCGCAGTCTAACACCAGCTGTTCAAAGGAATTGGCTCAAACTTGAGGTCTAGCTGTCATGTAGTGGTTCGGGAAAGAAATGTAGTGTTCCGACAAACTGACTTAAATAATTTTAAATAAGAAAATGATTTTAAAACTGATTCAAATGGTCCATGGACAAGGCAGGCACATGTCAAAATTTTGCTCAGGCTCTATAAGGGTCAAAAAGTAGCGTATGTACCAGAGAGACACAAATAAAGTTAGAAAACTAACACACATTCATTTTCTTATTGCTCATTACTTGCCCTCTGTCTGTCATGGAAAGATGTCATGCAGGGGCATTTTGTGAACGTGAATGTGCTCCAGGGGGTTCTCTGGAAGACAGTCCCGTCTGTAGGTTATCGTCTTCTCACTGTGCGTGGGTGCGTATGACGGGTTCTGTGAGACAAAAGGATTCCGATAATTCAGTTGCATGCTCCTATAAGCAGTTCAGCAAAAATACACTAAATGGCCAAAAGTTTGTGGACACCTGATCATCACGAACATACTCTATGTGAATACAGAAATCATCTTTCAGACCCTTCCCCTTTTTTGATGCTATAATAAGCTTCCCTTACAGTATACTGTACCACTAGTGTGGATGTGCTGTTTTTTTTGGTTGCAGTCGGTGTTTTAGTTTATCCCAAAGATGTTCATTGGGGTTGAGTCAGAGTCAGTTCTTCCACTTCAAGAAGAACACACCATGTTTTCATGGAGTTCAGGGGCTTTGTGCACAGGGGCATTGTCATGCTGGAACAGTGTTTGGGTCTCTTAGTTCCAGTGAAGGAATAATATAACGCGTAAGTGTGTGACAACAGTTTGGAGAGGAACAACATATGGACCTTTTCAACATTATGGTAAGGTGTGCAAAAACGTTTGGCCATATAGTGTAAATGCATCATGCAATGCATAATATTATAGTAGTCTAAAATATGATTAAGTGACTAAAATATCATTTGCTCATCATAAATACAGTAAACACTAACATAAATGCAAAATATGGTAATATTTGTCCTATTGCAAATCCTCGTGTATGCTCCAGTAGTTAATGAGAGTAGATAAATTGCTGCATGTAACCTTCTGGCCAATCAGATGTGAGAATTCGACTGCACTTATCAATCGATGCATTCAATACCTTCAGACTCCCTGATATGTAATTAAATTTCATGTTTTTTTTTTTTACCATTTCAGTTTTAATTTTTATAGAGAAAGAGGTTTTCGTCAATACATATACATATTGCATATAGATGTGCCTTTGTAATTTGTAATTACTGTACTTATTGTAAATAGTATTTATATGCAAACAACCCCCCTGTACACTTTTTTTTCTCTCCGTCATTCCTATTTACAGCAAACTTTCGGTCAGGCGTCAAAGCATTTCACTGTATGTTGTACTATGTATGATGTACATGTGGCA
>JAOUQX010000023.1:2173585-2184690 GCA_028566295.1 Liobagrus marginatus
AGTGTTAGTGCTGTGATTAACTGCTGATTGTACAGGATGTACACCGCCCTAACACACACACTAAGTTATCTGGGATAAACTCCAGTGCCCCCACGACCCTGAACAGAAAATGTTTTTTCAGAACAATTTATGGAAGTGATTTATAAAGTAATCTTTTATAAACCCTAAAGTCAAACTAAGAGCTAGCATGCAATTTCAGAATGACGAATTAGCATCAGTCTGATTCCTTATGAAGAACTTACAAGGCACATCTGTTGGAATCAGATGCCAGGGATTTTTTCCCCACTTTACTTCTCACAGATGTGACCTCAACCTAAAAGGCAGTGAAAAGATTATACGATTGCTTACATAGCATCTGTGTGGACTTTTTTTTTTCCCGCTGCTGTTTGAATCTGATTGTGTTTCACAGTTTTTATCTTGAGGAACCCATAAATGTTGGCACAGTTTTCATGAAAACAGTTTTAATGTTACCCACACTTGTATGGAACTAGATCAAACACAAAAAAATTGGAAAAGGAAAGAAAAACAGTATTTATTAACCATTACAGTCTATGCTTCATTAGTCTAGCCGCAGGACAGCACTGACCTTCACCTCATTTATTCGCCCAGTAAAAGCATGTTTTAGATGCTTGGAGGGAGTTTAGGGGATTTTCCGGTCGGTATAAACACACCAGTAGACCTACAGGCTCTTATTTGCGTTATACACGCTGACCAAAACCTTTCTGTGAAACTCACGAATAAAAACATGCTCTGGCCACAAGCTGAATCACGAAGAGTCCCTGTAATGACGTGATGGTTAATGTTTTAAAAAAGGGATGCCCATGAGATATACTCTGAGAAAATGTATCCAGTCTATAAAATGAAGCATTTCTTGACCGCAAACTATTAAATGGTACCCACAAAAATGTGTTTAAAAATGATTAAGTTACTTAATATGTTGATGGAACCTCGTACTTAATACATGACCTTCAGTAAACTGTTTGACAAGAATAAGAAAAATCACTTAGAGAATTTGCTTTTGGTATTGTTGGCCAATATTGGCCAATCCATGCTGCAATCCTAGTGACTCCAGTATGCTTTTATGAATCAATCCAAAGTAAAAGTGGTTTCATTCAATTCATTTCTCTTTTTCCAAAAAAATAAAAAATCAAGAAATCAAATTCAAGTTACATTAAAGGCATGAAACATATTTGCAGAAATCTCTTTGTCTTATATACAGTGTCCCCATACTGTATGTGGGGAGTAAAACACACCTTGCAACGCTGTTATAGGAAAATAATCAGTGTCATGGTAAAGATGATAAACATTCATACCATGTAGTCATTTATTACAATAGTCAACTATTACAGCAGGCAGAAATTTATGGATGACGTCACATTTTGAGCTATATATACATATTATTATGGAACATCCCGAGATCACTTATGCTGTTCCAGACATTTTCTTAATTCATTTTTTCCCTCCTGGTTTTAATAAGACAAAAATAATAACAGTATCATTACACAGTGCGCATGCTCAGCTCCCACTACTGCGGTTTGAGTCACCGATTAGATTAAATAAATCTACTACCGCTAGAGGGCTCCACACATTCACAGTGAGATCATGACGTGGGCGAAAAACTCCCTAACAATAATGTCGCCTAATAGCTATTATTTATCAATAATAAATTATTAATAAATATTTGCTAATACACACAGCTAATATATGACCAATTTTCTCATACACATATTAAAGGTCCATATTTTTAAGTATTAGTCTCACATACACTGAAACTGATCAAGTAAATACAGTCATCAATAAAATGTTAATTAATGACTTAGTGTATAACGGACTATAATCAGGCTTAAAATGTTAGTGATCACATTAATGCAATTTAATCAAATGTTTACTGTATCATAATAATAATAATAATAATAATAATAATAATAATAATAATAATAATAATAATAATAATAATAATGTGGCTTTGAGGTTAGCACATTCAATTTCCACTTATGCCCTGTGTGTGGAGTTTTTATGTTCCCCCGATGCTCTGGGGGTTTCCCCTGGGTTGGCTGATTGCCATCTTTAAAATGCCAAACAGTGTTTGAATAAGTGTGTGGGATTTTATGTGTGTAGTAACTTTTATAGTATTGGAAACTCAGTGGTTAAGGAGCTGGACTGATAAAAGAAAGGTTGTGAGTTTAAATCCCCTGACAGCCCAGCTGACCATGCTGTGTCTCTGAGCAAGGCCTAACCCTCAACATTTGTGTAAATGAGATAAGGGCATCTGCCAAATGCTATGATTGCGAGTGTGCCCTGTCATGGCTTGGCACTTTGCCACTTTGGGATAGGCTCCATGTTTCCTCTGACCCTGGGTAGGATTCGCACTACAAAGTCTAAATGCATTAAAATTGTATTAATTACTTACTTATTGAGCCCAAAATCTAAAAAAGGGTTGACATGTCAAGCACACTATTTGAAAAATATACAATGAATGAATTCTCAATTATAATTAAAAAATAAACTAATTTATACATTTGGAAAAATAGCAATAAATCAGTAAAGAAAAATTATTTTAATAGAATTAAAAGAAAGTATATTTAAATAGTGTATTTATTTATTTATTTATTTATTTATTTATTATTTTATTTTATTTATTTGGCTAAAAGTTGTACTGTATTGAAAAAATATGCACGCATTAGTTTAACAAGAGGTTCAGAAGCGCCATCTGGTGGCTGAATATTTGTAATGCTTTTCTTGCTCCAGCCTTTTTAACCATCTGCTGTTAAATGAGTGTTTTGCTGTCCTCTGTTCTTTGCTCACATTCATGACACACATGTATTTCTCATGCATAATCAGGTTAATCAGGCTGTCCGGCCACCTGGACATAGTTCAGCATGGGTCACTGTGATATACTGCTTGTTGTGTTACAGCTGAATATGCTGCTGTAACCTGATCAGTGTGCACAGCAGTCTGCTGGCAGAATAATAGCAGCAGTTTAGTATCCACAGCTTTAAAATGGTTTGGTGCTGTGGTTCTCAGACTCGAGGAAACTCCGGCATTTCGTCAGTCGCATTAAGGAATTTCAATGTTCATGTTCATGCTAAAACAGGGTGAGAAAAACAGCAGTGCCTGTGGCTCTTTAAAACTTAAACAACGTGAATAACTCTAGTGGAGCAATAAGAGGTTACTTTTACAGCATTTGGCAGATGCCCTTATCCAGAGTAACTTACATTTATCCAACTGAGCACTTGATTGTTAAGGACATTACTCAGGCGCCCAGCAGTGGTAGCTTGGTGGTGCTGGGAATCAAGCCCCAGTCTTCAGATCAGCAGTCCAACACGGTAACCACTGAGCTACCACTTCCCTATTTATGTGAATATATCTATTCCCTGTCCCAGTTTACTGTATATTCACACCTGATAGTTTCTAATAAGCTCCACTTTCACATAAATTACAATATCATTTATAGTTCTTATTAAACAGAAACAAGACTAAGGGTCCGAAACCCAACAAACCGGATACAAAGTGTCCCAAATGATGAGGAGAAAGAAGGCCAAGAGTAACAATGCTCGCTTTTCAACCTGTAGCATATGATTTGACATGGGAGTTTTTTTTTTTTACAGATTCAGTCTCCAGTGAACATTTTATCCAGAACAAAAAGCACAGATCTGATTTGGGCCTGTAGCACAGGAATATCTCTGTAAATGTATAAGGTATTGAACGGACATACTCAATTATTATAACCAAGAGTAAAATAATAAACATTTGTGTTCATCGGATAGAATAAAAATCAGTGATGTCATGGAAACGAAGGAAAAAATCAAATTATTGAATGATTATTAATAAAAAGTGGTGTGTAAATGTTTGTTTTATGGGTTAAATCATTACAACAACTCTGATCTAATGGCTGTGATATTTTTCACTATACTCCATTTTGCCCCACTTCTGTCATCTGTCCTTTTCCGAAATTCCCACTATGTGGAGCATCGATCATACTCTCCTCTTGTGTGAGGCGAGAGGTGTTTAAATTTCGCTGAGCTCTGAAACGTAATCAGCCTCTATCTCTACTGAAGAACGCTCCCTGCTGCTGCAGGCCTGCTGGGATTGTCTCAATCCGCTTTAGTGGGCAGTTTCATGGCACCACTGAAAGTGTGGACTTTGGAATTCTGTTGTTAGAGACAATTGAAACTTTAGAAGGGCATGCGTTTATTGAATTAAACAGATACTTGAGATGTTCTAGGCTAAAAAAAAAGAAAAGAAGGTACCTTTCAGAATTCACCGGACAAACGACCCCCAAACCCAACCCCCCTTTGGACCAACAAACACACACAACAGGAAGAGGACAGTGACGGAATGCCTTTTCAGTGTTCCGCTCTCTGCTGGAATGTTTCACGTAGATACAAGTCTAGTTTCTTGAGTTGCGTTTAAGACAGTAAGAGTGTTCATTTGTCCTCAGCGAAGCCTTTCTGAGTGGCAGCATTGTTATGGCCCACAGTCTGCACTGCTTCTAAAGAAAAAACCTTGAGGATTTAATTTTACAGTTTATTTTTGCTGAATAACCACAAAATGATCATTCAAGCTCTTTTTCAATTGATTTTATTAGTTAATCCATAATCCCAGAATTCGAATGCTTCTGTACTTCTGTAATTCAGATCTATTTATCCTATGGATTATAATATCTTTGCCCTTGTACTTGTTATTATGCTTTTTCTAATATCTCAGCCTTACACATTTTTAAACAAACTTAAAAAAAATTGAAATTATAAATATTTTTTCACTAATCCTTCACCAAGAGTGGTGAATCATGGGTTCGATTCCCATCCAGGGTGTTTCTGTGTGGAGTTTGCATGTTCTCCTCGTGCTTGCGTGGGTTTTCCCCGGGTACTCCGGTTTCCTCCCGTCTCCAAACACATGTGATTCTACTTAGGTGAATTATCTACTCTAAATTATCCATAGGAGTGAATGTGTGTGTGAATGTTTGTCTGTCTCTAATTGTTAGTCCTGTGATTAACTGCTGATTGTACAGTGTGTAGTTGTATAAAATGTGTGATTTGTTTTGTTTACAATAAACACTACCTATCAATCTAAAAAGGTCCTTACATTTCCTGAATTGAAAAATGATCAAAAGCATCTACCCAAATTAAGTTAACTCTCGAACCATTACAAGCATTTATATTTTGATATAAACCAATGTGAAAAGCACACACTAACATTAGCATGGGTATAAATGTTTTATGAAAGCTTATTTAGGGAATTCAAGTTAAAGGATTGAGATAATTCTTGGATAAAACAAATTCAAATCCCAAGAGATGGAGATGAGGAGAATCAGAGCAGAAAGACTGGACTGCAACAGGTGAGAAAGAGCTTCTGATAAACAGTATATGAAGGTAAATAATAAAAAAAAACACCTTAAAATAAAATAAAATAAAACAAAATAAAATAAAATAAAATACAACAAAATAAAATAAAACAAAATAAAATAAAATAAAATACAACAAAATAAAATAAAATAAAATAAAATAAAATAAAATAAAATAAAGGCCTTCACTCTCAGCCCACATTTCCCTTAAGTGGCTGTATTTGCTACAGATTTATGTTTGTGTAGTTTGATTGCCTTAAGATGTTAAATTTGATGAGTTCAATCCCACTGTTTTAAATTGTACAAATATTTCATCTTAGTCAGCAATTCATTAGACTTTTATAAGCAGCCAATTCATGCTTGGTGGTATGTTGTCTCAGTATGTAGTTCAACACGCAACACCGGGTCCCTGGTTTGATCCTGAGCATTGTTTAATCTGGGTTTTTATGGCGTCCCGTGTCTACATAGACAACCTTCAAGTTCCGGATTCTCCAACACCAACATCCTAAAAACTTACTCTTTATCCTAACATTGCAGTGTATTCGAAGCTTATCCTAGAAATGATAGACACGACATTATATCCTAATGCACTTAAAGGATGAATGAATCAGGGAATCCGCAGGAAACCCAGTAAAGCATTGGAAAGACATACAAAACTCTAGTCAGACAGTAACGTGAGCTGGGTTATATTTACATTTACAGCATTTGGCAGACATTCTTATCCAGAGCGACGTACAACTGAGCAGTTCAGGGTTAAGGGCCTTGTTCAGGGGCCCAGCAGTGAGTGGTTGTTGGGCATTGCTGGGAATTGAACCCCATTCAAATCAGAATTCAGATCAGCAGTCCAACACCTTAACCACAGTGCCGAGTTAAAAACCAGGGGTGCTGCAAAGCTACGTTAATGGTAACTAACATTTAATGGTATATTTATGTGAGGGGTGTGTTTTTTTTTACCGGTCTCTGTTTTTATTCCGGTATTCAGACACTGATAATGATTTCTAATTTTAGAGCTCAAATTAAACCGGACCATTTACCTCCTCCTGGTAGGCAGCCACATAGGACACCTCCAGGTTCACTTTGAACACCTAAAGCACCTGCAGTAAGCTGAAGCAGTTCAAATGATCTAATTATAACCCTACTTAATAATGCAACCGGGTAATTAGATACAATCCTCTACGGATCATAGAGAATTAAGATATGATGCATCGTTTATTCCGTACGCCTTCAGTGTTTTTTATCCTCTCATTTTATAATAAGATTGCTGCTTGCACTTCACCTCAGTGAAACAAGTTCAAGTTTATTGGTCACAAATACATTATACAATACAACATACAGTGAAATTCTTTGGTGACTGACTGTTCGTTTGCTGTAAGAGGGGGAGGGGGGAGAGAAGGTGATAAGTATGCTACATATCTACTGTATATATTAAGAAAAGGATTTACAAATAAGCATTAGTAGACATTCTGTGCATGATACACTATTAGTGTAGTGTATATACATATACATATTATGCATATTATATAAACACACTGTAAGCTCTTTAAAAAGGATATTTACATGTTACTTAAGCTTCTTCTTGTGCACCTTGAAATATTTTCCAGGCTCAAGAGACCTAATCATGTCATGCCCTTCAGGCTTCACAAGACACACAGGGCCCGAGCACATCACGTGCAACGTATGCACGAAGGACAACGGATGTCAAGTGTTTTCATTTCCACTCATCTCCCATCAGAAAGTCGAACCATCATTGACGTTTAATGAAAGATCATTGAGTGTGTTTGCACAACACTAATGCATTTTTTTTTTTTTTTTGAAAACTGAAGCTAATCTACTTTACACAATCTGCAACCACATGCCTGACATTCAAAGACAGGCTGTTAAATGGGGTGGGGGGTACGGGGGAGAGGGGGTGGGGGTGATGTGGGACTGGTTGAGTTGACTCAGGCGTGATATGACCCCTGGTTCGACAGAACAGCAATTCAGCAATGTTATGTCCTTTTGTGGCTTCAGACACCTGAGTCATGACACACGCATCGCTACCGTTTTACATTAACAAGATCATTGGCAATATACAAATGTTCATCACGCCAAGTGGATGCTATCTCCTGAAGCGCCTAATATAGAACAAACATAGACATTAGCTGCTCCAAAATACCCACTAGACAATTGTTATCCTGAACAAAGTGTTTTTAGATATTGCAATATATTGCAAGTTCTTTCAAACATGTCTTCAAAAAAGAAAATATTTTTGCACTGTAAGTGGTTTAAGATCTCAACGCCCCAAAGAGATTAGGGAATCCAAATGGCACGGAGGGACGTGTCAATTACAGTAAAACCACTGGCCACATTGGATAGCAGAGGTTCTCTTCCAACATCGGTGATATATTATTTACAATCCCTTCCTGTGACATAAGTGCACACACTGACACCCCTGTGAAATGAAGGACATGCTCTCACTGTGTGTTGGTGTGTGTGAGTGAAAGAGAAAAAGAGAGACAGAGAGAGAGAGAGAGAGAGAGAGAGAGAGAGAGAGAGAGAGAGAGAGAGAGAGAGAGAGAGAGAGAGAGAGAGAAGCTCAGCAGTCCTACTAGGTGTTATACCATGACATGGCATATCATAACATACCATAACGTAATGTAATGTAATGTAGCAGAATATACATCATTCTAAAACATACAATTTTGGATAGTAGCTGGATTATACAGAAAACACACAATAAAATAAAACATTAATATAAAACATAACATCGTTACAATATGGCATAACCTAACACGATATGGCATGACATACCACGCCATAACATAAAATGACGTCGTGACATAAAGTAGCATAGCATAACGTAACATACTGAACTACAACATAACATAAAACATGAAATAATATAACATAATATAATATGGAATGACATCACATAATCATATTAAGTATCACACCATACCACACGAAGAATAACACATGGGCACGACTTCCCATGACACAACATGATGCAGCAAGTATAATATAATAGCACAACACATACATCATCACAGGCCTGTAATATGTATCATATGACCTATAACATGCCTGTCCTAGTGAGAAATGACGATAATACATAGCATGACGTGGCATACTACAGAACAACAAGGCACACCATACAATTTTTGCATACCATAACAACATAACGTAATATGAAATGATGTGACATAACAATATTATATAAATGAACGCCTCCCTGTTAAAACATCATGACGGTGTAACACAACATCGGTAAAAACGTCCATACCAGATTGTGTCATGACCTGCCATAACATGCCATAAGTGTTTGTTATAATGTCATAATTCATTAACTAGTGCTACAAAACAAAAGCTCTCGTAACTCTTGACAGCGGATGTCATAATATTGTGGCTAGTCACTCTAAATTCTGTCCCAACTTATTAACCAAAGTGGGATTACCTGCCATTGCATTAACCTACAAATACAATAAATGTCAAAATGAGCAACCGCTTCAGAGCTCTTTATTAGACATATGCTTGCTTAGTGTCACCAAACACCAGTACAACATTCTACTACCATATATTTATATA
The DNA here is from genome assembly GCA_028566295.1 of Liobagrus marginatus. NCBI lineage: Eukaryota > Metazoa > Chordata > Actinopteri > Siluriformes > Amblycipitidae > Liobagrus > Liobagrus marginatus. Next base: position 2,182,494 of record JAOUQX010000023.1, read on the forward strand.
GGGCAAGTTCCTGGAAAAGCCGGACCCGTTAAGGTGTACAAAGTGACAGGTTTATTTCGGTGCTGCCACATGTAGCCCGGTCACAAAGTCTACATCTGCTGTGACTGCTTTAATTGAATGCCTAGGTGAGCTGGAGGTTAGGTATCTGTCCAGTCTGTGTTCTGATTGATTTACAGGCTGCTCGTTTCCCTGCAGAGGCCCCAGCCGAGGATTTGGCCCACCAGCTCTCTCGCCCTGCTCCCAGGCTACACAGAGTGACTTTCTGTAAGGTATCAAGTACACGGCCAAAGTAATACGAAACCTCACCACCTTTTCTCTCGCTTCCATTCTTTCCCTAAGGGGAGTTTGTTTATCACACAGATGTGCAAAGCAGGAAATGGATGATCAATGGTAAAGGATGAGAGCATCCTGAAGCTGTGGGTTTGTATAACGTTACAGTTGCTTTTTATTTCACGGAGAAAATTCGGCACCTTTGTCTGGGATTTATTAACAGAATCGGTTTTATTGAGGGAAACGTTGGGTTGATCATACCACAATGTGGTCCAGATGGACATTTCAGGCATTCTATATATAAAAATAAGTTGTATGTTGCTTAGGAATATTATTAAAAACCTGATTAAAAGGGTAAAACTACTAGGATGAATATGAACTATTCATCTGTACTTCAGTGACTGTGTAATTTAGGTGATGGTTCTATTACATTTGGAACCTATTCTGGGAACACTGGGTTTGAGGTACTGATGTCACACATACATTTACACTTATGACCAATCCACCTGTATGTTCGTTTTTCATAAGTGAGGGGAAACTGGAGAAGAGGGACCTCAGGATCAAGATTTGCATTTTCCATTATTATTGGGACATACAGTAGCTACTGGAATCATAAATTCTGGAAAGACACATTTGAGGTTAAAAATAGTACTATTTTTATGTCTGACCCTGCATTATTGGAAGCTGTAACAGAGACACAGCCTTTTTCTGTCTCACCCTCTGTGGGATGAGGACATGGACTGCTCTTGACAATGCTGACGTTATGCTGATGTACTGACATCTAATATTTTATGTGCTTTTCTGACTCGTTATGCCAAATAAACGGGTGGCTAAATTTAATTCACACACAGTTAGTGTTAGAGTGTCATAATTACTGTGTAGGTCAAGTTCAAGTTCAAAATTTATTTGTCACATGTACATCATACATAGTACAATACAACATACAGTGAAATGCTTTGACAACTGACCGAAAGTTTGCTGTAAATAGGGATGGGGGAGAGAAAGAAAGTTTAAAAGGGGTTGGTTGCATATAAATATAAATACTATTTACAATAAGTACAGTAATTACCAATTACAAATGTACATCTATATGCAATATGTATATGACAATAATATAATATAATATAATATAATAATTATTATTATTTTTCAGTCACCAGCTCCGTATCAGCAATACTCTTATCCATATTTTACTCCAAGTCTAAAAGAGTTTGTAGTCGATGCTCTGTTCATACAAGTTGAGCTGAACACAATAAGGTTACTGTTAGATATTGTTATAAATACAACTCCGCCAGTATATTGATATCTCCCATCAGTGGTCAATACAAAAACAGCCCTTTTTGCACTTAGGGTCTCTCAGAGACTCTAGTACTAACCAGACGATGTCCTTTGTCGCTTGTTTACTCACTTTATCACACTCAGACTAAGCCAATTATAAACCAGTCGATTCACCACCCTATAGCACTGTAACATCCACCAGTATGTCATTGTCTCCTAACTAGGATCAGCCTGAAACAACACATTCAATAGTCTCAATGTGACTCGGAAAATGACTTACAAAAGGTCACTTGAGCTCATACTCACTCTATATTCCCAGAGGATTAAACGTTGTCTTGAAGTGGGACATGTTCCTTTGTTCCTAGAACATTTCATCCAGTCACTGATATTTGATGTCATTGTTGTAACGTTGGCGCAGAGAGGATTGGATCTAAGCGCAGGAGGTTTTTATTGTGCAGGCAGGCAGACGTTCCAATGAACAAACCTAAACGTGCTAGCATGGCTAACTTGGCTAGCGGCTAAGGCTACTTACACAAACAGTGGCAAAGAACATAAACGGCTAGCAAAGAACAGCTAGCAAACAGAGACTTGACTTGGCATGAGCTAGTAACAAAACATGAACATGACCTGGCAGAAACGGGTAACACAC
>JAOUQX010000023.1:2184790-2195992 GCA_028566295.1 Liobagrus marginatus
ATTTATCACATACACATACATGCAGTGAAATGTTTTTATTCCGCATATCCCAGCTTATGAATTTGAAGGTTGGGGTCAGAGCGCAGGGTCAGCCAGAATGTGCGGCGCCACTGGAGCAACTGAGATCAAGGGACTTGCTCAAGGCCCCAATGATGGTAGCTTAACTGGTGCAAGGCTTGACCTTACCATCGATCTTACCATTGAGAAACCACCACCATAAAAAAAGGGTTTCTTCTTGGCCCCATGTATACGCTCTCCATGTAAAGCCCCCTTTTTTATTACCTCCCCTGCAGTGAAACTTCTGGTAAATCTCCAATTAGTGTGTTTCATATTTTTTATTGGTGTTTTTCTGGCAGTAGAGGAGTGGAAAGATTTATTTTGATTTTAGCTTCCTGTCCAGGGCATATTCTGAAATTGCTCCCATTATTTCCCAGGATGCCCGAGCCCATATAGGCAAAACCAGTTACTAAAGATGCATGTTCACCAGTCAACAGTCTTATAACCGCAACTATTTTTAAAGCAGTTGGTAGACACCCTTATCCAGAGCAACTGATATTTATCTCATTTACGCTACTGAGAAATTGAGTGTTAAATTCCCAGTAATGGCAGTTTGGTCTCATGTCATCTAAGAAATGATGTAATTATTTATTGAGTATATAAGCAAAACAATTAAACACTGAAATTACTATTAAGTATTAATAGACTACGTCTACAATAACTGTAGTACTTGTCTCTGTGGGTGTATGCAGCTTTCCTTTCCCTGTCTGCTCTTGTTTGGGTCAAGGGTTTGTAAATATAAAAGTTTAAATATATAAAGTGTTCTGGCTTATAATTTCACCCAGGACGCCAGAAATGCCAATGGAACTAAATGTGCAGTTTACTAGGAATGCAAGGCGCAATTATACAGTCACACACACACACACACACACACACACATACATTACAGTACAGTGTGCTTTCTAATAGCCTACTGTAAGTGCGTGTGCATTAGCTTTAAAACTATTCCAACTGCTTAACCGATACGTCCTACAGACCCGTGAGTGGCCAGGGCAGGAGGCAGGGCTGAGAGGCGTGCGCGCGCGCGCGCGCTCGAAAACAGAGTCTGTTTTATAATGCACTGTAAACACTTTGCTACAATAGTCGTCGCTCCTTAGTGAAGAAGCGCGTGCACGGAGAAGGCGGCTTGATTTGAAGCAGAGATGCGCTCAGCGGTACACTGTACAACAGCTCCAAAGGATTCATTTACACACTTACCCTCGACACAAGCGCTACAGAAGTAATTTACACACTTACACTCTGCAGGACTTTTACCAGAGTGTGCGCAACGTGAGTAAAAGGAATATGGAGTAAAATTGGGCCAAACCCGAAGCGGACCGCACTGCTCCGGAACTGCGGGAAGGATGCCCGAGCGAGGATGTGCAGCAGCCGGAAGATCGTGTGCAGTCTGCTGATGCTGTCCGTGCTGCTGGTGGGGCTCGGTGCGGCCAGCATTGCGCTCGGGGCCGTGGCGATGAGCAGAGCGCGGAACGAGCACAAGAAGCAGCAGGGGCATGCGTCCCCGGTGTGGAGCGGGGTGTGTGTACGTTTCACTTTACATTGTGTTGTCTTTGTTGTCACTTCGCAGCTGCCTTTCAGCTTCGAATACTACATGTAATTACTTAACTACTTCATTTACCTTTAGTTTCATCCTAACCATAGGCCTAATAAGGTCTTATACGCACTTCTATCCTTTTGTACTCTTTACGCAAATAAATACTACGACTTGATTTTACCAAAAGAGTTTATTTAAGGGATTGATTTTTTTTAACTGTGTAACATATTTAGATGTTTGTAAACTACAGTCTTAACAACCATCAGAACGTAACAACAATATGATTTTGCTCCTCGGTCAGATATGCACTGCAGCTGTATGTATTATATTAAAAGGTCTTAAAGCTAATGTACCTATCCAAACTATTAGAGTTCTTTTAGGATATGCATCACTCATATATTCCACTGCATTAAATGAAAAAAAAAACTGTCCATGTATTAGATGCCAAAAATCTTTCCATACATTACACTTTTTTATTTATTTATATGTACAGTATATGACAACTTTAAACTCATTTCACTGCAGCTAGTCTCTAGTCTCTAAAATATCACACGGTTATCTTCTTACTGTTAGGACTGTATCTTTTTTTTTCATCAAAAGTTAATGAAAACCTTAAATTTCAATGTAAATGAGCAGCATCTACACGCACCAACTATTGATTTTAGTAAGTATCATTTTTTCAACCTAAAAAGTGTCGTAAATGTAATGTACCTTTTTAAACTTTACATTCTTAGATGTTAAATGACACGATCACACCTTATTAGATTGAATGGTGACCTATGTTCAGTTTTCCAAAAAGATACAACTAAATGGGTTTCACTTTAGTGACAAGCAATAAAACAGTCTTCTTCCTTCTCCGAGTGTGAAAGAAAGCTCTATATTTGGTTTCGGGTGTCCTACACAAGAAAAAAAATAGTACCATACTGTATCTTTCCCTGTTGCTGTGGTGATGCCCTTAAGGAAACAGCTTTTGTAGCTCTGGTATGTATCCTGAAAACAAAGATAGAGTCGAACTTTTAGAGTGATTTAATTCAGTGCAGAATTGATTTCATCATTATTTTTACAGAACTAAATTTGCCCCCCTTTATGATATCTTTGTACTTATAGGTAGTTTGTATCTCAACTCTCTGAGACATCAAAGCCAGATGGAGACTTTCAGGCAGAGTACTCTTAGTCTGAACTAAAAACCAATTACAGCCCCTCTTCTGGGCACTTTAGTGTAAACCACTTGGGTGAAGCAGGTCAGACATGATCTATAATCCAAGCCATTTTGTGATTCAGTTCGCCGGATCCCATCCATATACCGCAATGTATTGACTGAGCTAGATATACAGCAGGGTTAAGGATAGTATAGGTATATATAGCATGCAGTCTGTTTCTGTCCTCCAGCCAGGGTGGTGACATGTAAATAGTTTGCTATTCAGCATTTCTTTAAAATAAAACAGCACAGTAATGCATTTCTACTTTCTTTTATTTGCTAGTTTCTCGTCTGTGGGCTCTGTGGATTGCTGTGTGCGAGAAAAAGGACTGGCCTTGTTGTGAGTACAATTAGTATTATTCATTCATTCATTATCTAGCGCTTATCCTGTTCAGGGCCGTGGGGTCGTGGAGTCTATCCCAGATAACTTTTCGTGTGATGCGGGGTACATCCTGTACAATCAGCAGTTAATGACAGGACTAACACTTAGAGACAGAGAACCATTCACACACACATTCACTAGTATGGACAACTTAGAGTAGCTAATTCACCTATGCCCAATCACATGTGTTTGGATGTGGGAGGAAACCGGAATACCCAGGGAAAACCCACGCAAGCACATGGAGAACATGCAAACTCCACACAGAAACACCCTGGACAGGAATCGAACCCATGATCTTCTTGCTGTGAGGCAGGCGTGTTAGCCACTCTGCTACCATCTATTTCAAAATGTATCTATATGAAAATGACACTATTGTGAAACACTATTGAACCTGCTGTTATAAGACATTAATCAATAATACAGTGGCTTTATAAAGCCCAATATAAAGCTGATATATTATTCCTTGTATAGAACAGTAATTAAAAAACACTTAAAATTCTTAAACACTTAGTTGCTGCTATCAGAAATAGCCCTACCATCACCACCCCATCCCTGTGTATACTGTTACCATGCAAGCAATAAGGTATTACAAAGGAGCACCTTAATGTGTACCTATGATTATCTTTGCTCTTGTATAATAATAACCTCCACACTTCTAAAAGTTCTTTGTACTAGATTGTGAAGTTGTTTTTTTTTTCTTTTTTGTCTTATTTAGCCACCCTATAATAAGTAAAGTCAGATTACTCAATTTTGTCAATATAAAGTTCATGTCAAACCAAATTTCATGGAGCTCATGGGCTTTGTGCACAGCGACATTGTCATGCAGAGTTTGGGCTCTGCGCTAAGATCCAGTAAAGGATAATGCCATCTTCATGCCATGGCATTCAAACAAATTAGATTTCCTGCTTGTGCACAAAGACATTTTGCACAATGATACTGCATGGATAACGAGATTCAATTATACACCTTAAGAAGAGAGATGGAGTAGAGAGTGGATGAGCCACAGGAGAGAGTGTTAATGACAAATCTATATTAAAGTGAAACCTAGTCTGGAAGGTCTTGATGTGCCCTCTCTGCGGCAGCTTGTTTTTTCCACTGTCCTGCCTGCCTTTTATATGTCTCTTACACCTTTGCTTATATTCTCCTTTGACTTATCTGTGAGTCGACTATAAGTCACCCATCTATTTTCTATTTTACTGTAGCAAAAGTAACTACTTTTACATTATTTCTGCATCTTCGACGTCCACTCAATATCTCATTCTTAACTTTTCTCTTGTTGATGGCATTTATTATGCATGCATCCAAATGACTGAAATGTTTCCACACATTAGTAAATGAGCCAACCTCTCTGGTTTCTTAATGGCTATTTATATTGGCATTTCGGATATTCTAGCATGTTAGAGATGGCTGTAAATGATCCTGTATTAAAGCAGTAGTAAAGCTGTACAGCTGGCACATTTGGGCTGGAAAGTGCCTATATTAAAAAAAAAAAGGAAAAAAAAAAGCGTACAGAGAGGTGACAAAATAACGGCATGGCAAAATATCATTTACAGAATCAGCAAAGCGGCAGTTCTCAGCTTGGAAGTGGCGGGTTCATACCAGATTCTCTATATGGGTTGGTAAATAAAATAAATCAATAAATATGTCTTTTGACTTTCAATTGTTTCATTTCAGCCACTTTTTTGTTTATATATTTAATATCATATAGTGTATATTGCCATTGGCAAAAAAACAAGTATTTTTTTTTTATTAAATACAAATACATTCATTCCTTAATCAGTTTGGAATAAAATATTAACTAATATGAAAATGGGAAGCGGGGCTTTACTGAGCGGGGGAAGTGCTTGCTCAGTGGTTAAGGTGTTGGACTGCTGATCCAAAGACCAGGGTTCGATTTCCAGCATCACGAAGCTACTACTGCTGGGCCCTTGAGCAAGGGCCTCAACTTTAATCCTCAACTGCTTGGATACTCTGGATAAGAGCGTCTGCCAAATGCTGTAAAAAATAAATATATAAATATATAAAAAACGGAGAGTAGCTCCATATAATACATGTGTTTATTAATAATATAAACAATAGGGTTAGGGTTAATTCATTTTTACTGTATTTGCTTGTCATCAGCTGTTCCTAGATGAAAAGATTTAAAAGACAGACATTTAATTTAAAGGCCGAGAAAGTTTTTTTTTCCTTCTCTCAGAAAAATGTTATGATAAATAATGTTGGTGACATATAATGCTTAATGAGGCTTGTGTTGTGCTCCGAAGTAATCATCCCTAACCACTCAATTACAATAGGATGGAGGTAATAAGTTGATGCCGATGTAGGCATCGATGCTTTACACACAAACGTCTTTTAACATGGAACTAAAATATTCCAATATTAAATCTAAAAAAAAAGTATATACAATTTTATATGAATTAATATACATTTTTTATACACAATTGTAAACTTTTATATCAAATTTTATATAAAATATAATCTATAATATAAAAGTATATCTGATGGCTCTAACATACGGATTTTTAAACCGCAGTATCTGTTCTCTGTGTATTGATCTCAGCCCATTCTTTTAGCTATATATATATATATATATATATTTTCCATGACTGCCATAAAATCTCATTGTCATAAGCTAAATAGTGGTCATGTGATCATGGAACTGGTAGCTCAGTAGTTAAGGTGTTGGACTACTGATCGGAAGATCATAGATTCGATTCCCAGCACCACCAAGCTACCACTGCTCCCCCCTGAGCAAGGCGCTTAACCCTCAACTGCTCAGTTGGATAAATAATTGGATGAAGTGTAAGTTGTGCTGGATAAAGGCGTCTGCCAAATGCTGTAAATGTAAATGTACACTTCCATTTCCTGCAGGTTTCATTTTACCCGTATTGGCTCCAGACCTTTCTACAGAACAAGGGCCCAAAGATAAGGCTAATCAGAATAAGTGCCTTTTCTAATTTCGCATGCTCAGTGCACCTTCAGCAATAGTAACCGGTAAAGTGCTAATATGAGGTGTAACTTTACCTAAATAACCCAAGCTGAGAGTGCGCTCTCCCAACAGTCGGAGGTAAACATTACTAAAAAAGTGTTAATGCTGCAATATGGTGGCATAATAATACCTCTCCCTGGCACGGTTTGTACAATTAATATCAGCAGAATCAGAACCCAGTCTCGGCTCTACCTCTTTATCTCTGCTGAATGAGCTGTAACCTTTACGGTGATCTAATAATGTGGCCAAAATATGCAAACCTGCAGCAAGTTTCTCTGTAGTGTCTAAGCGCGTTAATAGTAAATACAGTCAGGCTACATAAATATTAATTGTATTTATATTATTTATGCATCTTGAAAATAGGGTTTTTATCTTTCTTTATTAAAGATATTAACATAACTGACCTGTGAATTTATTTTATGTGAAATTAGTCCAATAGTAAATGTTAAATATTGGATTTATTGATCTGTTATTTAATACAATATGATTTCCATATTCTGATACACTTATAAACAAAAATATTGTTTTGAAAATAACCTGAAAAATACCTGAACAAACTTTCGAAAAACTCTTCTGAAATTGTCTGTCTGGTGGCATTCTGTGGTTATTTAGAGTGGCGCTTGAAAGTTTGTGGACCCTTTAAACGTACCCATATTTCTGCATAAATATAATACAGCATCAGATATGCACACAATTCCATTAGTTCCAATAATGAACCCAATCAAACAAATGTGACTAATTAATCATTTTGATCACTGATTTATTAAGAAAAATATATTTTTTTAAAAACAATGTAGGATTATTGCCAGAATGAAGCACTGTAATCCTAATTATGATTAATATGATTATTAATCATAATATAAAGTCTAAATAGAATAGGGGTAGGGATAGGGGTAAGGATTTACGCTTTCTATCCTTCTCATACTCTTCTCTCTCACTCAGATGATCCTGTTCTCAGCGTGCTGCATTTGCGGCCTGATCGGAGGAATTCTGAACTTCCAGTTTGTGCGGGCGCTGGTAAAACGGCCTGACGCTGTGGGTTCGTTGCACATGGTCGCCATGTCTCTGACCTGCCTGGGGATTAGCAGCTGCACCCTGTCCACATGGCTGACATGTCGGCTGGCCAGCAGCGAGCAGCAGCGCATGTTCCTGGAGCGCGAGCACTCGCTGCATCACTCACACGAGATGACCGAGAAGGTAGACGATGATCGGAGAAGAGGAGAGCTCAGTCCGGGCATTTCGCAGTGTTTCAGTGTAGGTTTGCATTTGCATTTGTTATGGTGACACACAGCACTGTGTGTGGGTGTAAGAATAGTTCCTGTCTCAACCCTAGAACCTGATGCACACTGGCTAATCATGCCTTTTCCTGATTGTCCTATTCTCTCTGTTTTTCCAAACAGGAAGTAATGGATAACTCCAGCAACGGCGTCCCACAAATCGCGTACAACGGTCGGAGCGCATCGCCCTGACAAGCTTGAGTGCCACTCTAATGACGTTATGAAGCTGATGGCTATCCGTAGGACATTTCCTGCACACCACAGGCCCAAGGATAAGTGAAGAAAAAAAGGAGAGATCATCTCTGTGGATTTAGAACCAGTCAGCATTCGGGGATGTTCAGGAGGATGCTCAGGAGGATGCTCAGGAGTGTTCATTAGTGAGTAAAGAGCATTGCATCAGTGAGCACCGAACATGCATGTAACCTTTCCTTTCTTATCTCATATTACTCCTCTCCCTTCTTCAGTGCATTCCTCCTGCATCTCTTCATTATTTATACCGATTATGGATTATTTCAATGATGATTTCCTCTTAAAATGTCATCTATGGCATAATAAATGCGTGGACCTCAAATGATACAAAATGCACAATGTCAAATGCTTGTACAAGAGAATAATTTATTGATTTACTGTATTTTTATAGAGGCTTCATATAAAAATGAAATAAAATGCACCTAAAAATGCAAGATTGTGTTTGCTTGATTATGACACACACACACACACACACACACACACACACACACATTCTATACATTAAAATCCTAGCAGATATCCTTATTCAGAGTGACTTGTTTCATTTTATACACCTGAGCAGGTGAGGCATAAGGGAGAATGAGCAAAGCCTAGACAATCGTTGCACAGGGACCAGGGAGGTTTTAGACGACAGTGTGACTTGTATGTTGAATAAACTGATTTATCTCAAATTTAGCCTCCATATCATAGGAAAAAGATTTTATTTTTTTATTTAGCTAAGAAATAAATGTTTTTTTTTCTACAAAAAGACTGACTAAATTAATTATTTAACTTCCTACAAAGAACTAAATAGACAAATGCAAACATTATAAAACGGCAATACACAGACATACTGTACACACATGTATCACACACTACAGATTCCTTACATCATTTTTATAGTCAGTAGATGGCCACTTAATTAACTGACAGGAATCCTGCGTATATGTTACATGTGTACATGGATCACCGTCCATTAAATAGATACTCACTACATTACCATTACACAATGCCTCTGAGTCTGATATGAATGCTCCCATGGGTCAGTACAGCCATGCACACAATTAGCAGTTAGTTCAATCCAATTTAAGGACAAAAAAAGCCAACCCCAGAATTAAAGTAACATGTAGGCATGAAGGACCTGAAAGGATTCATTACTTGAAAGACAAGATTTTTTGTAATTTCTTTATTAACAGCAGAACTGCGTGATTTAAATGGTACGTTGCGTCTATAAGGCCCTGGGGAGAAAGGATCTGGTTTTAATTCAGAAGAACCACAGCATTTGTTTTGCATTCATGAGCAAGTGGGAAAGAATCGGTCAGGCTTTAAGGGTGTGGCTGAGAGATCACATTTTGATGAAGCGTATATAATCAGGCTTCATCTTTTGATCTCCAGTCCAACACCTTAACCTCTGACATTACTTTCCCCACAATATCTTCTGGAAGAAAATTTAAGAAAAAGGCTCTACCTCTTGGCTGGTAAAAAAAAAATAAAAAATTATTATAATAATAATAAAAAATTGGCACAAGGGACTCCTTTGATAATTATATATGATTATTTACGAAACACATTTGAATAATCTGTTTAATACAGTATCAATAGTAGATATGCACTTTCCTCATTCAAGACTTTCTGTTAATAGTTATTATAGGAATGATAACAGTGTATATAATATAATCACTCCTTTCATCTAAACCGGTCCCAGATCTGCTGTTTTGGAAAATTAATGACATCTTTCTGATCAATAAGAATCCATTATTTTCTCTAAACAAAACATTTTTCCCTTTTATTTTTTTTAAGTCCACATTAAATTAAAAAAAAAGAAACTGCCCGGTTTATGGCGCTTCCTTTCCGCTAGGTGGCGATAAACCTCACTGAACCTTTGATATGTTTAACACGAGGAAGCAAACAACGTGTTTCCGTCACAAAGTTTAGGCAACATGGCTAACCTGGAGCCGACAGGTGATGACCCGAAACAAAGTGAAACCTCCACAAAGGATACCTCTGTATTAAGTCCAGCTCCTGCTCGCGAGGCTCTCGTTGTTCGGTGTCTAATCCCAAATTTCGCGGAGGCGTGTAAACTCGTCCCCGCGCCGTACTCGTGTCTCGTGCTGCACACACACCGCAGACACGTTGCGCTGCCGCCAATGTACTTAAACAAGAAGAGGACCGGGATCCAGCAAGAACTCGACGCGGAGCTTTTAAAGTACTCCTGCAGGTATCTGATGTGTGTTTATGGGCGTTGGAACAGAACCTGACTTAATTAGAGTCTTGGAGTACAGTCTCTAAAACCGCAGATAGTGTTTTTGTTAGTAAACAAAGGTTCTTTAACCGTTCGCAGTATTGGTTTTATTTAGCTGTAAAAAAAAAAATCAAAATAGCGCACGCGTCTCAGAACATATTTAAATGTGTTAGGGCTGTTATTGTCAACATACACAATTATAAACATCACAACATGTAACAAGCGTTGTCAAACCAAAAGCACACATTTACATTTAGCTAACCTGATAAGCGAAGAAAGTTAAATGAAACTTCTTTAATGCTCATAAAATGGATTGATTAATACAGTTCGACAACATAAAATTGTTAGTCTGCAATAGCGTGGTTTAACCACTGTGGCGCTGTAGCGCAAGACTAATTCAGTGCTCCTGCAATCCACAATAGAAGAAGACGCTGTACTTAAGTATACGTACTTGAAAGTGTAAACAAAACCAACCCGGTAGCGCGTGGACACATGTTTACAAAACCAAAACACGTAGGGTTAAAAACATACTCGATTTAAGCAAGCACATTGTTATTTAAATTACTGTAAAGCAAGCGTTTTAACAGTTTTATAGCAAGTTTTTGACCGCATTTGATGGCTCTGTCAGGATGATGTCACAGACCTGACTACAATATTCACAGGTTAATGACTACAAAGCATACAAATCACAGATGTCCTGAAATACTTCTAATACTGTTTTTGATTGGCTTGACCCTGGTAATTGCTGCTTGCAGCTATATTTATAACTTGCTCTCCTGTCTGTGTGAAGCTGTGTTATCTTCCTTTAAAGAAAAATATAAATAAATAGATGAACAAATAAATACATGTACGTAAAGTATAAATGATATATTTATTTGACATTTTTTAAAAGGTATATGTATCACTATTATAATTTGACTATTTACATATCTGAAAATATTGCTGATTAATCAGTTAATCATTCTAATAATCGATGCTGCAATTTCTATTTACTTTTTTTAAGCTAATCGCTTGCTGCAATTTGTATTTACAGTTTTTTTTTTTTTTTTAAACATGGATTGCTTCAGTACATATTTTTTTTTAATTAAAATAAGAGTAGGCATGCTATTGAAATGTGCACGTACTGTAGTAGCAATGTTACTTTATTAATTTTTCACCCATCGAATTTATTCCAGGTTTTTTATTATTTATAGAAAGTTGAACACTTTGGCATGGCTTTTAGGGTGATGGTGGCTCAGTGGATAAGGCTCTGAGTCAGTGATCAGAGGATCGGGGGTTCGAGCCCCGCTCCAGAC
>JAOUQX010000023.1:2232388-2242875 GCA_028566295.1 Liobagrus marginatus
TAAAATGGTCTTGCGGGCCGGATACGATTACACGGCGGGCCGGATGTGGCCCCCGGGCCGTGAGTTTGACACATGTGGTTTAGATGAATGAAAAAAGTTTGCCGCCAAAAAGCACAAGTCGCCCCTGCCTGGGCCCCCAGTTACTGTGGTCTAGAACCGCGACTGTCTATAAGTACATTGATTAATAAGATTTACTTTGTTAAAAAGGAAATTTTTGATTCATTGCATTTCTTTAGTTCCCGCGTATGATCTGATAGTATAGAACGGACAGAGCGCCAAATCTAGAGCATTAATCAACACCTTCCGTCTAATCATAGTTCTTCCAAATTCCACATCAATGTGATGGAAATATTTTTGCATTGTTGACCTGAATGTCAAACGTCTTTAAAAAGAATCTCTCTCGTTCTCGCTCTTTCTTTGATTTAGAGACAGTTGATTATTTGACATCTTGTACAAAAGCCATCATGTCACACCTTACTGATTAGTCTTCATAAATTTTCTGCAGGCAGACTTTCTGTTATCAACTAAGCCTCAGAAGATGGAATTGAGCTGCTCTCTTAAATCACCACACACTCACTCTGTCCTGACGTATACACACACATACATGCACAGGAAATAGTACAGTGCATGACTAGGTCAACTCTCCAACCGTCACCCATATTTCACAGCGTTCAAGATTACAAAAACTGTCTGTCTGACCAGCAAAACCTTGCCATGAAAGACCAGCAGATATATCCATACGTGGCCTACTCCATCATGGACAGCATTTTATTACGCAGTGATGCTATGGTACTTCTGCTTTTCCTAATGTTATTAAACTATATGCATTATTCATGCTCAATAGATTGACATGTTGTTTGGTTTTGGTATTGGTTGGTTAATAACCCGTATTATTGTTTCATTATTGGCAGCATTTGGCAGACTCCAATTAATTATGTTGCTTTCATTATAATGCATTTTTTTCACTGTATCTGCAGGGAAGCTAATAGAGGTCCAAAGGGGAAAAAAGAAGGAGGATTTTAAGTGGTTACCTCAACAGTCTGGTGTCCTGGCTATTGTATTTCAGTGTTTTGTGCTTTAAAGACGATATATTTAATGTTTTATTCATGTGAATATATCAATACGGAGGACAGTATTGATTACAGTAAGAAATGTTGATTATGGTCACATTAACTATTGTATACATTTAACCATGATGTGTACCACAAATATGTACTAATATATCTGAGCAGTTATGTGTTTATTTTAATGTTGTTCTCTGTACCCAATTACCACATTCTCTTAAAAGTAGCAATACTATAAATATTATATATGCAAAATTATTATTCTTTTTTAAACCTATGACTGGAATCATGTTTTTACTCATTTCATTGTTACTCAGATTTTTTCCCTGGGCATATCTAGCCATTGTTTGTAACCTATTATAGACACTTTTTTTCATGTTGATAACTGTTGGCTATATAAAATTTGCAGTATATATAGCATAAACACTGAACAATCTTTAGAGCACTGATTGTTTTTTTGGGGTGTGGGGGGTATTAAGTGTGAATAAATTATATTCCACCAAAACTTTTCTTATAAGGAGAATGAAATAAACACTTTATTAATTTTGACTTTAGAAAGCTTGAAGTGGAAGGTATGAAATTATTGCTAAATGTTTGCTTGAACTAATAAAGTACTTCAAAATGATCACACAAGTCCAGCTACTATTATTAGACAATAACTAAAATGAAGACCCTAAATGTAATGACAGTCACTAAAACACAATATCTGTCTAAGAAGATTATAGTTAAAACTTCTTTTAAACTTAGTCGACACCAGTGGGAGCTTTTCCATGGGAACGAGAAACTATTTGCACCAATTTGCAAAAGAAAGGCCACTCAAGTATAGTGACTGTTAGGGAATGTTATATTTGTTCTCTAACATTAGGCATTTAAGTAGCGGAGTGCACTGGGAAACCGAGCAAACACGACTGAGTGACCCTTTGTCAAGAGACTTTTCTCTTTAGACCATCATTAAAGACTGCAGCGCACAAGTGAGATCAAATGGAAGAATCACTTGGTTATCGCAGGACTGGTGGACCTTTTCTTATAGATTATGACCCTTAAACTGGGTTCAAATTGAATTTCAAGGCACCTGAAGAAAGACATTTGATTTATTAAATCAGCAGGGATTGGGCCCTTTGGATGTTTGCCAAAACGGAACTGACCTACACGCTCTGATAGGATTATCCTAAAAAGGAGTCATTGCCTGGTATCCACGCGTCTCGGACCATCAGCCGTCATATCCAGTCTAGGAATAAAAGATCCAACTTATTAACTCATAAGAAGTAAGATTAATCCGCTGTTACGGTGGTATAAAAAGGCTCTAAAGTCAGAAGCCGACATGTAGCTCTTTCACAGGACTATTCAGACATGGACACGCAGAGGCCTTTCGTCGAGACCACCATGTTTAACTGCGAAGTGCCTTTGCGTTCAGTCTTTGGAGGTTCGGGTGGCCTGGACGCCTCACTCGCTTACAACACGGACAACGACGAGGCACGTGAAGACCTCACCTCCGCCATTAACGGGTTTGATTGCGCAGGTGAGAGCGGCGTACGGAAGACGCCGAAGAGGAAGCGCGTGATCAGTACCGTGCAGCGGCGAGCCGCCAACGTCCGCGAGCGCAGGAGGATGTTCAGCCTGAACGAGGCTTTCGATGAACTCCGGAGGAAAGTGCCGACCTTCGCCTACGAGAAGAGACTGTCTAGGATCGAAACACTGCGCCTCGCCATCGTGTATATCTCCTTCATGACGGAATTATTGGAAAAATGAAAAAGATTATAATAAAAATATAGACGGGGCCTAAAACAAATAAAATAAGGGTCTCAAAAAAAGTTAATTGTTTGAAAATTTAGATTAGAGGAAAACACACACGCGGGATGTGAATAATAAACAAATACTATAGTAAATATACAACCAAAATGCATACGATAATTTATGCTTATGTAATAAGAAGAAGAATGAGGATAATATGAGAATAATAAGCAGAATTGAAAAACGTTTACCCGAACCCATCTGAAAACACATCAGATATCTAATCTTGAAACATATGGATGACATGAATCAGAAATTTTTGTTTTTGCTCGAAATATTTTAGATTTCTAGTTCATATTTACACTTTTACATATTTCCTATGTTTACAGTATAGATGATTTTAATGTGAATGTTTTAAACTGAGAAGTGCTCAATTAAAAAAATACATTATGTATGTTTTAAAGAAACATAGCACAATATTGCATATTGTCATTGCTGCTGCTGATAATAATGATGATGATAATAATAATAATATAATTAATAATAATTATAATTGTAATTATAATTATAATAATTGTTATTATTATTACTTGAGGAACAAGTGTAAGTGCTAACGACTGAGCTATCTGATTATGATCATGTGGCCAGTCAGTGTGTATATATATATATGTGTGTGTGTGTGTGTGTGTGTGTGTGTGTGTGTGTGCGTGTGTGTGTGTATATATATATATATATATATAATATGAATGTATATATTTGTGTATAGTCGAGGCGTACGGTTGAACAGGTGATGAGGTGTTGAACGCCTGTTTCAGAACCATGGACAGAGCTCAGGTAGACCCACCTGCAGTTTAGAGCTGATGCACTCTGCCATGCATTTTAGTTGCACCTTTATGTTGATGTCGTTTTGTAACTTCATAGGCCCTGTGTGTAAATTTAGAAGATTTTTGAAATTCTTTAACATTAACAAATAATTCAAATGAATATTTAATATCAGTTCCCCAACTTGTTGATAGTTGTAGACGTTGAGACTTAAAAATCAGGACTCCTGTATTTTTCCTCTGCTCTGTGTTGTTTTTAGAGCTTTTTTTGCACCAAAAAGAGCCTAAGGAATGTATTGTTATAGAGTAAGTTAAGCTCTGGTGCAAACAAAACACTACATTAAATTTATCCTAGTGGCGAGACTATGGATTGTGGACAGCTGATATGGAATTATCGGTTGAATTCATTGCGCCCCCTAGTGGCATCTTTACAAAAACAGGAGCTAAGAGATTCAACTTTGGTATCTGAAAGAAAACGTGCACGCGTGCAAGTAGTGAAATCTTTGATGACTTTATCTAATTTGTTAGTCAAATGTTCTTCGAGTAAGCGAGAGAGAAGTCTTTCAGAAAGTTTTTGGGGGGTTTTTCTTATCCCGTGTGACAGCAAGAGGCACTTTAGACTGTGTGTTTTCTTTGGACTGACATCCCGTTTAGTTTTATGTTTGCTTTGTGTTTGACTGCACACTTGATGCATCGTATGCTTTAAACTGCCAATGTGGGCGGTGTGTGTGTGTGTGTGTGTGTGTTAGTTGGCTTTTAAATCCTCAGCCCTCTCTGCTCTCAGTCCCAGTGGGCTGAATGCTAACACAGGCATGCACATTTCAAGACCGCACTGAACATGTTAAGATAAACAGTGAGGTCTGTTTAACCAGTCCATGCTCACTCAGTTCTCTATACAAAGACAAATTAAATAATAGTCAGATTATAACTGGGTATCCTGGGCATGTTTATACGCGGCAAATTACCCTAGACAATGCTTTCACTGTATAATACAACCTACTGTATATATTACTAACAATTACATGACAGTATGACAGTAGAAAAATAACCGGATAGAATCCTGAACTATCTGGCCATTTTTAATCGCGCTGCTTGCTGGAAAAATACAACTCTGTGCCCTCAGATATAGCTTGGCCAAGATTAAAATGAGTAAATGAGAAGGGGTTAAAACCCTGATTGGGTTGGAAACGCTGATCAATCTGGCAAACATACTGGAAAAAGAAGTGACCACACCTATAACCGACAACATCCAGGAGGAAAAAAGAGCAGATAATTAGAATGTGAGAAAAATAACAACATCTTTTCTGGGAAACCTTTCAAGATGGCTGTGTCAGCCAATTCAACTTTTGGACTGTTCCACACCTCTACGTCAAATTTTTACCATTAATAATAGCTTTAATCGCCGAACCCGGTCTTATACAAAGCTTTGTGTCTGATCCTCGATTATTTAGCTCTAATGAACAATCTCCTTAATTGCGCGCATGCGCACTGCATCGCATAGTTTTGCAATTAATAACAGTTGTTTATGGTAAAGGTGATATATGACTATTTGGTGTTACATTTTAAAAGTTAGCACGTATTCGTAGGAAAGAACAGTCAGGGAAACTTCTAGGCTGTTGTGATCCACGCCCATTTGAAAGCTAACAATAATTAACTGCATTAAATGACTATCGTTTGTTTTTAAGCTTTGTCTTTTTTAAAAGCAAAAGGTCCGTGGAGGAAAATTTGTCTTTGCCGAAAACTTTGGGCGCGTGTATTGGAACCCTGTTGTTACCAAATGTCTTGACCATTTGAATCCAGATTTTATTAAAGATGCGTAAAGCATTTTTTTCCTGCACAAACTTCGTGTGGGTTTGCCCTGTTCATTTGTTGTCGCGTGACGTGGGGATTTTATGCTATGTCATTTACACCCAGCCAAAATGAATAATATTGTTGCTGTTAATCGTCCTGTTTCTAATCATGCAAGAGTTTGTTCTGTTCTTTTTATAACCGAAGTCTACACACTTGTATAACGGATTTTTTGAAAATATTGCTCAGCCTCTCCTACTCCTCCGTCTTACGTCGCACGCCCTCTTAGCCAATCACGTGTCTTCCCATAAAGTTTGCGTCTTCCAGACTATAAGAGCGCTCCAAACTGTCTACTGAGTCAAGCGACACCACGGTGGCGCGCGGGGCCAGCGCGAGCGCGCGACACTTTGACGGCGAAATACAGAGAGGAACTACCAACCGAACTGAGTCGAACCGTAGGTAATGTTGGAGGAAGAGGCGATGCACGACGAGTCAAGTTCCCCGGAATCCCCGGTGGACAGTCTCGGTAACAGTGAAGAGGAGCTCGACAGGCAACAGAAACGCAGTTCAAGGAAAAGGAGAGTAAGTCGTAGAAGCGGAGAGGACTCGGACAGCCCAACTCCAGGCTCCGGGAAAAAAGGCAAAAAGTGCGCGGGAAGCCCACAGTCATTCGAGGACTTGCAGACGCAACGCGTCATGGCGAATGTGCGGGAGCGCCAACGCACCCAGTCCCTGAACGAGGCGTTCGCCTCGCTGCGTAAGATCATTCCCACCCTGCCCTCAGACAAACTGAGCAAAATACAGACCCTCAAGCTCGCCGCACGTTACATCGATTTCCTCTGTCAGGTGCTGCAAAGCGACGAGCTGGACTCCAAAATGGCGAGTTGCAGTTATGTGGCGCACGAGCGGCTGAGCTATGCGTTTTCCGTGTGGAGGATGGAAGGCGCATGGTCCATGTCAACATCTCACTAACGCGCACAGACCTGCGGCTTTTTTGGAGAGCGATGGTAAGTAAGCACGCCAAACCCATTGCACAAACAATTGTCTAACTTTAGGTGCATATTATTTTCAGATCATTAGCATGGAATTTATTTGAACGCGTTTAAGAATCGATTAGCCATCATTTACACCCTAATATGTTTGATCGTGGACACCATAAACGTATATCGGTGAATGTTTTATATTTAACGGAGAATATTTTGAATGAATCACTTACTTATAACTTGATTGTAATAAAGTGTTTTATTACAATTTTACTTTACAGTACTTTATTGCATCTTTCTTTATGCAGAGTTCTGAGCTGCAGAGGGACAGCAGAGGAAAACCTGTGCACAGACAGAGGACCAAAAGGAAACAGCCTGTAGAGTCAGCAGGCCCGGATTATAGCGGAACAGGGGAGATTTTGGAGATAGTCCTACCGGGGGAATGAGTGGCGTTGTCGCGAGCACTTAACGACAATATACAAGGAATTGCCTTCAAGATCTGTGGTTGTAAATTGCGGTGAATTTTGACGATGAATGTTGGAACTTTGTACTTGTGTAGGCTATATGCATGCATTCCGACAAGTCTTGCCATCATCTCATCTCATACCAAGCCACAAAGACTGCGGCTGCAGGAAGCAGACGCTTCATTTCGGGTTGACAGCGTGGAGCCACGATTATGAATGACGTCATATTTATTTCGTCAAAGAACGAAACATGGCTCATGTCTGTATAAAACATTTTTTTTTTCATCTGGTCCATGAATGAAAGGTTATTTATTTATTGACACTTCTCATGGTGAAGAATGGATCCGGTGTCTACAAGCATTTGTGTGTTTTCATGTGTGTAAATATGCGTTTATTTTCTGCAATAAAAGTGGTTTGAATATAAATTATTTCGGTCTGATTTTACCATTATGAACAAATCAGGGTTTTGTTTTTCTCCTATAATGTTTCAAAATCCAATTATTCCTATATGTATCAATAATGGGTACGAAAAAACGAGCAAGAAAAGAAATCCACCCTCGTGCTTGATCAAAGATTGATTCATTTACTTAAATCTATTCAAATACAATTTGTCATTTTTTAGAGAGACTTTTTTTAGCAGGTCATATGTTTGAGAGCTGCTGTATACATGCTGTAGATTTATGACACGTGATCATATCTCAATCCCAGTGGTAATTGTCTTATTTGTATTTCAATTAGACACAAGTATTTATATGCAAGTTAATTATAGAGCTACTGGAAAATGCAATGCATTTGTTATTTCTACTTTAAATCTTTAACATTTGATTTGAATCTCTAGGCCACAGCTACACTTTTTTTTTGTTCCTGCATTAAACATTGCGCTCACAACAGAGCACATTTAATACGCACTTAATGATGTCCAAATAATGAGTTACTCATATTGGACTTTAGATTCATTATAAAGCCTTAGAGATTATCTTAAATCTTAACAAATGATAAACATACATATATACATGGGATGGGATGGGATGGGATGGGAAAGGGTGAAGGAATAAAGGTATACAGATTCTGTAATGTGATGCAGTTTGGTACAGAATAAAAGTGTGTGATATGTCAGGTGAAGAACAGGTCTGGAAAAGTATTTGAGGATGGTGTGAAGCAATCTTTTGAAGATACAGTGTGCGTAATTGGGTTCGCGTGGAATTGCCAGATGCGAATGAAACGCAGTCGGGTCACGAGGTCATGTCGAGGTGCGGTGTGGAGGGAAAAGGTTTTTTATGATTCTTTTTTTTTTCAACGCACTGTCCTCGTATTGATTTGAGCCTATAGCATTATTTAAAGCAAAAAAAATAAAAATAAATAAACAACGTTATGAAATAGCTAATGCATTCAGATAGATTGGTTGAAGAAAGAATAAAAAGACAAGTCTTGGTTTAGTTTATAAATAAGGCTTGGAGGTTCGTGCGCACATAACGTTAGCTTGGCTGGTTGGGTTCTAAATGTTGAAGCCACAAACGACCCCCAAAAAAAGAGAAATAATAATAATATTATTATAAAATCAATAAAAATATTTGAATGAAACATTTTAGTTACTTTTACTATTTAATTTCACTAGGAACTTTACACTAAAGCTTTAAACGTACATCTGCTGTCTTTAAATCCATTTATTTACTACAAATAAATATTGCACATTTCTCAGAATATACGGTAATCATTTTCAACTAAGACAAACAAGCAACGACATTTTAAATTATTATTATATGCATATATTATTAATTATTATTATTATCATTATGCAATGTTTTTTCGATGACCAGCCATAATTGACAGCTGAACAGGTGTTAATCTCCTAAATGATAGTAATTGTTCTTAGGGGAAAAAAATATTGTTGTTATTAAGGAAATGTCGTTCTACGTTAATTGTACAGCCGGGAACGCTTATACGGTTTTGTTGTTAGTTCTCTTTTCTGCCAAAATGTTTATATGAAACCAGTGAAATTTAGGACTTCATGCATTCCTTCGAGTTGTCTAGAAAGAAAAAGAAGAACCGAGGCACCTGAATCAAACTTATTTTTACCAGATGTGCTTCGTATTTTTCTTTTAAAGTCACGTGAAGGAATGAGCAGATGTTGGAGCTGCAGCTGGAGGTCCGCCTTCGCGAGCGCACAGCCGCACAGCGGAACAGCAGCTCAGAAAAGAAGCGCTCTGAATTTCCTTAATCAACAAAGAAAGACGTTTAAGACGAGTTTTTTTTGGGGGGGATTTTTTTTAATGATGTTATTATCGATGCTGGGAAGAAGACGAGCACTGTCCTCCCTCCTTCCCCCCTTTTGCTCTGCTCGGCGCAGGGATTTCTCTTTTATAATAGAAGACTGTTCAGGATGTATTTCCTTTTTTCCCAGATGAAGAGAAGCAAAGAAAATGGTAAATAGTTTTGTGGCTCTTTCCCATTAAAGACTAACATTTATTTATTTATTTATGACGGCCCAAAATTATTTATTTAATTATTTCTTTGCATATTTGTTTATTTATTTCTGTGTATGTATGTATGTATGTATGTATGTATGTATGTATGTATGTATGTATGGGTTTATTTATTTGTTTATTTCTTTATTTTTATTTTTTATTTTTTTATATGTATGTATGTATGTATGTATGTATGTATGTATGCATGTATGTATGGGTTTATTTACTTATTTATTTATTTGTGTGTGTTTATTTATTCATTTGTTTGTGCTTATTTATTTATTTGTCTATTTATTTATTTGCCTATTTATTTATTTATTTAAATGAGCACTTTCATGTACTAGATGCTCGATGCTACATCTGTCCATAACTACAGATGTTTTCAGAAACAGATGTGGTTCTTATAAGAGTAGGCCTGCAATCACAATATGTGACCAGTATCCAAATTCAGTGAATAATCTATCACAAATAGGAACATAAATAACCACGATTTTGGTTATCAATCTGCATTGATCATTTGGCAAAGATTTATCTGAAATTGAAAAATGATTGAGAAATTATGAATAAACATACAGTATATAAGAAGGATTACACTGGTGTGGCTCTGTTTCTATTCCTTTGCATGAAGAATGCAGGATGTTAGATCAGCTGAAATTCCTGTAGGATTCAAACGCACATGAACAGTCCAGTTAAACGATTTGACGTGTGTGTGCGTGTGTGTGTGTGTCTGTGTGTGTGTGTGTGTAAAACTATCCAGTTTGACCCTAGGGCCGATGCAGCAAGACAGAGAGGGAATCGATTCCCCATCTTAGATGTCCGTGTTGTTTTAAACTTGAGGCTGTGATCTGGGGGGAAAGGAAGCAGGGTCTCTCCTGCACGAGCATTAACACTTCATGCACTGTTTGGGGTATTAGGGCCAAATCCATGCCTCAACTTTTAAAAATTACAAAGCAAGCATGGCAGAATGAGGAGATAAAACACACACCTAACCCTATGTTAGTGAGGACATTCCATAAGCGTAATGGGTTTTATAGTGTACAAACTGTACATTCAATCCCTACTCCTAAACCTACATATCACACACACACACACCACTACCCTACCCCTACTCCTAAACCTACACATCACACACACACCCCTACCCTACCCCTACTCCTAAACCTACACATCA
>JAOUQX010000023.1:2345563-2357662 GCA_028566295.1 Liobagrus marginatus
ATAAATAATAACATAATTAAAGGTAAATTGAGCAAATTTGTTATTTCAGAAGTGAATACCAAACTGGTAGCTCTTCGGTTCCCAAGAAGTATCTCTCAGTTTCTAAAAGGTTGGAGACCCCTGCGCTAGCGCTTATCCTGTTCAGGGTCGTGGGGGCGCTGGAGCCGCCCCATCGTTGTATATTGTAAAATATAATAATGGTCAATAATACTTTAAAGCTTTATATTTAACTGCTCTGATGGCTCTACTGTCTTCTTCTGCGTACTGGGTTCTCGAATCCAGTTTGAACACCTCAACTCCATATTAAAACTTCCGGGGAAGAAAACGTTCAACAACATGGACCGCGACTTTCTGGAGAGACGGAAAAAGGACCTAAACGCTTATTTGCAGGTACATTTCCTTCATATGTTAAACAGCAAACTTTGTCTGCCACTTTGTCTTTTATAGGATGACGTGTATGAACGCAATGCGATTTGTGTTTCAGCTGCTACTTAATCCGGAGATGGTGAAAGCCTGTCCCATGTTGATACCCCACGTCCATGACTTCCTGGAAAACAAAGCGTACAACAAAGGCAAGGGAGACTTCGCACGGAAGGTGAGCGTGTGTTACTGCTTTGCCAGTTTTGATCTCGAACATCTCCGCTGTTTCATGCCACAGACGGTATGTAGGAATTTCACTGGATGGTGCAACAGGCGTCTCCTGTAAACATGACAATAACATGTTTGTGCCTGTACAGATGGACACGTTCGTTAACCCGCTGCGTAGCTCCATGAGGAACGTGTCGAATGCTGTAAAGTCACTTCCTGACAGCCTCGCTGAAGGAATGAACAAAGTGTCAGACAACATGGGGCGCATGTCCGAGCGATTGGGCCAGGACATTAAACAGTCCATATTCAAGGCAGGTTCATCATTCTGTGTGCCGGTTGATTAAAATAAGCATTTATCGGACATAATCTTGCTATGAAACGTTTCCTTTTCCTTAAAACTCTTTTTCCGTGCCTTTAAACACGTGATAGCAGCCAAAAGTGGAAAAGTAGAAGTACAGAAGCATTTAAAGCAGCATTTTTGATTTATGGCATAATTAAGTTACACTTTCTGGTAATTAAAAACAGCATTTATATCCAGCAGAATTTTTATTTAATGGTTTAATTGGTTAAATGGTTTAAAAAAAAAAAAAAAAAAGATTTGATTTAAATCTAACCCTAATGTTTTTTGTTTCAACAATCCACAGTTCAGTATCCTAAATGTTGGAGATTTCTTTAAGAATCTAGCACAGAGGCGTAACAAACATTTCGTGTGCTAGTTTTTCAAATAAATCCATTTACAAATCGATTAGGAATATAAACGTTCCCAGAACATAATCACATTTATGTCGCAATGATGCCGATGTTTTTTTGCAAGATGTCTTATGTAATATTAAAAAAGGAAATTAACCAACATAAACAACTGTGCTGTTGAACAATATATATATATATATATATTGTGCTTGTGTGTGTGTAACTTAAATTATATACACTTAAATGTGTATAAATTAAAATGCCCCAGTTTTCACAGACCAGTACACACTTAGTTGTATGTGCTCAGTAATATTCCATCGTGTAAAGGTGTGATTCTGTTCCTTTGGCTTGTAGGTGCCGCCCTTAATTCCAAAGTCGGACATCGACCCTGACCACTGCAGAGTGTCTGCTCAGCTGGATGACAATGTGAGTGTGAGAAAAGAATCGATGCTTTGTTTATTGCAGCGTGGCGACCTGTAGTAAAGAGAAGCTCTGAACTGCACTGTTTACCAAATTGTTTTTCATTTTAATTGTTTCATTACATTTTAATAATTAATTTAATAATAATAAAAAAAAAAAAAGTTGGATAGATTATAGAATATATTCGCATATCCCAGCTTTAATAGTTCCGTAATACTTTGGCAGAACACTTAGTTCATGGTGTTTGATGAATGATTTGTCGCGTAAAGGTTGATGATAACATCCCGCTGCGCGTGATGCTGCTGCTGATGGATGAGGTGTTTGACCTGAAGGAGAGGAACCAGTGGCTCCGCAGGAACATCAAGAACCTTCTACAGCAGCTGATCCGAGCCACGTATGGAGACACCATCAACAGGTGTGGGATTTATGTACACACACACAATAATAAATAATGGGGTGGTGTAACTCGCTGTTTCTATTACAGATATGATGATCGGTAGCGTGTTAGTTTTGTTTACCTTTCCCTTTCTTTCATTTCAGGAAAATTGTGGATCATGTAGACTACATGACGTCTCCAGAACAAGTAGCTGACTACGTCAAAAAGTTTAGGTAACGTGTTGTGTTCGAGATGTGTACACCACACACCTGTGGGCATTTATAGAACTCCGATCCAGTGCCGATCATGTGCGCTGATCTAGCTTTTTTCCAATGTCCACACAGAGATTCCTACTGGCCGAACGGGATCCTGGCAGAGACACCGCCACGCCGGGACAAAAGCAGCCGCATGAGAACCAGAGTAGCAGCTAAGACTATTCTCCTGGGCATCATGCCAGGTCTGTACACACAGCCAACATAATACTCTTCCTATTCAGCCCAATCCTGTACTCCTCACAAAACATGCTAATTATGTTTATGATCGGCTATACAGACAGATGTGCTATTAGAGGGAAGTTATTGTACAAGTGTGTGTTTGTGTGTATAGTACACTGTGATAGACTGGCTACAAATCCATGCAGCGTTCCTGGGATATGATCCAGATTTTACATTTCCGACTCTTATCCAGACCGACTTACATTTATCGAAAAAATACTTTTTTTTTTTTAATCCAACTGAGCAGTTGAGGGTTAAGGGCCTTGCTCAGGGGCCCAGCAGTGACCGTTTTGTGTTGCTGGGAATCGAACCCGCGATCGTTTTTCCGGCAGTCCAACACCTTAACCACTTAGTTAACACTTCCACTTATGGGCTCCTTGAATTCCTTTGCCCTGCTTGTTTTCCATCTATCCCTTCCCTACGCCCCCATGCTATAATTACCTGGATCAGGTGTGTTCAGTCAATCAGGCGCTGGGTTATACCATCTCAGATGAGGTTGGGGTAGGGGAAGACCAAATGAATGAATTGGTGTCTCCCAGCCTCTGATTGACTGAACACACCTAATCCAGGTAATTATAGCATGGGGGCGTAGGGAAGGGATAGATGGAAAACAAGCAGGACAAAGGAACATGGGTTGCCCAAACACTGACCGCTTCCCTCCCCCCACATTCATAATGTGATTTATTGTTAATGACACGGTGACACAAAAGAGAAGTTTTGG
Source organism: Liobagrus marginatus (assembly GCA_028566295.1). Classification (NCBI taxonomy): domain Eukaryota; kingdom Metazoa; phylum Chordata; class Actinopteri; order Siluriformes; family Amblycipitidae; genus Liobagrus; species Liobagrus marginatus. Next base: position 2,348,853 of record JAOUQX010000023.1, read on the forward strand.
ACTCTTTGTTCATGAACTCATGCTGTTGCTCAGATGCTATTAGCTGTACGTTTGTTTTGCACTCCCTCACTCCCTTTCGTTTTACTTCCTGTCCTCGGCAGACGAGCTCAAGCACATCATTGGGGCCGAGACCACGCGCAAGGGCATCCTCCGGGTCTTCGAAATGTTCCAGCACCAGCAGCTGAACCGGCGTCTGGTCTACGTCTTCCTGGAAGGGTTTCTAGAAACCATGTTTCCTCAGTACAAGTTCCCCGAGCTATTCATCAAGCTGCACTCGCGCTCGCCGCGAATCCACACGTATTCCCAGAAAGTCCGCACCTTACAGAAGAGGTGACGCAGCAGCTCAGCTAGGAGGAGGCACCGCTCGCAGAAGACGGAGAGTCCGGCCCACGCCGAGGCTGGAGGACGACACAGGGCTGGGGGGAGGTGGAGGGGGTGGACATGGGGTGTGTGAGTATGAGGGTATGTGTATGTGTGTATGTGTGTGTGTGTGTGCATTGTGGATCACACACCCCAGCCCTCTCAGTCCTTCCTGTTCTTAAGAGAAGCACTGACTGTAGCGTAAAGGATTCATTTTAGCATTGTGGCCACTACTAAGATGCTGCAGTGTCTGACTTGTAACGTCAACATTTCAGTATTTCGATCACATTGTTGTTGTTGGTTTTTTTTTTTTTATTATAAATATTATTATTATTATTATTTTGGGAGGAAGTTGCAATTTGGGATGATTCCCAGCAAGTAAAACCTGTGTTTGCGTTCGCTAAGGTTATCGATGAGTGAAGACTACGCTATTTTAAACGAGTTAGTAGACGACATAAGGAGGGGAAACTGACATACATGTGGCTTGTACCAGGCCGCTTTTTAATCACCGCATACCTGAGCTGAGGTAAAGATTGTTTTTAGGGTTGGGAGGCGGGTTTTAATCGCACCACACGGCACGTTTTAGAGCGATTTAATAACCAGACGTTATAGCCAAATAGAACATATTTGGTTTAATAACCAAAACGCAGCACTGAAGCAAAGGCCTTCTGATTTCAAATGTCCGTCACACAACCTGCTGCGACTCCCAGTGCATTTCGGACAAAGCAGAAGCAGAATTTTGCCGATACACACGCGCACAAAAGTTTTGGCACCCTGCAAGACTCCAAGCATACATTACTATGCGTTAAAGAATGTATCTGTGTCTGGCAAGCCTGTCTGTACTCGTCCCATCATCCTTTATTTCTATTCTTTTTTTTTTTCTTTTTCTACAAGTCACGTTCCACACATGGAGAATGCGTACGTTTTGAACACGAGCAGGCGTGTAGAGACCCGCGTGTAGCGTTAAGTTGAGGTCAGAAGCGGTTGCCAGCGCCAGCCTTAATTCTCTACAACCAAAAGAGACGTAGCTTTCCTTAAACACATCCACACCTTTTCAGAGCCGCATTAAAGATTTAGTGACTTGATCCCACTTTTATGTAGAGAATGTCAAATCTTTTGTGCAGTATTTTTTCTTGGCATGTCTTCAAGTAATAGTATGAAAACGGTTTTTCCGATTTGAGATAATTAAATCATCCAAAATATATATAAAAAAAAAAAACACGATACATTCCATGGTTGCAAACGACTCGGCTTATGTTAAAGACTCTGTTCAGAAGTCCGTGTTTGTTTTCTTTGTCTCCTGGTGACTATAGCACTCGCTTGGTGACGGATTTTGTGCGTCTGTGGTAAAGTCGCACCAGGAGACGAAGTGTTCTATCAAACCAGCGTTGGTCTGTAGTAGGAGTCGGTTCTTTGACACTCGTTATTTCGGGGGTTAATGGGTCAGATCTGACCAATATTTCTACCGCGTCTCAAAGTGGTGCTCGTCCTCACTGCTTTACAGCATGCAGGACGTGCGGTTCGGAAGTCCTGAAGTCACATGATCTCCGTATATCAATCAGCACAGTGAACATGACTAGAGGTTCGATCTACTTTTTGAAAGTAAATAGCACTTAAATCGTACGGATGAGGGTTTCTGGAGCCATTCCAAAATACACACCAAACATTTTGCAGTTTTATTATTATTTTCAATCCCGGTTACAGTAAAAACGCACCGTTTCTCATCCACAGCCTCGTGCGATGGGTTAAACCGATGCTACACTACGCTGTTTTAACGAGTTAACACACTCCACGCTCACCTAGAACCCACATGAACGGTTCTCCGCGGGACGGCGCGTTTGTCCGCGTCGTGTTCGTCAGTGAAATCCCTGTGTATATGAACCTGTCATTATTACCGTGTACATATCCGTGTACAGTATGTGTCAACCGTGTGCCTAAATGTACTGTCAATTATATTTTCTTATTTTTCTTTAACAAACAAACAAAAAAATAAGAAGTGAATCTGAATGTTATGCTCAGTTGACTGAAAAAAAAAAAAAAAAAAGCTCCTAAAGGGTTTCGAGTGTTTGCAACCTGCTTCTACGATCCTCCTTTCGAGCAGAACTCGAGCAGTATAACACTAATAAAACTTTGACTAACTCGCCCGTGCAGTAAAGAGTCGTTTCGCATTTTTCTGGATGCTGCTATTGTATTTGTTTAAAAGGCATGATGGTGCAGTGACGTTTTTGCTTATGAGCTAAGAAAATACTGTTGAGTGCAAAAGTTTATACCCCCCATCCCGCCCAGTTTTTAATTTAGATCTGCTTACTTAATCTGGTTTATACATTTACAGCATGTGGCAGATGCTCTTATCCAGATTCAGCGAATGCATCCAAGCAGTTACAGGTTAAGGGCCTTGCTCAGGGGCCCAGCAGTGGTAGCTTGCCGGTGCTGGGTATCGAACTCCGGGCTTCGGATCAGCAGTCCAACACCATAACCTCTGAGCTACCACTTTCCCAGTTTATAAGGACACATGTTGAAATCTACATGAACAAAAGTATTGGGATACTTGAATATTACATACATCCTAATGTATGTTTTTGAACATCAAATTCCAGATTTAGTCTCAAACTCCTATAATAACATCTACACTTTGGAAAGGTTTTCCTCTAGATTTTGGTGTGTGTGACTTCATACAGCTACAATAGTATTAGTGAGATTAATCAGACACTAATGTTGTAATAGTGAGGAGGTTCTGAGGTACAGTCGGTGTTCCAGTTCATCCTAAACGTGTTCAGTGGGGTTGAGTCAGAGTCCGGGTTTTGTGGACACTACGTCCCCGTGGAGCTGAGGGGTTTTGTGCACAGGGGCATTGTCATGCTGGAACAGTGTTTGGGTCTCTTAGCTCCAATGAAGGATTAATGTAACGCAACAACATACAAACACATTCTAGACAACTGTGTGCTTGAAACTTTGTGGGTACGGTTCGGAGGTGAAACAGTTATGTGGGTGTCCTGGTGAGATGACCACAAACTGGCCAGGATCAAGCCTATGGACTCTGGAGCAGGAAAAGTAAAGCGTAACACACTGCTCCGACACGAAGAAGTGGGGATAATGAATACGAGAAACATCTGGAAGATGAAGTGTGTCGATGTATAGAGTGACCATGACCAATGCCAGCTCTTAAAAGCTGTCTTGCGCTATCTAAAGTAACCAGTAGGTGGCGCACAACACCTGATTCTTGAACTTTTACTGTCAAATTAAATGAAACAAACTCAACTATGGCGATGGGTTAATTTTTAGGTTTTTACACACGACTGTTGATAGATGTAGTAAATTAAATAATAGTTAACAAATATAATAAAATAAGTCTTTAAAATGCTCAGTCTGTTGACGGTGGGCAGAGATAGAATATAGTAGGTATATATACTTTTTGATCTATTATATCCCAGTTCATTATATTATTAGCATTATTAGTATTATTATTGGTATATATTATTGACAAACATATATTTCATATAAATGTACATCTGTAATTAGAAATTACTGTACTTATTGCAAATAATAATTATATGCAACCCCCGTCCACAATTTCCCTCTCTCCCTTACCCCCCACTTTACAGCAAACTTGCGGTCGGTCGCCAAAGAATTCCACTGTATGTTGTACCACGTGACACTTGAACTTGAATAAGATTTACCCTTTTCATACAACATTGGACATTGGGCAAGCTTATTAACAGTTTTATTAACAGATTCATTAAAGCTCATTGGAGGAAATAGTTCCTACCCTGTTCTATCAGACTCTAAAACGTATCTGACAGTCAGATCTGTAGTTACTAAACTGGACTAAGCTATTTTTTATTACACACGCCCTATGAACATCGTGGTCCCTCATTAGACTTGGGTATTATGTCAGTAGTTGATTAGCATAATGTTACCGTTGTACTTGCACATCTGTCTGTTTTGCACATTTTTTTATTCTGTACATTTTCCTATTTTACACTATCAACCTACAACATTTTTTTCATTTATATATTTTTTGAAGTTAATTTCTCTATGGTCTATCTCAGAGATCTACTCTGTGTTTAATTTATTTCTCACTGCTGTAGGTCAGAAAATTAAATACAGTCATTAATTATATAAAACGATGCAAAAGTACCGTAAAGTATATAGAAAAGTGGCTAAACAAATGCCGGCAACTGTGCACCCATAAACTACTACGCCTCCGGAGATTTTTTGCACCGCCTCAGTTCTAAACCAATAGGCGACGACTTTACAGCTACGTCCCACAAATAAGCAACCAATCGCTGCTTGCTTTTATGGTGGCGGTAATGTTGGGGAACCACAGACCGTGTGTGGGATGCAAAAAGGACCGCTCCAGTGAGAACTGAAACCATAATAATTAATGAGCTAACAATCTGACGGAGGACTAGCTTCTTACAGAAACTAACTGAGCCACAGAAGCAAGAATCCGTATGAAATCGAACGACGAGCCAGAAATATGGTGGTTCTCAAAATCCGAGACCAGGTATGTTGCAATTCCTCGCAAACTAACGTTACTTAAACCAGCTGCCGTTACTAGTGTTTTTTTCTTCACCCGTACTACGTGACGAATCCCCTTCTCGTCTGTGATTGGTTAATCCATTTTACATCCAACCAGTACAAGATTTCGAAGAAGAGTTCTAGCCTATCAAGGGTTAGGGGCGGGATTTGTCTTAAAACGGTTGGGAACATAATAAAATAGCTAGCGAGATAAAGTAGCTAGTTAGCGACGTACGTAAAGACCACAGCATTAATTACAAAATTAATTATAGATAACGTTAGATAATAGAAGACTCATTCTTATCTCTTACAAGTGTCTGTATATTTCCGGAGAAGAGACTTTATACGTTGTTATAAGTTGGAATTATTTCATACTAACCAATATTGTCGTGATAGAATTAATCAAACAAACAGATTTGCAGTCGCGAGCTTTAATTACTATCAATTAAATTATACCAATACTAATTGTTTCAGTTTTTTTGTTGTTATCTGTTGCTCTTTTGCCGTCGTGTCATTATGAGTGATGCTATTATTTTATAAAGCGAAGGTAATTATTTTCTCAAATGAAGATAATAAAAAAAACTAAATCACTTTATGGAAATCACATACTGAGGGCTTTCTCTGACTTTCTTTTCATCAAAGGTGTAGGAATAAGGGATTTCATGCATTTTCCTGGTAATTGGTTGTATTCTTGTTCTACAATGTAGTCATTTGTTATAGGATTTTATTCATTGGATAACACCAATAGCTGACAGTGTAGGACACTGTTTAAATGTAAATGTGCAGAGGCACGTGACTGAACAGGCGGGTGGCTGGAAAGATGGACGGATGCAAGTCAGTAGATGGATGGATTTAACTGAGACAATAACTCGATCAGGATGGATGCAAGAGACTAGATTGGTACATGGATGGAAGAAAGAGAAAGTGTGACTGGTAATAGATGTATGTAATGGATGCAGATATATGGAAGTACATGATTGGATGGATAAATGGGATGGATGGATAGACTTGACTGGATAAATTGATGAATAAGGATGGCTGGGTTGGATGCAGGATCGATGGATGGGAGGAGATGGATGGGCGACTGGATTGATTGAAATGATTGTATAGATGAATCTAAGAGACTGGATGGGATGGATAGGTTGACGTGAATGGTTAGATTAATGGACTCGTGAGCAGACATTGGCTGGATGGATGGATGGTGTAATAAGCACATGTTTAGTGAAAGTCAATTATAGTCATAATCTTTTGTGTTTATTAATAAAGAACACTCGAAGCCCAAATTCTTCTCACCAGACATCATGACTTGTGCACGTGACGATAAAGCAGCAGGTTTTTAAAGGCGTGTCATTTCTTTCTGGACTGCATGTGCATGAGCAGCGGGTGTTCCTCGTGGCTGGTTGTCTGCTCGCTCGGCCGTTCTTTAGACGATTGTGACAGCCAGCACGCTCGTATGCCCCCTGGTTCCTGTTGTCAGTTTGATGTTCGATTTGATGTTCAAGTTGTGGAGGTTTTGCTGGTTAATTTAATGGCGCAGCTCTGATTCGCTTCACAAATTCAACATGACTTTAGAAGCAGTTTGTTCGAGAAATTCAGAAGCTATTTCTGTCTCAGTAGCATGTTACAAATGATCAGCAGTTACAGTGAGAGAAACTTGAGCAACTTGGCAAACACACAGTTTAAGCTGCTTATAGACACATGGCATGTCCGCAGCTCTGTCTGTCTGTCCGTCCTCTATCCTATCTGCACTGTCTGTTTCAAACGTGGGACGTCATTCGGTTATGTTTATTATATTAATATGTATCAGTTAGGGTTGAAGAAGTCTGCCGGTTCTCCTCTGGAGGGGGCTGAAGATGCGGAAAGGAGCAGAGAACAGGGTCTTTTTTTATATATGTTTTTAATCAAGCTTTGCATTTAACTTTAAACTCGCACCAGAAGTTTTTTCTTCGAAATATTTTACATCATTCATATTTCCCATGACCACGCTGTCGCACAGGAAGTCTCGATGTCTTGGTAATTGAACTCCCGATCAACACTGAGCTTCCAACCACTGAGCTTCCACGTACAGTACGTCTACATTTCTGGCATTTAGCAGACGCCCTTTAGCAGAGCGAGCGACTCCCATTCGTCTCGACTTGTCATCCTCCCAACATTCATTTGAGGGGTTAAGGGCCTTGTATCAGGGGCCCAAAAGTGGCTGTTTGATTTGAATCCTCGATCTTCTGGATCAGCAGTCCAACATTCATAGTGAAATATGGTATAATAAACGAATGACGTCCCAAGTTTCCGTAACCGTTATATTCCACGCAAGTCTACAGTGTGCGCGTGAGGCAAACGTGTTCTTCTTGTTATCTTTGGCCGCTTTTAGGCGCGTCATTGGCGGCGCCACACTCGTGTATGGACGTGTCACGTTTTTTTTTTTTCAACCACATTCGAACAAACTATCCGATATTCTATAATTAAACTAATCGAATCGAGTACTCGAATATCATGTCACGCCCTAATTTGTAAAAACACTGACGTTTCTGGTTATAGCTTAAAATGACACCGTCTCTTCGTCGCTTCCCTCGTGAATGTGGGCGGAGCCATCTGAAAAAAGACCACACCCACGAAGAGAGAACTTCCCCTGATAGGTTCTGAAGGACGGCGTGTGTTTAAACGACGTCTGTTTGAAAGAAAAGATGCGATCGAGCGCTGAAAGAGTCGGTGCTCCCGCACGTGCTATACTTGCACAGCGGATTCTTTTTAAAACCCGGTAGCCGTTTAAGTCTGGAGATTAGTGGAAGCTCTGGCTCTTCTCATTTCAGATCAGATCCACTGTGCCGTAGCGTTTGAGGTCGCGACGAGCTGCCATGGCATGCTAACATGGGAAAGAGCTTGTTAAGTTAATGGGGGATTGCGGTCATTCCAGAATGTTCTCCTGCCGTTCTCAGCTGCTCATGTGTAAGAAGCAGTTAGCTTCACACTCCCGGGACTAACCTCCGCCGGAGCAGTGTGTAAATCTAACACAGCTTTCCCCTTTTTTTCCTTTCTTACGCGCACGCAGACGCGCGCGTACCAGTCGATGTCAGCCTGGCGTTTAGCCTAAAACAAAACACGAAGTGTAACCGTACTTATGTCTTTATTTTTATTTTTTATTTTTGTGCTGAGTCATACATGGTTTAATTCAGGGTTGCACACAGGAAGAGATGAGCGCGCGTGCAGCCACGTGCTCTGGCACCCATCTCAATGACGATTAATCTGTAGACTAAAAATTATTTCACGTCGCTGAACTACAGGCAATTTTGCCAAAGCTAGAATCGTGCCACGCGATGTGCTTTCACGGAGAGCATGTTGGCTAAGTTTCTTATTTCCACTGCTTCCGGTTGCAGAAAATACTGCAGATTAATCAATAGCCCTTTCATGCTGTTGCTTATGAGGGGGCTAACAGCTATGCTAACAGCTAAGCACGTTTTAAACGTTAATCGTTCGTTACTGACAGTAAATCGGTGCTGAATCCGTACGAATTCTCCAATACAGACACTTTTCTGCTGCTGTGTTTGTGATGGGCGATGTGACCGTAAACTGCTACGTTAGCTACGTGCCATGATGTCTAGGGTTGCTAGCAAAACAGCAATAAACGTTTAATAACTGACGCCAAATATTTCCAATACTTTTTTTTTAAATTAAGAATTAGGCAAGAAACTGTAACATCTGTTAATAAGTACAGTAATTACAGATTAAAATTCAAGTATCAAGTTTATTGGTCACAAATACATTGTACGATATAACATACTGTGAAATTCTTTTGTGACTAACTTCGTTTGCTGTAAGAGGGGGAGGGGGGAGAAGGTATTTCTACATATCTGCTGTATATATTAAGAAAGTAGTAGTAGTAGACAAAAAAGAAAATTTCTGTGCGTGATAATTACGTATACATAATTATGCTG
>JAOUQX010000023.1:2441121-2451489 GCA_028566295.1 Liobagrus marginatus
TAAAACATTTCACTGCATGTACGTGTATGTGACAAATAGGATCTGAAAATGTCAGTAATCGTTCAGATCTTCAATTATTTATATTATTATACCTTCGGGCGTGCCGGAGAGCCCGGGTTGAGTGTCTCTGTTGGAGTCAACTCACACGCACACACCACACACACAAAACTGGTTTCATTTTTCTATGGCACATTTTAAAGGCTCCAAAGACTAGACATTGTCCTTTTTAAATAACAGCACATGTAAAGTATAACATATTCCAATTAGCCGTCTATTAATAATAATGAAATGAGATGCGATTAGAAAATAATCACCAACAGTTTGTCGAATGATCACTATGTAGAGTGTTTTCTGAGATTAATCTTTGTGTTCCTCAGGCGTTCAACACGTTTATTGACGACGTGTTCGCCTTCGTAATCACCATGCCGACGTCTCATCGGCTGGCCTGCTTCAGGGACGACGCTGTGTTTATTATTTACCTGTATCAGCGATGGTGAGGCGCGTTTTTTCCGATTTAAATGTTCAGATTAAAGTGTAAATAAAGACTCAATCTAGGTGGCAAAACTCCTTTTTATCTCTGCCAGGCTGTATCCCGTGGACAAGACCAGGGTGAACGAGTACGGCGTGTCATACGACGAGGAACCAAAACGAAAAGCACACAAAGAGTAAACCGACCACGGCAGGAGACAGTGATCGGGACATGGTCAGTTCAGTTAACACTTTAGGATAGGATCTGCAGTTCCCTTTGGAGCCGGACTTCTGTCTCTTACATGTAATCCTTAGAAAAAATGCAATATTCCACTGAAGCAGTGATCAGCAAACATTTCCATTCATAACATTCAGAGACTTACAAATACCATTTCCATTTTATATTGATTATCTGATCATTGAAGGGTTAAAGGCCATAAGTGGCACCTAGGAGGCCCTCGTGCTTGAACTAGCGACCTTTCGATCAGCAGTCCAATCCAGTAACCATTGAGCTTTTACTTCGAATGAACAAGCTGAGTTGATGTTACTGAGCTAACCGGGTCAGCTTATGTTCATGCCCTTAAAAGTCCGTGATGTGCTCAGGATCGAGCCGAGTCTGCTCATTAACACACCCCATATACACTGGGAGCCTATTCGCTGTTACCCTGCTGATGACACAAATGTCACTATTTTAATTAGACTTATCATTTCTCTATTCATAATAAAGGGACAGGAACAGAGCTAAGGGCAGAAGTATGATCGCTTTTATTATATAGTGTTTAAAAACAGAAAAGTCACATTGGTGCCAAATGAACAGAGGTTCTATATGTAGTTGAAGGTCCTGATGGAGGACTGTGATGTTTCTGTGTCTGGCAGTGAATGAACTGTGTGTCAGTTTGTGTACCATATTCCACTAAAGTGTTTAAAGGGCGTCGGTTAGTCATTTATTCATGATAAGGAGGATATTTTTACCTGCGTAAAATTGCAACAATTGGCAATTTTTTCGTTTTTTTTGTTCTAATAAGAAAGCTGAAAACAAGCAGCAGTAAATCATTTACTTTCCTCGCGTACAATAACAGCTGAAGAACACATATGCAATGGATGTTTTTCTTATTCTTTTTCTAATGTTCTTATGCTTCTTCAGTGAAATAAAACTCGTCCTCCAAATTCTGTCAGTTTAGTGATTTCATATTTAGTTCATCAAAGGAATAGATTTGTTTTGAAATTAAAACTATCATTTTCTCATCCTAGGTACAACAAAAAACGCGATTTGACGAAATAAATAAACTAATATTAATGTATGTTGATTTTATTTGACTTTTTTTAGACCGCATATTAAGTCGTCTATAGATTTAAAGCTTTAATGCTTTACAATGAAACTTTCGTTCCTTTATTTTAGACAAAGTAAATATTTTTGTTATTAAAGTTATGTCTATCTGAGAATTTAACGTAACATTCTGCTTTTCAACTGCAGACACTTTATAAAAATCAATGGAGCATAAATTCAGACTTCTCACTTAGTATTTTAGTACTTTTAACATTTTACCTCTTCAATTGAGCTTTCATACACGTTACTAATACAATGCTCCAGATAAATATAGCTAAAAAAGAATTTTCTGTAATAAACAAATTATCATCAGTTAATGTCATGTGACGAAGTTGGCTACTTCTTAATACAGTAAAAAAGTTACAAAATTGGTATACTAATTATAATAGTTTTAAATGTATCACCATATTAAAATATCAATGTAGGATGGACATTTTTTTTGGCAATTTTAAATAAGCATATAAGCATTTAATCACTCAACAGACAGATGGCGCTGTTCCCATTTAAGCATAAATTTAACACTTTCACCTCCGTTACACTTGTATTGACATAGAAGTGACAGTTCTGGAGTGACGTTTTCAGGTTTTCCCCGCCCACGAAGTGACGTTGCTGAGTATATAAGGCGATGACCCGCCTTTGCTCATTCCCTTTCCGCTCTATACAGAAGACGAGAACGTGCCTAGAGGTGCTCGGTTCTTCTAACGAAGCTAAGGCCATTGAATCCGGCGACTAGCACCATCAAAATTAGGCATCCAGGTCCTAAACTCCAATAAACTGAAGTAAAAATGACTTCTGTCTCCGAGCTCGCCTGCATTTATGCTGCTCTCATTCTCCATGATGATGAGGTTACCGTCACGGTAAGCGTTCTCTCTGAGCGCATGTCTGCTCGGCGCCATGTTTATCGGCAACCCCACGGTCACATGGTGTAGCGGGAAGTTTGGGGTTGTGTTGCACATACTAGATAATATTAATAACATTTAACACTATCTACGTTGACCAAGCGGCGAATTATAAAAGTTTTAGTAATTTTTTTGTATTGTGTACTAAAGTGAGTAGCAAGCTTGCTAGTCAGTTAGCATTAGCATGTCAATTGTATAATTTGTTTCTAACTTCTAAAGCCCTTTTAAAAGTTGTATGTAATTGTATACGTTTTTGTGTATTTGTTCTCCAATAAACTAAGTGAAATGTATAATTAAATAAGACCATGTGACGCTAGTAGCTAGTTCGATGCTAATCCGCTGGTTTTGGGCTTTTCTCAGGAGGACAAGCTGAACGCCCTTATCAAGGCTGCCGGTGTGTCCATCGAGCCCTTTTGGCCCGGTCTGTTTGCCAAGGTATGGTTTATTATTTTAAATGTGTTTTAGGTTAAGTTAGGCCATTTACCGGTCACTACCCTGAACATATTTTGCTCGTGATTTTCTCTGCTATAAATCTGACATTCGCTCGTCGACATGCATTGCAGTGTTGTGTAACTGTTTACACCCGTCACTGAAATGCAGTGTTGTTTTTATGGGGGGGATTGTGATTCAGTTTGAGATGAGTATATACACTTTACACTGTGGATATTCAAGCAATACAAATGGAAGTGCTAGATAAGTGGATAAGATGTTGGACTGCTGAACAAATGGCATGAGTTCAAGTCCCAGGACCGGTAGCTTGGCAGTGTTGGGAATCAGACCCAGGTCTTGGGATCAGCAGTGAAACACCTTAACCACTGAGCTACTAAGTACTGGGTACTTGTGTTCTTCCAGGCTCTGACCAGCGTGGACATTGGTAGCCTCATCTGCAACGTGGGAGCTGGTGGTGCTGCTCCTGCTGCTGCCGCCGCTGGTGGAGCTGCTCCTGCTGCAGAGGCCCCAGGTAAACATTTCTGTGCATAGTTTGCAATGTTGGTCCTCAGTATGTCTCTAAACATGAACCCTAACCTACAGCATGACAATGAACACATTATGCTGGTTAATCACACTTAGATAGTACATACTATGTGCTTTGGATTAGTGTTCACGTTGTGTTTCTCCTCCTTTAGCCAAGGTAGAGGAGAAGAAGGAAGAGAAGAAGGAGGAGTCTGAGGAGTCTGATGATGACATGGGCTTTGGTCTCTTTGACTAAAGGTGTTTTTACATTAAAAAAAGAAAACCTAACTAGCATGTGGAGTTTCTTTTTTTTATGGTCTCCGTGACGATGATTGTACATTAACATCAGCTAGTAAAGAAGGGTATAAACCACTTGCACAGGTGTAAGATTTAATAAGGACTAATCATTCAGTGTTATTACTGCCCTTTAGCTTTTCTAGTAGTCTGAACAGCATGTTTATAATGTAGAACTTATCTGCTCTTGTGGATCATCTAAAAAAAAATATCAGGATGTTCTGATTTATATTAAGTTCTACAGTTAATCTAGTTCTTGTAGGTTTGAAATGCTGATATCATACAGGACCTCCCACCAATACACCCGGTGCAATCTTTATCAAAAAGCAACAAAAGATAAATGCAAGAGTAACACATTTTATTAGTTAAAGGTTCTGTACAGTCAGTTTTTTTTTTCCTGAGAATAATTTATCAGTGACAGAATTCATTTATAGATTGTACTATACACAGGGGCTACAGGACAGAGTTGGTCAGCCCGGGGAAAGACTTGTGAATGTGGGCTATGTCTACACTTACCACATTCACTTTGAGGAAGCAATAAGTAAGAGACGGCTTTAAGCTCTTAGAACTGTGCTTTACTATCCAAATAAGAGGTGTTTACAGAGTTTGTTTTCTACCAGTCCCTGATGTTTTTCTGCCCAGTAATACCCAAGTATTAGATTCACTTTGTTTTCTAAATTCCTATATTATAGACAATTTTGTAAAAAATATACACATACTTGGTTGGAAAACAAACGTGTTATGTCTCAACGTGCCCCTGACCGGACGTCCGAGGATAAGAACAGTGTCAGCAAATCAGACAGTAGAACGGTTCAGAACAGAAAGTGTCTGCAGTACACCTTTGATTTCCAGGTGGGTTCCAGTTGCTGGAGTTCACCTCTGGACTTTAAAAAAACCCCCAAAACAACCAGCACAAAGAGGACAATAAAAGCTTGTTTAGCGTTGTATCGTCAAGTCTGTAGAACATAGTGTGTGTAGGTCTCTGTAGAAAAGGCTTATTTCATATTCTTGTGGCGAGGCATAGCGGTGTGGATCCACTGGTCCTGTGCAAGACCTCACTGTATTGTCCCAGCAGTGGACCTTGTGTCTGCTCGTCCCTCTCCTGTGCTATTAATGCGTTCCTCTCTCTGGAACGTTCCCCTGCAGAGGTAAGAACTAGTGGGGCTGTGACTGAGCGATCATCTTTAGTCTGGCCTGGTCGATTACATCTAGCAGGTTCTTGGCATCAACTGCAAGGGCATGTGCAGCGGTCAGCATCTGTTTCTTATAGTCCTGCTGCAGGCTGGTGAGCATGTACTGCTGCGCCAGCTTCATTTTATTAATCAGCTCAGCCAGGTCAGAGTTCAAAAGCTTCTGAGCCATCTCAATCTGAAGACGCACAAACACACAGATTTTACTTACATAAAACTATTTGTTACAAAATTACATTTACAGCATTTAGCACACGCCCTTATCCGGCGCGACTTTTATCTCATTTAATATATATATATATATATACACAGTATACGCACATATTTAATTATTATTATTTACACACACACATAGATATAAATAAAAACACACTTCAGTATACATCACCTAGATGTATGTAAACATTTTTAGAACATATCTCACAATATAGTGATGGAAAATGGCAAAACCCAGAGCTATGTTTTAAACTTTCTATTGTGGAAAATATTTTTTTATGTCTCCCTATAAGATTCAAATCATATATTTGCGGATTTGGAGGCAACGCTGGGAATACAACTAATTATATCTGAGGAACTAACGCTGTTTAAAGATCGAGACGCACTCTTAACTGCAGTCACTGTTTTCTATGTTGATTTTTTTCTCTCTTCTGTCCTCAAACACCTGATTGGTCGCGTTAATACAAATCACAGCCCGCAATACCACGTGTGTGTTAGCAGAATAAGCTTACATGCAGTGTGTAAATCTGCCATGCGAGACATTGGGTGGAAATAGTGGCATCGTGTACGAGTCATAATAAAAATGCACATTTAACTGAATCAGCAATACGGACCTCTCTGTGTGTGCTAGCTGGTAAAATAGGGATGGTCTCGTCCACGGTCGCCAGCAGCGTTCTCAAAGCCAATCCCACCTCCTATAAGCACAACGGGCACAGATCATCACTACGTCCACTCACTGAAACGTGTGTGTGAGAGAGCGCATTTGTTTGTATATGTGAGCTGTCTTACCTTGACCATAGGCACGTATTCTTCAGGGGATGCAGGTTGGATTTTACTGGACATCTCAATCACTGCCTTCACCAGTCCAGTCACATTCTCATAGACCTTATCATTGGAGCGGTCGAGGTTGGCTGTGGGTGGCGGACTAATCTCCTGGGGCTGGATCTGATGAACAAATAAGGTAGAATGGTGATTTGGAACAGAGCATATGGACAGATGAGGACATTTTGGCTGTCGAGGTTCGAGAAACCCATAGAGAGTTTCTAATCCTGAAGATCAGTGCTTAGATCTGAACACTAGATGGCAGCAGCAGCAGCTTAAACTAACACAAATGAATCCTTTATAAATTTCATGTTTCAAATTTATAAAAGGGATATTGTCCAAAAAACAATCATCTATTGGCTATAAATTGGTTATTAGACTTAATAGCACATTTATTAACAGTTTTGTAAATGCAGAGTGGATTGTCACTCAAGTTTGAGACGTAAATCATATTCAGCTTTCATGTCTTAAACAACTAAAGCGCCACATAACATAACACTGCAATGCTGCTGCACACTATGTGGAATACAAACTGACCACTGCTACTATAGCTAAAGAACTTCTAGTCTATGCTTATGTGCAGCAGATTCAGTAAACAGACACAATACTGCCAAAAGTTTATGGACACTTTACCGGAACACCCATAGATGTGACTTTCCAAAACTGTTGTCACAAAGTTGGAAGCACACAGTTGTCTAGAATGTGTTTGTATGTTCTAGCATTACAATTTCCCTTCACTGGAACCAAGAGACCCAAACAAAGTTCCAGCATGACAATTCCCCTGTGCACAAAGCCTCTGAGCTCCATGAAGACGGTATGTTTTGGTTGGAGTGGAACAACCACTACTACTTAACCCTACTGGAGCGCATTTGGGATAAACTGACTGCACCCCAGACCTCCTCACCTAACATTAGCGCCTAACTAATACTATAGAAGTTAAATAAACACATCCCCATTGCCACAGCTAGTGGCAAGTTTTTCCCCAAAGCGTGGAGGTTATTATAGGGGTAAAAGTGAGAGAAAATCTGGAATAGGATGTGCAAAAACACATATGGATATGATGGTCGGGTGTCCATAATACTTTTGGCTATTGAGTGTACTTCCCAAATGGTATGTCAAATGTCTGCCTCATAAATGTCGTCTGTGCCTTAAGCATGAGCTGACATTCGGACATCTTTTTAAAAATCAGTCCCAACAACCACCAGAACCCTGCGATAAAACCCCAATGTGTTTTCTCCCAACGAGTTTATCATGTGTGACACTGCTACATTAAAGGTACAATAAGTAACCTAGCAGATTTCATTTACATTACTGTTTATGGCATCTGGCAGATGACCTTATCCAGATCGACTCACTCAGCAGCTGAGGGTTAGGGGCCTTGCTTAAGGGCCCGGCAGTGGCAGCTTAACTTTACTAAAAACTGAAGCCGTGATCTTCCAATCACCAGTCGCGCATTTTAACCACTGAGCTACTACTTTATTTAATAAACAATTAGTGATTTTGAACACTAATCGGTACGAAATTAGTTTCTTACAATAATCTTTTGCTTCCGTAGTGATTGAATACTAGAACTTGTGGAAAAGTTTCGGTTTTGTTCCGACACAAAGCACTGTAACTCTACCTTTATATCAATTTGTGTTAAAGCTACAGTACAATGAGTTTTCCCCCACAGTGTTTAGGAGTGACTCTAGATGGCTATTTATAATTATAATGAAACTGGTTACATTTACACGCATGCTACACACACACACACACACACAAACTAGCATAGGATTAAAAAGAAACTTACTTAGTATACCTTTAAATTCTTTTAGAATTTCTATGTTAAAGCACTAACTGTAATAAACATGACAGTAACTGGAGTCTCACACTCATTTAGTTCTGAGCAGCTATAAAGGCATATGCATGTGTGTGTGTGTGTGTGTGCCCCCCGCTATCATAACATCTTAATGTTTGTCATTACTATGAGATAACTTTCTTTAACATGCAGATGAGTGTGAGAGCAGCAGATGCTAAATGACACATACATACATAACTGACACACACACACACACACACACACACACACACACACAAGTTCTTACCCTCCAGGGCTACGTGCAGCAAAAAGCAGGCAAGTGTGAGGGGGTGAGCGAGGGATGCAGGGAAACAGAACAGGAACAATACAATTAATGAGGCAAGAAATCACATGCAAACTCACAAACAAGGCAAAAAGAAGCTGCGCTCAATGATTTTGATTAAATGTAGCACGAGTGTTGTCCAGATCTGGGCAACTCCGGTCCTCGAGGGGCGCTGTCCTGCAGAGTTTAGCTCCAACCCTAATTAAACACACTTAAACTAGTTAAGTAATGTCTTTAAGATCACTAGAAAGCTAAAGACAGGTGTGTTTGATTAGGGTTGAAGCGAAACGCTGGACAGGACAGCGGCTCTCGAGGACCGGAGCTGCCCAGCGCTGGTGTAGTCAGTAATAAGTAATAAATAATGAGTAATGAGTCATTTACAGGGTTCTGTAAGGAACCTGGTTTTCTGGCGCTTCAAATTTATTAGGACATCATGTGTGTGCTTCAACGTAAACGCAAACACTGTTTAGGATAAGAGAAGTCTGTTCGTTTAAAGCCGGCGATTCCGATTTCACTTTCAAAACAAAGGAGTCTTTCCGAATGTTAAACTGCCTGGAAGGTTTAAAGACACAGGCCAAAAAAAAAAAAAACAACGAACGAAAACAAAACTAACACAGGGTCTAAAAAAGCTGAATATGTGCACATTGTGGGTTTGGCAGCATACGAGGGCCATGAAGCAGAGGTCACGGTCCTGCGGTGGAAAAGAGGTGGTAAAAAAACAAAAACATTCCTTTTTTTTTTTTATTTGCTGTTATGTTACCCACCAGTTGGCCAAAAATGGGTTTTCCCAGAGACGGAACCCACATCCGATTTCTCCACGTCTGCCGTGCATCAGAAACTTGAATCTTTAATGTGTGTGTGTGTGTGTGTGTCCTTATATTTAGCCCTTTGTGAAAAACAAAACAAAATGAAATAGTATAATGGCTTTACAGCTTAAATAAAAAAAAAAAAACTAAGCAAGCGTGCTTGGTTCTAGAGTTAGCATTAGGCATGAATTAGATTCAGTAATGACTGTAAATAAAAATGTGTGTGTGTGTGTGTGTCGGGGTTTTTTGGGCTTGTGTTGTACTCCCACATAGTTGCGAAAATAAACATTTCTCTGTTCTGCTGACACGCAGCAACCCAATCTGCTTGGCTAAAGACAGCAGGGGAAATCCTGACAGGTCTTTCAGTTCTGTGTGTTGCACTTTTGACTTTTTCCATCTGTTTGACTTAACTGTCAACGAAGTATGTCACAATAACCATGCAAATAAAAAGGTGGGAGGAAAACCAAAGCGCATGCTCACAGGTTGATCGTACAATGCAGCTGGTCTAGAATAAGCGCAGACCTGCATGCGTTGTAACAGAGTTAGAAGCAGGCGTACCTTCACGCCATCGTTATAGCTGTCCACTGGGCTGATGCTGGCTGTGCTGCTCAGGTGACTCGGCGCTCCTGGACGAGGAGGCTTCTTAGGTGGCGCGCCGGTATCTGGAGAGGAAATGTAGCATTGTTGAACATTTGAGTCGTACGTGTTGACATCTTATAAAATGGAGGAGGTAAACAGAGCATATGACATGACAAATGGACTAGAATTGAGATCTCAGGAAGGTGCAGGAAGTCTTACACGCGTATTCAGTTTCCCATAGGCCAACCAAGCATAACACTATGACCTTACGACATTACGATTCTTAATATTATGAACAGCTCTGACTCGTCGAGTCATGAACTCCACTAAACCCCTGAAGGTGTGTATGTGGTATCTGGTGCCAAGATGTTAGCAGCAGATCCTTTAAGTTCTGTAAGTTGGGGCTCCTTCACTCCCCTCATGCATGTTCTGATCCAGTCGTCTAGACATCACAATTTGGCTGTTAAACTCGCTCAAATCCTTACGTTTACTCATTTATACTGTTTCTCACATTAACTTTGAGAAAAAAGTTCACTTGCTGCCTAATATATCCCCCCCCGCTAACAGTAACGTATCCCACCCGTTAACAGTAACATATCCCACCCGCTAACAGTAACATATCCCCCCCGCTAACAGTAACATATCCCACCCACCTACAGTAACATCCCACCCACTAACAGTAACATATCCCAC
>JAOUQX010000023.1:2477271-2490852 GCA_028566295.1 Liobagrus marginatus
GTAGATATAGATGTGGGACCTTGCAATGTTTTTTAGCCTTTATGTATTTATATATTTGGCAGAGGTATTATTTTGTAAATGTCTGTTAGAGTAAGGATCACGCTTACTGTTGAGCCTTTGTCCGCCAGGTAGCTGATGCCTTCCTCAGGACCGATAGCCAGCTCCACTGAGATAACCCAACTCGACTAAAAGGGTCACACAGACTTTAACACATTAAATAATCCATCTAGTATCACCTGCCAACTATTTATCTCGTAACTCCTAAACATAATTTCAGAATTTAACAGTATACAGGTGATTAACGGCCTTGGGTGGCATTCAACTAAACCTCTAGTTGCCACCAGAGGGCAGTATAAGACTAAGAGAAAGAAACAAAACCTATAGCCAAATTCAAACCCCCCCAACACACACACACACACACACACACACACAACCTACCCCCAGAGCACATTTAAAGCACTCCTTGTCGAATCTGTAGACTGTCACGAGGATCTCGAAGAACTTGAGCACGCTCTGTTCATCGTTTAGGTTGGCAAACTGCTTAAACGTCTGCTGAATCTGTTTCCGCAAAGTTTTAGCCTGCGCCGGACAGGAGGGGGATAAAAAAAACAACACAATAGTGTTTAGTGGCTGCAATGTAGCATGACTCATTTTATTTCTCTTGCCCTGTCTGGAAGTCAAATTCTTATCCTGCATCTATATGACTGGAGACAAACCATAAGAATTCATTCTTTTTATAATAAATATAACCACATTCTAGAGGATAATCAATGCTGTATTCCTCTTTAGCCATAAAAGACTTTTTATAAAAGCAATAAAAAATTGTTCTGACAATAAAAATAGGCACAGACAGCTATAATAATTTAATTACTACTAATATTACTACGCATGTCTAAGATGAAAACTGTCACACTCGTTGGCATGTAGCAGAGTGAACTTGAATAAATAAAGAGGGGTTCCAATCTCACATACACTCGTGACCAAAATCGTAATTCTACTTATTCTTATACTCTTACAGACGTCTTTTTGTTCAGTTAAGCAACACTGGAATATTTTCATGGAAAAATCTCATCTACACATTCAACATTACAAATAAAAAAATGTAACATTTCTCCTACAAGATGTGCTTCATGCTATAGTCTAACTGCTACGTCGTAATTAAGCGCATTTACTGTATTTCCTGTTGAAATTATGCAAATGTATTTTTCTTGCCTTTCTTGATGATTTCTGTCATTTGGCATATACCCTTATACGTAAAACCAAAAAAAGAATGACTCAAGGGACATAGTTATGGGATAGAAGTACAAAGTAATATTAAATATGTACAAATGTGCATTCAAGGTGTAGGAATGCTGCTATATGGTACTTAAGATGGGAGAACCACAAATAGGTTAATACTGTTAAAGTACATATTTTCCATCGAAATAAATTGTTCTAACTATATCATTTATGGTGGGGCATATTTATACATAGCTCTAATTTAAATAGCTATATGAAATTTAAATATATTGAAATATATGGAATTGGTCAGGCAGAAACAGGATTCCAGAAAGGGACTGATAAAACAGATAATATCAAACGGGCTGGAACAAGCGAACAGTGTGTTATTGTCTAAAACGCCTTTCCGGACATCCGGTCAAACATCTACTGAGGAATCATGGGAAGGGCCTTGTCAACGCACAGATCCCCAAAGCAATTGGACAGGAATACGTGGATCCGAGAGTCTCCTTCATCTGCACTTGCTACAGAAAATCAATTCAGAATTAACTACTGAATTTAGCTGGCCTTTTCTGAGTCTCTGTATTAGTGGATATGGTACGAGGCAAACAGTACTAATTACTCAAATCTCACATCTCAAGTGTTCATTCATTTCATCCATGCTTAATTTAATTATACTCGAGATTGGTTTTTGGGTCTGGACTTTATGGCCGGACAGATGCCCAAGGCTGCAGTTTAGCTTCACGTATAATAGCATGAACCACTGCTGTCAATACAGTTATGTTAAAAAAGTGTCATGTGACAGAAAACTTAACCGTATGGAAATATTTCATTTTAATACCCATCTGAACTGAAGGTCCATTAGAGCAATGGATGGCAGGTGTGGGGGATAGGGGGTTGCCAGTACTTTGGCACACAGTTGAATAGGACAATGTGGGTTGTGATTTTATCCCACGTTTTGTCTCGCACACTTGTTTTTCTACGTTAGTGAGGACATTCCATAGGTGTAATGGTTTTTATAGTGTAGAAACTGTACATTCTATCGCCCTACCCTACCCCTAAACCTACACTTCACACGCAACATTCTGCATTTTTACACTTTTAATAAAACATTGTTTAGTATGCTTCTAACGCTATTTTACTTATGGGGACTCATGAAATGTCGCCATAAAACATGCTTGTCATAATGCCAGCATAATACCTATGTTATTATACAGATTTGTGTCCTCATAAATTCATGAAAACATGTTCACACACACGCGGTTTAATATAGACATGGGGTCAGGGGACACCCCCTCTCTATACTGAGCATCTGACCATGGGTCATAGAGCCCATAGAGGCACTTTGTACACATCTGTTTTCTACGCTCTTACGTGTGGAGCAGATTTATCTCCTTTTACACACACACACGCACACACACAGTAGTGGGTGATGGTAGCGCGACTCGGACCTTACGCATCCCCCAATGGCTAAAAAGCAGATGACCTTAAACATCTACATCCATCCCAAAGTAGATGTTTATATAACATTAAGAAGTTTATACGCATAAACTTATAAAAGTGTACAATAAGCTGCAATACCTTTCAGTGAATACTGGGGCCATAAAACACAAATCATCACACTAAACAAATGAATGTCTTCAAAAAGCTTTAAGGCATTTTAAATTTCTTTTATCAAGACAATTTTAATAAAGAAGCAAATTTAAAGTATAAAAACATGCCTATGGGGAACATAATTATGAATGTTATGTGTGATGATGCAAGAGCATGTAGACTTGTACAAATTTCTCACAACAAATCAAATGTTCTTAATCAGTGATTCTCAATCGGTGGCCCACAGCCCTCGAGTGGGCCTAGGAGCACCATCTGGTGGGCCGTGTAGGCGGTGGTACTCCTACCACCAAATAAATTTCTATTAACATTTTTATTCACAAATATTTTCTAATGATCTAATTGCTCTTATCAGTTTATATGATCAAAAGCACTCAAGTCAAGATGCATTGATTTAACCTAGTCTACTACAGTCGCGCAACGGATTAACCGCAGAGTAGATCATTGTACTTTTAGAATTTTTTTAATTCTGCTGTTTTATATATTTATATATATATAAAAAGGTGGTTCTCAGAATATTTGTAAACAGTCATTGGTGGGTCATGAGTTGCAAAAGATTGAGAAACCCTGTCCTAAAAGGATTAAAATGAGCATCTTTTCTGTTCGTGTCTATAAGATCTGAATGCGATGTAGGTTTTGCCAGCAGTTTAGAAAATAACATGCTGAAAAGGTGTGTAAACGTGAACAAATGAGCCTCGTCTTACTGAAACGCACAACCCTTACCGTGCCCTAGTTGCATATGCCTACATATAACGACCCTCAACAGCGGCACTAAATGGCTTGTACATCTTTTATGGGCAGGTTAATGGTTCTCGATCTGTCCTCAGTGATTTAATGTTCAAAGATATATACAGGTGCACCTCGATAAAATCGAATGTCGTGGAAAATTTCATTTCTTTCTGCAATTCAACTCAAATTGTGGAACTAGTGTAATAAATAAATTCAGTGCACACAGACTGAAGTACTTTAAGTCTTTGGTTCTTTTAAATGTATTATTATTATTTTTTTCAGATCCTATTTATCACATACACATACATGCAGTGAAATGTTTTTATTATGCGTATCCCAGCATATGAATTTGAACGCTGGGGTCAGAGCGCAGGGTCAGACAGAACGAACGGCGTCCCTGGAGCAAGTGAGGTTAAGGGCCTTGCTCAAGGACCCAATGATAGTAGCTTGCCTGGTGCGAGGCTTGAACCACTGACCCTCTGATCACTGACCCAGAGCCTTTTACCATTGAGCCACCACATCCCATTATTGTTACATTATTGTTAAATGTGGCCAGAATCATCAAAATTAAAAGAACCAAAAACTACTTCAGTCATTTATTGAGAAGCCTGTAGTATTGTACTGAGACCTGTATTATCGGCAGCGAGCTCAGCCATAATCACACGAGCCGAACACAAAAGCCGAATGACGTGTAAGGGAAGATGACAAACTGCTGACTGGCTGAACTACAGAATTAAACCAGTAGATCATCATGATAATGCCTGCGCTGGTTAGAGTCATTTCATCCAAACGTTATATATTCACCTTGACTGAATCCAGCAGACTCTTGGGGAAGAAGCGCCTGAGACCGACATCTTTTCTGGAAGACAAGCAAAAAAAAAAAAAATACACAGTTTGAAACACACTGTAGTTGCCACATCTCCAAAACATCCAACGCCCAGCCGAGTCCTGCCAAAAAAAATCTCCTTACATTCTCAAACTCAAAGGGGAATTCCATCTGTGTTCCAGATCGCTCAGAGACGCTCCAAAGGAAGATGCTCATTAGCTCGCATTCTTTTCAGCAGTTTGCATTTGATCATCCTGTACAAGTTGTTTTTAGTGCATTTATTCACTTTAAATGACACCGCCATTTCATTTGAACATAGGAGACTTTAAATTCCTTAAATATAAGCTGGACAATCGATGTAGATTATCTTTCAGTATTCAACACCAAGAGTGGAAGCCAACTTGTACACGGAACATTTTTATAATATATGTTTTTCTTGGAGGTCTTATAGGAGTTCGACTCATTTTATCATGGAATAACGAATAATAAAAAAAAACAACTACCCTGTTTACGACGATTTGGCACAGAGCTCAATACGAACGTTAATACAGTGTTATTTATGAGCTGTGCATGTGGCTTATACGTTTTAATCATGTTGAAAACTTTACTTGAGTGGAATTTTTTTTTTAACTTTACTGACGGAAGTGCGGCTGCAGTCCAAACCAAACACAAACCTGTCATCGTTACAGACACAAACATCGAAAAATAAACGGCCCAGCTTTTCCCTGTGATAAAGTGAAAACCAATATAGCATCTTACTTGTGCATTTGAAATGTAACTGGTGTAGCAGTCACTCAGATTTGTGTTAGCTAGCTGTTGTCCATGAGGGGTCAGCATGCTGCTGCGTGCTCACGTGTGACTGACCCATGAAACCCTATTAATCGACTTCGTGTGTGTGTGTGTGCGGGTGTGCGTGGGTGTGTAAAACCCTGTGAGTATTGTCCGCAGTGGTTTAAAAAATAAACCTTATTCCCGCACAGGATGAGTTATTGATAGTTCACACATTTAAAATACGAACAATAAATAGCTCATTTGATTGGTTATTATTTGTATTTATATTATATATATTTTATTATATCATCTTTCAGCCTATATATATATATAACCCTGAATACATGCTGTAAAGGTTTGGTTTACACAGAATGTGCTGTAGTAATGCATTCGGTGGAATTTTCTTTATTAGCAGAGTCCCGTTTCTAAGCACACTATATTATATTATTAAAGTTGATTTGTTTATAAATGGCTGTAAACTTGGATTAGCCTACATTTAGTTTAAGAACAACACTCATCCGATTGGAATTGACAACACAAAAGACTTCTTGATTAAACCAATTGTATCTGCATTATAACGGAGGTTCCTGGTGATATTTTATATAATTTTATATATTTGCTACAAACCTTCAACGTAAAATTTTTACAGCACAGATGCGACACACATTGTCCTTCCGGCGACACATGGTCACGTTATTTGTCTCTGGTTAAGCCCGGGATAGTGACTGCATGTTGACGTGTTTGACGCTTTCCCCCCTCAGGGTGTATGTAGCCTCACGCTGCTGCACAATCGTGCTTCACAATGTTTCTGTGCATGTAGGAAGTGCTCGTCACTGTCATACACACACACACGCACACACACGCACTAACAAGTAAAAACAACCCTGGAAACCCTAGGAAGGCCATTAAACCGCAGGCATTATTATTTGAATCTGTGTAAAGCAGAACAGGTTCGTTCTGTATTTAGTAGCTTTTGTAAAGGAGTAGGTCTGACTGCAGGTGGCTAACTCTACTACTACTAGGGTAGTAGGGTGATGGTGGCTCAGTGGGTAAGGCAGTGATCAGAGGATCGGGGGTTCAAGCCCCGCTCCAGACATGGTGACATCATTGGGTCCTTGAGCAAGCCCCTTAGCCTCACTTGCTCCAGGGGTGCCGTTTGTTCTGGCTGACCCTGCGCTCTGACCCCTGTGTATTCTGACAGGTATGCTGGGATATGCGGAAAATAAAACATTTCACTGCATTTACGTGTATGTCACAAATAGGATCTGAAAATGTCAGTAATCATTCAGATCTTCAATTATTATTATACTATACTACTACTATACTACTATTGTACTACCCTACTACACTACTACTACTATTATTATACTACACTAATACTACTATTATACTACAACTACTATACTACTACTATTATACTACTACTACAACTATACTACTACTAACTACTACTACTACTACTACTACTACTAGATCTTCCGGCCACTGGCTATCTGACGGACAGTCCGGATTCACCTGAAAATAATCGCTGTTTATTCAGCACATAAGCCTTGTGGGTAGAACGTCAACGCTTTTAGCGTTGTCACGTTTCATATTCCCGGCTCGTGGACATTTCCGATCCAGACCCGTCTCTCTCCCCCAACTACTACACCGTAAGAAGAGGGAATTTAAAACGGCCATCTTTTTAACATTCAGAGACGTATCAGTGCGAGTGTCTTACTGCAGTTAAATAAGTAATGCTACTCACTCCAACAGCTCGTAGTTGGATTTCTTGTCCAAAGCATTTCCTCGCATTTCTCTGTAAAATCTCCTGAAAAGATCAGAGAGACAAATGAACCCGAATCAATTCGTAATGCAGTTCAGTTATTATTCAATACTGAACATGAAGCCTTAAAAAAATAATAATGGAAGGCTGCACCCACCTGATTTCCAGGCACCCCAGCTTGAGTGCGATATCCTGGTCAACTTGATTGGCTATTTCTAACATGTAATCATTCTTCACCTAAAAAAAAAAAACAAAGACAGCAACATCCTACGTCTTAGTTTGATTTAAAATATAAAACTGTCTTAGTTCAGCACACAGTACTGTAACACGTAGAGCTGTAAACACCTCATATATACTGTATATATATATATATATACACTTTACATACACACACACATATACATATACACACAACACACACCTGTATGACATACTTATTGATTTTTAGTTTAATAAATTCACCTGTTTCTAATTAGGTAAGTCTTTCCTTCACTTTTATTTATTTATTTGCTTGTTTTATTTATTTATTTATTTATTCAAGTACAAGTATTTAATCCAGACCCGACCCATGCCTCTGCATTGTGCCTACACAGTGCAATAAAAGTGCAGATTCCGCACTATAAATACTGCACTAATAGAGTCACAGGCTGGATGCAGACAGATTGCAGAGAGAATGTGGTCTGAGTCAGTCTAAAAAGAGTCACATGTTCAACCATTAAAACCCCCCACAGATCTTATACATGGCTAAAGATTTGAATAAAATCACACAAGCTTTTCTTATTATTATTTCGACATTGATATTTCATTAGCTGTTGTTGTACATTGCAGGAAAACAGGCGTGTTCTTTTGGAAGAAAATAATACACAACAGGGTAGCGTGATGCATCATCCAAAAGAGCTTTGGCCATAATGCACTCTTTCATCGGTCATCGATGATCATTAAATGTCCATTTCATGCTTGTTCATCCACATCATCTCAAATCCCCTAGTGTACATCCACACACACTAGATCAGCACTTTTCTTTTAGTTCTGACGCAGTTATTCCACTACATGAGTGCAGGACTTACAATCGCATTTCCAGTGACCGGATGTACAGTATAACTCGTTTTTGAGAACCAGCCCAGGTGTTCAGTAGGAGTGGAACTCCACAGAGACCTCATAATTAGATTAGATTAGATTGAACTTTGTCAATGCACATGGGTACACAAAGCAAGGAAATGCAGCAGTGTTCGCATATCCCAGTTTATTAGGAAGCTGGTGCCATCCAGAGCGGCGGACAGCTTTGCTTAAGGGCACAATGATGGTAGCTTGTCAGTTGTGAGGCTTGAACCCCAATTGATCACTGATCAGCTTTATCCACTGAGCAAACAGCTCTCAAGGCATTAAAACACGTTTTATTTAATTTTTTGGGTAACTAGTAAACACAAAAGGCTTGTGACCTTACATTTTATAATGTTTCTTGGCACAACCTTAGCAAAACGAAATATAATGTTGTGTAAAATGTTACTCATCAGAAACCGTTCTTAAGCAAATCAAAGATTTCATTTTTTTCCTTCATTATCAAATGTTTACACAATCCCATTTTATTTATACTTGTAAAATTGCTTTTTTGGATTTTCGTGGTGTTTTTCTTGTGTTCTTTTTTTTTTTTTGCTTTTGTGGATTTTCTTGCTTCTTGCCCTTTTTCTTTTCTTTCTCCTGACACTCTTTTGCACACACACGCACAAATTGCACAAAAAATGGCACAGAATGTATACGCACACTGCATATTACAGTATAGTATGTATATACACTGTATATTTATAGTACATTTTGTGGAGAATGTATACGTACACTGTATATTATATTTATAGTAGGCTATATTTTTGGTATACTATATTCTAGCATATTATATTATTAGTATTATTACTACTTTTTACTATTATTACTATTATTATTATTATATATTATTGGCATATACATATTGCATATAAATGTACATCTGTAATTAATAATTACTGTACTTACTGTAAACAGTATTTATATGCAACCAACCCCCCTTTTACAATTTCTTTCTCTCCCCCACCCCCACTTACAGCAAACTTTCGGTCAGTCGTCAAAGCATTTCACTGTATGTTGTACCACGTATGATGTACATGTGACAAATATTAATTACACCTTTTAAAAATATCTCGACATTTTGTTTGATGCCAGTGAAAACGCTTTGACTTGTTGCCATGGTGATGAAATGATACGAAGAAAATGACCTGATGCGTGTTCCCACACCACTCAACCTTTTTTCAGTTGAAAAGCAGTAAACTGTTTCAGATTAAGCGGCAGAACTAGCTCAAGCAAGTTAATGCTCTGTTCACTCACCTGCTGGTAGAAGAAATTCAGCGTTGGCTTGTCTTCGGTAAACTGATTCAGGAAGCCTTTGGGCAGGTAGCGGATGCGCAGCTCGTACCTGAAAGAGGGACGGTGAGAAGAGAGATGGTGAAAAAGTGCAGTGTGTGTCGGGAGGTAATCGATGTGTAATGCGTCATTAAACAATCAGACGGGTCTCACTTCACAATGCTGCCCTTACACAACACAACCCTTACAAAGCACAGGAGCCTGGCTTAATTGTCCTTAATACTTGATTCAAGGTTGGAATTAATTAGGTTACTGCAATTAATAAGACAACTTCCTGGTGTGCTTAGGTTCAACATTTAACAACAAAAGAGTGGAACATCTGCTTGTAAAAACAGTTCTTTTCTTCTGTAGCTGTTAAATCATTAATGGTGCAACAGTAAGGCGAGATTGACCCGTGACCCCCACGGGCACAGTGATTAGCACTCCTGCTACATAGCCAGAAGGTAATGGGTTCGATCCCTACCCAGGGTGTTTCTGTGTGGAGTTTGCATGTACTCCGGTTTCCTCCCGCCTCCAAACATGTGATTGTACATAGGTGAATGTGCTACTCTAAATTGTCCATATGAGTGAATGTGTGTGTGAATGGGTGTCTGTCTCTAAGTGTTAGTGCTGTGATTAACTGCTGATTGTACAGGATGTACACCGCCCTAACTCACACACTAAATTATCTGGGATAAACTCCAGCGCCCCCACGACCATGAACAGGATAAATGCTATATAATGAATGAATGAATGAATGAATGAATGAAGCTAGGTTGGTGAAGGGCTATGCTTATTCTTACGTGCTTATATTACACTAATAATATTGGATAAAAGATGATTGCAATACGGAGAAACAAATTTTCGCAGAGGCACAAGCCTGTTCAGTACAAACTACAACATTAGGCTGCAAGAATTCCAAACTCAATGGCCATTTTCTTTAAATGTCCCTACTTATGTTTTAAGCTTTAAGTGAATGCACCGCACATGCAATTTAGCATATAGTATGCGTCTGTGGAAATAACTCGCCATAACAGGAAGTAGTTGCAGACTTTGGTTTGGTAGCTCACATTTCCAACAAATCGTTTGGAACAATGATCTTATAAATGTGTTTAATAACAATGGAAAAGCCAATATGGATAGCTATACCAGTCTCTGGGTGTGTGTGTATGCTAAAGAGTTTGTCATTACTCTTTATAAAGTGAGCTAATGTACAACAGACAGAAAGGAGGAGCTGAACGCTCAAATGACCTCATCTATGTCAGTAAAAGTGAGTGTGTGCACACGCAAGAGTGACTTCGCAGTGTCTATAATGAAAACTTGTGCGGCTGTAAATGTGTTTGTGTGTGTTCCATATCCTTGCTTTGCCAGTGTAATTTAGCAGAACTATCAGTCTTTGGCAGAAGGCATAGTGATAAGTGCACTCTGCTGCTCTGTCTTAATAAAACATATATCCATAACCTAAAGCATCCCCTTAACACCCCAGATTAGAACCCTATTCTCATGCTGAACGCTCTGGTGCTGCTTATTCAGTGAGGAAATGCCCCCAAAGGCCCACGGGTCACGGGACAAAGTTAACCAAGTGAACATCAATCCTTAACACTGTTAGTCAAATCATAGGTTTCTGTTTTCGAGATTAGTTTGATACACAATATTATTTCTAACAATTTTTTTTTACAAGGACAGGTACAGCGGATGCTGCACATACCATAGTCTAAGCCTAACAATAAATCGTTTAAAAAATAATAATTGAACAAAGAAAAATGTCTGGGTAGGAGTTCATTCATGAAAATCGTGTTCATTGTCACGACTTGGTGAAAGAATGGAACACGAATGAACAACTATGAGGTAAGAACAGGAGCTAACTTGCTTGATTGTTCCACAAGGTTAAATATAACAATACACGGTTAAAAAGCACGATGTCTCAGTAATTGATTTAAAAAACACAACCGTTGGCAAATTGTTTTGCTATAAGAGAAATAATCAATTGAGCTACTGTAGTAATGCTTTTATATTACACTGAAACCAAGTTTGTAACGGTGATGCAATTAGAAATACAAAGTCCATTTTCAGACCATTGTTTGTGCAGCACTTATGCAGGACTATAGGGGCTGGAAGCAGGACGGCTATAGAGGCTCCTCGTGTTCCTCTGAGATTAAAATACCTTGTCCTTTGGCAATGACATCATTCCCTAACCGCCGGGGTCTCCGAGATTGCATGGCACACTCCCACCCTAACCACACAAAGACGACACAAACACCCATCAACACCTGTGGGGAAAACTGAGCAGCAGATGTGCTACGAGGAAGTCTCACGATGCTTCTCTAGCATTTAGTTCCACGTGTAGTCTGCTGGAGGATGACCTCACCTGGCCGACATGCTGAGACAGCCATACGATTTCAACACGGGTCGCCCTGAGGCTTTGTTTTCTCAAACAAGCATTGTATGTCAGAATAATTCATCGCCAGCGTTTCATGTTCCGACTTCTTTTTAATCTGAGCGCACCCCGAGGGCTGCCAAAAAACATGTGCTTGATGATTTAAAAAAGAAAAAAAAAAAGACAAACTGTAATGGAGTGATGAATATGTGGCAGGAGAGGAGAACAATTAAGGTTTAATTAACAATCAGACTTATTGCAGACGGGCTATAATGCTTTTGTTTTAGCCAAACCATTGTTTTTAAATAGTTCCATTTTGTGATACTGCAACTTATGAATATGGCTCAATATGATGCATTAACGTAACTGTTTTATTTAAAGAATAACACCATACAAAGGGAAAATAAAACCAGACCCATAACAGAATGTTGTGGGATACCATACTGCATTGTTTACACACTCTGCAGAAGCAGGGACATGAACATAATGGCAACAGTTTTGAAAGAAAAGCAAAACATTTCTGACGGTTTAACCGAACCTCAGCTTTTCAGGACACTAGTACATATTTAAAGCTTCTTTTATTCATATTATCTAACTTTGCAGACTCGTGTTCGGACCTGCAAAATCGTTTCAACGGCCTTTGTGATTACCAGACTGCTCCACACACATCTGCTCGAACAGCTTAATAAGATTTTACGTGCCTTCAAACAAAGCCGTTGAAGACAAAGGCAAGTTCTGAATGGCTCTGAAGTGAAACAACCAGTATAACCCACTTCTCTCGTTTTAGTTGAGCTCTAGACTCTGAGTAACGGCGATGCTAACAAAACGTGTTACAGTTGATTTGAGGTGGGTAAAAAGACTGTCCAGCTGCCTAGCGGAGCCTGAATGAGTGCAGTTTGGGCAGCAGTAATTATACATTGTCTGAAGTGGTTTCCAGAGAAGACGATGTACAAAATGCCATCTGTGACATGGTGTGTGTGGACGGCATGATGAACGGCGGACGTATCTTCCAGTCGTCCCTGTGACAGTTTACGTACTGATCACTATTCAGTGCGCTACACTGGCAACGCTGTTGGTGCAGGTGCTCAAGCCCTTGTGTATGTGCATGTACGTATTTGTGTGTTTAGGGCGGACTATTTACTATCTCCTGGAAATGTTGGTGGTACCTCCCTGAAACGAGTCTTTGAACGTGACATCAGCCGTGACTCTTTGTTGCATAAACAAATCTGCAAACTAAACCTTTGCTGACCTAAATGCTATGTTGAGTAACAGAATGCAAAAAGCGATCACCAGCACAGTTGTTTTTACCGCCAGCTATAGAATCAGACACCTTTCCAAGCGACTGCGGCAATCGGTCTCTACTGATGAACGTATCAGGAATATTGGCTGACTACAAATGAGTTCATGACACTTGGTTTCGTTGGGCATCAGCGTGGCTTTTGGTGCAACGATTTCCTGCGATTTCAGAATAATGTCTTTAACATGCAGACTAACAAAATATACTTTTACGGCATCATGTCCCCTTTAAACATTCAGAGAATTTACATTTATATCTCGACTATACTGTAGAATTTGTATCTATAGAATTTACATTTATATCTCGACTATACTGTAGAATTTGTATCTATAGAATTTACATTTATATCTCGACTATACTGTAGAATTTGTATCTATAGAATTTACATTTATATCTAGTTATGGAAGGTGCGCAAAAAGTAGTACCGTATTTTCCGGCGTATAAGACGACTTTCTACACCCAAATAATAATGTCAAAATAGGGGGGGGGTCGTCTTATACGCCGGGTACAGAATTTACCGGATGCAAACATTAACGGGAGAACAGTAATGCTGTGTATACAGTGCACGCCGCTGAATGCTCACTTGTTGCTGAATGAAGCGGCGCAGGCTGATGATG
>JAOUQX010000023.1:2526302-2540608 GCA_028566295.1 Liobagrus marginatus
CCCCATTTTGATATTAATATTTGGGTGTAGAAAGTCGACTTGTACACCGGCATATACGGTAGTTCAAGTTCAAAGTTTGTCACCTGTACATCATACGTGGTACAACATACAGTGAAATGCTTTGACGAGTTACGTGTTTATAAAGTAGCTTACGTTAGTTATTGTAATGTTACGGCTTTGTACCGTAATATTTACTCACCGCCTATTTACACATGAGTTAATCTCACTCTCTCTTGTCGTTTGAGCCTCTGCTCTGCCTGAGCTCGTTCGTGTGTTTCGCAGGAGGCGTGGCTTTGGAAAGGGATTATGGACGGAGGGCTGATCTTTGGTTTTCAATGCTATTGTTAGCCTCTCCAACATCGCCTACCCTACCTTTACTAGAGCTAATCATAACATGTCTACAGAACTGGAACTTTCAATGCTAGTATGCTTTCGGTCTGTAGGAAGTCTAGCTGTGCTATTTTCAGGCATGTAATAGCACCAAATAAATTTAGCCCTTGCTTAAAACCTTTTCTTGGAATTACTGCCTTTTACAAGCAAGTGTATTTTATATCGATCTTCATTTCACAACCATAGTGTTTTCGAGCCTGTCTTTTCATGAGTGCTTATATTTTTTAAAGGCTATTTACAGGCCAAATATTGTAGAAAGAGCATAAGTAAACGAACACTTGTACTTTATTGGGTAGTTTTGTGTGTGCATGTTTTAACTTCTTGTTAAACGATTTAATGTTGTAAAAGAGGGTCGATGTCTCTAGAGTGAGTGTCACTCGCTCACCTTCTCTCGCTCTCTCAGCTTACCAAAAAGCCCCTCCATGACTGGATCTATTATTAGACCCTGCCTGTCCTTTGAATTGAATGGCACAAGAGAGAATGCTAAGACAGCAATGCGCCTGGGCCGCACTATTTTCCTGACGAGACCCTTTCCTGAATTGTGTGCAGCTGGTGGAGAAATGCAGAGGAAATGTGGGTGGAGGACCTCGAATAGAAATCAAGACTCAAGCTGTTGTGTCTCAATCTTGCAACCTCTGAGACTGTGTCATTGTAAAAGCTAAGGTTTATTGGCCCTTAGTCATAACAAAAAATGTAGCACGAATAATTCTAATGCTTGGATTTTCAGACCATATGCATTGCTTTGCGTATTTATCCTCCTTTACCTTTTGCATAGTAAGCAGTTTTACAATTGAAATTGGATTGTATGGGATTTTGCCTATTCAGGGTTTGGTATGTCAGGAACAGAATGCTTTTTTTCCTTCTATATGTAAACCGAATTAATACACTTCTGTTTGTTGTTTTTCCCAACGAACTTTTGGGAGCAGGTGTGTTTATATTGTCCTTGTATGGCACTTTAGTTGCACACGGTAGTATGCCATTAAACTAATTATGTAGCTGTGTGTCATAGGGTGAAACAAGAACTAATTTTGAGGTTTTTACAGCACTGGAAATGATTTATACAAAGGAAAAATGTGTGCTTTATTATAAATATATATCTCAATCCATTTCTGTAGAGTTAAAAAAGGTTTACTTGGTAAAGTGTTTTTCAGTTTAAGCTAAGGGGGTAAATATTTATGCAAAGTTGTCCAAGCCTCTGCCGTAGAGTTTTTAAAATGGTTACTTATGGATATAATTATTTGCAGAGTGGATTGATGGATGGGCGGGTTAGATGATGGGTGAATGGGTGTGTTAGATGATGGATGCATGGGTGGGTTAGTGGATGGTGGGATGGATGTGCGTGCAGATGGGTAATTGACGGTTGGATGGATGAGATAGGTTTGGCGTATGAATGGATAGGTGGGTGGATATTTTTGCTGAGAAGATGACTAACACAATTCTTGCTCAAGAACCCAATAGTGGCAGCTTGTTGTTATCGGGATTGAAATCAAATCCCAGAGCCCTGAAGACTGTTCCAAGGCTGCCAACATCCAATACATAGTACGGCACAGAGTATGGTGTAGTTTAAACAGATGAGGCAGTCTGGGCTTGTTTGCTGATGACACTAGCGTCCCACAAATTCCATTAAACCCACAGAATTTGAACTCTCACAGATCTTTAAAGATTATGCTACAGATTCACACATAGTCCTGACCTGGAGATGGTGATTGTTTCCCAAACTGCCAGTTCGCTCTAGTGCGTGTGTGTGAATTTCTGTGTGATTGTGCACAGGCAAACTAATCGATTAAGCTAAGTGCTTAGCTGACACAATGATGAAATGTCACCCATGGGCACTAAGATGTAAGCCTATATGGTCACAACCGGTTTATTGTTCAGGTCTGGTCCTCTGACATTAAGGTGGTGGAGGTTCAATGTTAAGGCTCTGGGTCAGTGATCAGAGGGTTGGGGTTCAAGCCTTGCACCAGGTAAGCTACCATCATTGGGTCCTTGAGCAAGTGCCTTAACCTCAGTTGCTCCAGGGGCGCCGTTCGTTCTGGCTGACCCTGCGCTCTGACCCCAGCCTTCAAATTCATAAGCTGGGATATGCGGAATAAAAACATTTCACTGCATGTATGTGTATGTGATAAATAAGATTTGAATTTGAAGGTGTGCAATTAAAAAGCAAACTGGAAATTAGTTTCATTTTTTGTTTTGTTGCGATTATCCGCAGGGGTTTATATGAAGCATGAATGCGGTATTAAACTGTATATTGTACCAAAGCAGCACGTTAACATGTGCTGGCCTTTCTGTCCCTGCCATACAATTCTCTCTCTCTCTCTCTCTCTCTCTCTCTCCCTTGCACACGCTCTTTTTTTGAATGTCTGTCTAAAGTCTTATGTCATGCCTGGGCTTGATGTGTTTAACATTGCTGCCATTTTGACAGAGCTTGGCCAAAACAGCAAAATATAATTTGATGGCATCTTTCCTTGTGCTATGATGTCACTTGAGAATACAAAATGCCAGGCACATGTATATGGAGTAGTCCTGGTACAATGGGACATAAAGCAGTCTGAATTCTGCTTGGAGTAAGTGTTAAGCTTTTCTCTTAAGGTTTCTGCAGTATGAAATGGTCGTACTAATGTCTTGATTATTTGTATAACTTTCATCTGCCGTAATTTTTATTTATTTATTTTATTTTTATTTCCCCCCCCCCCCCGGTTAAAGACTTAATCGCTCATGGCGTACATAATCTGTTTAAGATCGGATTCCAGACTGCATTACCAAAGCCTCTCAAACGATAAATTTTTTCCATCAATTAGAATGTAATGATGTTTTTTGTAGAATGCACTTAGTGCAATATGACTGTTCAGGACCTTTCATTTCAGCTCATCATTTGGTCACGAGTCCTAACACCGCACACATTTGGAGGACAACATGTTCTTGTCAGTGTCCCAGTTAAAGTGTTCTTGTTACTGGGTTAAGATTGTTTCACCTTTAGTCATCCCATCATGAATGTTTAACAAGGATAAGTGTGATCGTGTAGACGCTGGAGTACGAGTTCACGTTGTGCTGAAGGTCAGACGGGTGCGAATCAGATCTCATTGTTGCACACTTGATGTCCAACTCTAATTGTTTGGTGGTTTCTCTCGTATGTCTCCTTTTTTTATTTATTTTTATTTTTTTCTTCCAATACTCAGATTTATAATTTGCAAGCTGTTACTGAACAGATGATGAATCCCACCCTGAAGAAACTCATTTCAGGAAGATTGTACCCAGAGACCCCTTAATGTAACCTAACAAACTTTGTTTAGAAATTTGGATTTTCCGATCCATGAAAATTTGAGTGTGTGGCATTGGAGAGTGGCACTAGAAGAATCCATAGAATTCCTGTGTGAACTCACTGAATCTTTTTATTAATTTTTAAATAATTACAGCAGAACCTCAATAAACTTTTATTTATTTATTTAATATTACACTTTATTTATCCCTGGGGGAAATTGGATAGTTTTCACTTATCCCATATTAGGCAGCTGGGGTCAGAGTGCAGGGTCCAGAGTGTGCATTGCCCCAGGAGTAAGTAGGGCTCAGGGCCTTGCTCAAGGGCCCAATGATGGTAATTTCCCAGTTCCAGGGCTCGAGCCATGACCCTTTGATCACTGATCCAGAGCGTTAACCGTTAAGCCACTACATCCACATCAAACTTTCTGGTAATGCTAGCGTTGTTAATGAACAGTTCTGAACTCGCCTCAACATGTCTTTTACAGATATTTAAATCAGCATGGGCAATAGAAAAGTCACTGCAGCGAGCAACACTGTCATTATTTCGTGCACTCTTTCATCGTGCTTGTTCTTTCCCTTGCCTTCACCATTTCCAGGTTATTGTATCTAATATCAGGCCATCAAAGAGTCACTATGAATATGCATTTAACAACCGGGCCATCTGGGAGAGGTGGGATGCCTGGATACGTATACATGCGTACAGCAGACCCCAATCCAAATGACTTTTTAAAATTATCTTAAAATAATATCCAAATTGTCTTTAGAGGTTTTCTTATGCATTTAAGAGAAAACAGAGACCCATCATTATGAAACACTGCCTTTTGTAGATGCACTTTGCTGGAGTACAGAGACAGGAACTGGGTGTAATGGATGCTCTGATCTGTTAATGGAACTGCTACCCACTTGGCTTGTTTTGCAATTGAGATCATTACATTATGTAATGCTCGCGACTATTCTGAAAGTGTAAAATCGACACGGACAACCTTATAACCGGCTAAAGACAAAAAAAAAAAAAAGAATAATGTAATAATTTTTTTTCTATTGTGCTGATTACACCATAGCTGATTAAAAAAAGCTTTTTGTTGATATGCGGAAGGAAGCTGCAATCCATACCAGAGGCTCTGACTCCCTGCTCAGACTGTAAATTATAGATTGAAGGATTCAAGGTGGTGTCTCCCATACTAATGCAGTTCCAATATGCCTGCCTGTGTTTGTCAAGACATCTCTCGTATTGATAAATCTGTGTCGACACCATTACTCCCGCATACACTCAATACATTTTTCCCAGACAATACATGTCTCCTTAGGCTGTCCATGGTGGGGGTGTGGATACAACCTTAAAGGAGTTGTCTGTATAAGAACCTCAGTGGACCAAATATTTAACCCTGATGCACTGCAACCCATACAGCTTGTTTTTGTTTGTTTATTTATTTATTTATTCTTACCCTTTTATGTTCAGTTTTCCTTGTTTAGGATTCTGCCTACATTGCATTATTGATCAAAATGTACCAATTGTGCATCTATTACATTGGAATTAACATTTAACCATCAATTTCTCAAGAATTACTTTCCTAATTTTTTACGTAAGCATTATCCAACCTGTACCACTTGATATGTTTCAATGGTCTAGGCCCATCAGTTTTTTTTTTATTCATTTTTTTATTCTTTAATAAAACTAAAGAAAACTCTATTGTATTGTGTGCATGAGTGACTACCCCCACATAATTAACACTTCTCACAAGTCACAAAATAATAAACAGATGCTTCTCATATACTTTGTGATTATTTACACTGTTTTAAACTCTTGTTTGGGCCCCATATAAAGAGCTGGTCTATCTCCTCATTGCAGTTCTGTTTTTTACGGCTTACGCCGTTAACCATCTGAGTTTGTAGCACAGGGCGCTGACCAGAGGTGTTTTATTTATTTATTTTCCCCCAATAGGTTAAAATTGATCAATAACTTTACATCTTGATGCTGGAGTCCTGCAATTATATGATTGCATGATATCCCAGACTGACTGACTGTTTGCTTGAATCATATAGTTTCTTTTGTTCATTTTAGAAATCTCACTATTGGTAAATTGCCCACCAAAGGTTGTGTAATATATGAAAACCCAGTGGGATGTTGGATGTTTGTTACAGAATTTGCAGGTGGATATGTAGGCTCCCAGTGTGTCCCCCTGAGTCAAAAACAATTTATAACGCTAGATTGGTTGCATCGCCACTGGGAGGTGAAGCTCGGACACACGCCGCTCGGGTAGCTGGTGATCTGGAGAGTGATTGCGGACGTGTTATTGTCACCAGATAGCTGAAAATGGAAAAACTACGATGGAGTGACAAATGTGCCATGTTTCACATGTTGAGACGCATTATGACAGTTCTGTTTTAGGAGTTTGTAATTGGAACTTTTTTTATTTTAAAGACCAGTTCATCTATGTTTTATGCTTTCAATTCTGAAATCTACAGTGGCCCAGTAGTGCACAATACAACGACATTTAAAAAGAAAACAGAAGTTTACAATTCCACGAAAGGAAGCCACTAGCCAACCTACTGTAGTACTACTCATCCCGGACGAGTGTCTCTGTTTAAGTTGGTAGCATAATACTCTATGGTATAGGGAAAAAGTCTAGTAATTTTTCTATGGCAGATCTTAAAGGGTACCACAGTGCATTTGGGAAGAGATTTATGTCTCTGTAGATGAGGAAAGCGATCTATAACATTTTATATCCATGTGGATTTGGTTTTAGAGGTTTTCCCAAGCATGTTAAGAGATTTAACAAATGACGACCTAATAAAAGGTGATAGAAGAACGAGACAGGCATAGAGAATCGCTTTTTCTGTAAAACGGTTTGAGACTTGGAGAGCCACAGAACATTAACCGCTTGACTTCTTTTTCTTTTTCTGTGCGAAACAGATTGATAAGCCACTCGATGGGGATTCACCGGCGAGCTCCCAGCTGTGTGTCCTGCCCTGCGGCCCGCTGCCATCCCTCTCTCTTCAAGACCTCCTCCATAGAAATCATGAAACTAGTATTAACTGAATGGCAAATTATATGGATTTTTACTGTTTTCAATAGACAGTAAACACACACACTATTTACACACACCATATTCACTTAGCCATTTACACACACACACACACACACACACACACACATACACATACATACATTTCTATTGATGCATACATAAATACATACATTTGCTTACACCAAACGGAGTAGCCTTATGACAAAGCCATATCTCCTTCATGAGTCCATACAGTACAAAAAAAAACCTTAAAGTTTCTAAAAAGCTTCACGACAGCCCCTCAAGAGCCTACACTGAATGTATTCTACACATTGAATATCCTATTCCTCTCAAAAGCATCATCGTTCGCCAAGAGGATCTGCTTGGATTTTATTGTGCACTATTTTTCTGTTGAATTGATTTGGCTTTCACTTCGGGTTTGCACATCTTAAAGAGTTGAGGTTCCTTCCCTTGCCGATTGCATGCCGACAACGATGGCGCCCCAGAACACTGAGGCGAATGCTATGCAGGTGCAGGAGGTCGTGGTGGTCCCTCCCCAGGTGTCCAGCAAAGGCTTAGACCGAGGTGGAGCAGGGGACAGGACTAACACCGTGGGTGGAGCCAGTGGACGGGACCAAGCGAGTCAGGAGGAATCTGCAAGCGAGGCTTCTATAGACAGCATCCCGTTGCGTCTGTGGGTTATGAACGGAGCCATCATGTTTGGACGGGAGTTTTGCTACGCAATGGAGACCGCTCTGGTGACTCCAGTGCTGCTGCAAATTGGTATGTTCACATTTTTCTTTTCTTTACAGTTTAATGAATGCTACGTATCTTTTTCAAGTGTTCGGAGTGCTATAGAAATAGACTGCATATAGAATATAAGGAGGTTTATATGTTCTAAAAGTGATGTGCATGCAATGACCTTGTAGCAATGAGGACGCTTTAAAACTTCTGCAACAAGTTAAATAAATGCATAAGTTAACATTCATTCATCCATCCATCCAATTTTATTCTATCCATTTATTCACCCTAATGAACGTCCATCTATCTGAATATCCATTTATCTAAACTCGTAGCTTAAAGCCCATCCATCTATCATCTATCCATCATTCCAAACTCAAGACTGAACTATAATCTATCTATTCATATATCTAAACTCTCAACATAAATCCATCCATATACCCTTGAATCAATCAAAATTTTTAACTGAAAATCTATCCATCCATAGGAGTTTTAAACTTCATTCATCCTTCCATCCGTCCAATAATCTAAATTCCATTTAAAATCTAAACTCCATCCATCCATCTGTCCAAATGTATAAGTGGAGGTTTTGGGCACCCAGAAGGAAATTAGGGATATGGGTCAGGTGATCCCTGAGGGTAAATTTGGCATAAAATAGACATTACTTCACAAATGACTGAACAAATCTGCAGTTTCATACACGTAAGCCAACGTCAGTAAAACAAAGAACGATTAACACGCAACTAAATAGAAGGCCTGGATCTGATTAATGAGGGAAATATGATGCCTGATTTGCACCAAAAGTTGTGAGAGTCTAGCTAGTGAGACAGCGAGAAAGTGAGCAAGAGACTTTACTTTTTCATGCCTTATCATGCCACTAATGCCGGACCAGTGAGAATCCCTCTACGTTTTACTGGGGCAAATTTGGGAGCCCTTTGGCGGGCACATGGTAAGCTGAGCTTGTGGAAATCCTTATGGAACTATATGGATAGTGTTACACTGACGCAAAAGAAGGCCTTTGCTGGCTTTGATACTTCGTGTGTGTGTTTGTTGGACACTGAGAATCTTCTATTTCATGTTCATGGTTTTCCTTTAGCCAGAGGAGACCTTTGGGTTCTCAGGGCATTAAATGAGTAACACAAATACTACTAAATGTATTTATTCACAAAAACAAGTTATACATTTATAAACACAATTATTATTTTACCAAATCTGTCGGTTTTGAAGTTCTTAAGAGATTGTGTGGCAACTTTTTTCCTTCAACCGATCGAATAACAAAGGAACTGCCAGTGACTGATTCCATCTTTGCTGTCACTGTGACTATTTATTCATTTATTTTGCAGCGGCAACCACCATATCCTACACTTTTAAGGAGACTATTGACCCATAGTATAGTTATAGGGCATAGTCAAGGGAATATGTGCTAGACTTGGGCAGGATTAGGATTATTATTTTTATCACTTTGTGGTAACTGGTTGTTCCTTTTGGACTACTTCCACGTACATATTGTTTTTAATTTGCAAGGGCACCTGGCATCTTTTCCTGATATTCTTCTATTCAAATTGAAACATGGCGTCCAATTTGGAAACTACGGTATTATAGTAGGCTTATCGACATGTTTGGTTACAGATTGGTTCTTTCCTAATAATTCGTTGCAGTGGAGTCTAAACCTCTGGTGGAAATGCTTTAATTTGGCATTTTTCTAATTATCGAACACTTTTCATTATTAGTTTAACTATTAGGCTTTGACTAAGTCCCAAATTGGCAGACGTTTGTGCAAAATCGTATTAGTTTTAATTCAAATCCATTTGAACACATTCGTTAAGCATGAGGTAAGTCTGACTAGAGTGTGTATGAAACAGTTAACATAGTGCCACACATTTGACTAAGGAAATTGTGCTGATTTTACACCTTTTATATAATATGTTTATTTTTAATTTTTCTATTTTTGAAGAAAGAAATGCCAGATTTCCAGTGTGGTCTCAGACCCCAGGGTATGTATATGATTTGTTTGTGAATGTCGAAGATGCATTCTTAATAAAGGTTCTCAAAGGTGCCATGTGATACTGTGTTAAAAAAAGAATAATAATAATAATTAAAATGAACTTCATGTTATTCTCTGTATAATCTTAAATATATAGTTAATATAACGTTCATTGGTTGGCATAGGGCTTAACCTACTCGCATAATGACACTGCCAAGATTAATGTTAATGACCTGTCGGCAACGTGTCTGACACCAGATGAGTTTTTGCCTAGTAAGCCAAATCTGCCAGTGGCTAGTCTGATTTAATGATGCAGGTATTTATATGTACAGTATTTATCAGACGCCCTTATCCAGAGTGACGTACAAGAGTGCTTTTAAAGTCTCCATCAATGAATTTTTCAATTCCAGTTTGTTAGATTAGAATAATTGTTGTAAAGTTTTTTGTGTGTGCGTGTGTAAGAAAGTTTTTGCCTATCAGGCGTAGGTATTTAAGAACGAGGTAGGTCTTTAAGAGTCTCTTGAAGACAGCCATTGACTCAGCTGTTCTGACAATGATTAAGTTCGTTCCACCACCTCGGTGCCAGAACAGAGAGAAGTTGCGAGGCAGTCCTACCGTGTGTCCAGAGGGAGCGTGGGACCAGTCGAGCAGTGGTTGTTGCTCTGAGGCAATATTCACAGCTCAACAACTCACAGCGCTTTCAGTTGCAGGCAAATTGCTGAATGTTGTTCTCATAATCTAATTTATGTCACACCTTAGTGATTCACAACAAACTAACGATATTGTGCTGCACAGTTATTAAAGATGGTGTCCCCATAGAAACAGGAGCTGTTTTGTATAAGAAAAGTGGCATGCGATCTTATTCATTGTGACGTATTGTTTCAGTGCTTCTCATTAGTCCTCTCCACCTCTCCAATGTGATATATGAGCTGGCACAGAGAATCGTTCGCAGTTTTGGACAGGAAGCTTCCATGACCTCAGGTGTTTGTCAGCAGAAAGCAGGGAGGAGAAAATAAACAGCCAGGGCTAATGTCTGCTGTGTTAGCTACAGTATGGTGGGAATGTGTGGCTCAGCTGATGCTAGTTGGTTCTTAGCTGAGATGATGCTTTTTCACTTCACACAGCTCCCGTTGATTCTGATTAAGGGCAATTACAGTAGGTGTTTCTTGAGTGTGTTGGTTTTTCTTATTAAGGAATTAATGGTATTCACAATACAACTTAGATAATCGGTTTCACCTATAGCAAACTTTCTGTTAGTCGTCAAAGCATTTCACTGTATGTTGTACCACGTATAATGTACATGTGACCAATAAACTTTGAACTTTTGAACTTATTACTAGTACCCATTACCATAACTATTGTGATTATTATATATATTGTCATATACATATTGCATGTAGATGTACATTTGTAATTAGTAATTACTGTACTTACTGTTAATAGTATTTACATGCAACCCCCCCCCCACCCCCACTTATAGCAAACGTACAGTTAGTCGTCAAAGCATTTCACCGTATGTTGTACCACGTATAATGCACATGTGACAAATAAACTTTGAACTTTGGTTTCAAGCGTTCCAAACGTTTTTTCTGGCCTGGTGTCAATAGCTTTTTTTTGTACTGGGTTCTGAGCTACACCTTCTGCTTTTTCTTTTTCTCTCTCTCTCTCTCTTTCTTTTTCTTTCTCTCTCTCTTTCTTTTTCTTTCTCTCTCTCTCTGTCTCTCT
The DNA here is from genome assembly GCA_028566295.1 of Liobagrus marginatus. NCBI lineage: Eukaryota > Metazoa > Chordata > Actinopteri > Siluriformes > Amblycipitidae > Liobagrus > Liobagrus marginatus. The sequence goes on from JAOUQX010000023.1 coordinate 2,537,409, forward strand.
CTCTCTCTCTCTCTCTCTCGATCTTTCTATAAAAGGAATAAACGTCGTACACTTAACCATCTGGACATAATCAAGTCGGACACTATTAAGTGACACGAATGTGTTCGGGACCATCGAAACAACGCAGACTGCCAATTAAGGTCCTAGAGGTTGCTTTCTAATTGGGTTAATGTCAGTTCTAAAGGAAAGCAGTACACTAAAGGTACAATTGGTGTGGACCCTTCATATCCAGCCCATGCCATCTTTGAACTGTTGGAGTCTGGTCATCGTTACAGAGTACTGATCACTAAAAGGGCCAAGCACAGGAACCGCTTCTTCCTTTTCTGGCAGTCCATCTCAGGAACAGCTAACTTGGCAATAAACGTGAAAGAGACAACACTAGTTATACATTTATTTATTTAACCCACAAACTTATTTACATTTCCTGTGTCTGTAACCTCCTATATTTACATACCTGTTTACTTAGTTTATTTTATTTATTTTTCCCTCTTTGTCTTGTCATGGTCATCCTGCTTATACTGTGGAAGCTTTTGCTATGTGAACATTTTGAGGCGTTTGTGTAAATGTGTAAGTGTAAGGATTTGATCGAGCTAAGGGCCAAATTGTGATGTCTAGAAGGTTTGACTCTGAGCATCTCCATAACTGCAGTTCTTGTGAGGTGTCCCGGTCTGCAGTGGTCAGTATCGATCAAAAGTGGTCCAAGGAAGGAACAGCGGTGAACCGGTTACAGGGTCGTGTGCGGCCAAGTCTCATTGATGTACGTGGGAAGTGAAGGAGCCTCAACTCACAACTTGCAGGACTTAAACGATCTGCTGCTAACGTCTTCGTACCAGATACCACATACACACCTTCAGGGGTCTAGTGAAGTCCATGCCTCGACGGGTCAGGACCGTTTTGGTAGCGGAATGGCGGCTGCCGCAATATTAGGAAGGTGGTCATAATGTTGTGCCTGATTGGTGTATATAATGAATATATGCATTACAGTTCATATCATTCAGCTGTAGCTTCTGCCTGTGCTTCTGTGACACTACAGGAAAAACGAGTCTGTTGCGTCAAAGAACTCTTGTTTGCTGTTCACATGAACTTTTGATGACTGGATTTTCATCAGTTTCACCCAAACAATGACTGGTTTCATTCGACTTTTTATATTTTAAATACAGCCAGTGCCCCCGTCACCTTCAGCCATCTAAAACCACAAAGGCAGGAAGCAGCGGATTCTGTGAGAACCTCTATGGTTCGATTTTTCTGAAGGAGGATAAAAGCTCCGAACGCAGTGGCTGAGCTCCTGCTCTGTCTTTCTGCACTGCATTCTATTCTAAATGTGTATTCCCATTGCTCTGCAGCAGTGTGTGTGCGTCTGTATGAGAGAGGAAGAGGTTCACTGGTTGCCCTGTTTATGCCTGCTGTAGTGGTGCAGTGTTATGTAATGGCGCTGACTCATTGAAAAGTATGTGTGAAATTGTTCTCAGCCATATGTAGGTTTAATGATGCCCCATGGGTGATGGACGACCGGTCAGATTTCGCAATGAAAATATATGTGACTTTTAATGGCAGGGCACGGTTATCGCTGCATACACACGTATGAGAACAGGAGACTTGGAGCATTTTGCACTAGTATTAAGACATCATGGATCTTACTGCATCGTGTGTGATGCGTTCAAGCCTCAATGCGCGAGTGTGTTTTGATCTCGTTCATTCTTTCGGCTTCCTGCATTGTTTGTGGTCTTATTTTTGCTACTCTGCTCTTTGTCTTCTTATAATTTTGCATTTCTATTGGCTTGTTGCCAAATACTTTATTAAAGTAAACCGTAGGAAAGGTGAGCGCTTTCTATTGTGATTGAATAACTCTTGATTCTTGAACTCCAGCATGATCTCTCTGGGTATATGAATATTTCATTTCTCCATCCGATTGATCTGTGCTCACTTCCTGCCGACTGCAGCGTGTAACCAGAGTGTTTCCATCTCGCCCAGCAAGCTGCCGGTGCCCACAGGGGGTCCTGCCTATCTGCACCACAGTCTCGTGCGTGTCCTTGCTAAGATAGCAAAACAAGTGTGTGTGTTCCCCGGACCATTCCTAGTCAGTGTAGTCTTCGGTTTTGTGCGTGTACTAATCCTCTCAGTTACAGACTTACAATGTTTAGTAGTAGTACTAGTATTCTTGCTGTAGAACCGTATAATTTGGTGTGCTATCAACTAGATCTCTCTTTCTCTCGCTCTCTCTCTCTCTCTCTCTCTCTCTCCCCCGCTTCCTCCCTCTCTCTTCCCGTCTGCCACTGTGTCTCTCGCTACTTCCTGGAGTCCTGCGACTCACCGTGCTCTCAGTATTGTTAGCCGTTTTTGATTTGCCAGGGGGGGAAAAAAATCCTCATGTTATTATTTACCGCGATCTTCAATCTTCCTGTTTGTATGTTTACTCGCCGCTGCTTTTGAGGAAAAAACAACTTGCTCACTAGCTAATTTAAGGCCGTACCGTTTGTTCCTAATCTCTATGGAAAAGATCTCACCAGCTATGTGAAACTTGAACAAAGACCGAGCACATTTATATTATTATGTAATTATTTCTTGGGCAGAAGAGGCAGTAACCCGGTGGACGGTGATGCAGTTTCAGCGTTTGTAGGCAGGAAGTTCTCAGCTCTGGAGTTAAGCGGGATCCGGGGTACCTGCGTTGTGGTGTATGCACACAGTCACGTCTCTGCTTCCATCCTGAGTGCTTTCAGAAGGAGGTTAGGGTAAGCTTAGGAGCTTGCGGTTTCTAAGCATCCACGTCTCGTGTCTGTAGACGCCGGTGCTGAGCACGCACGCACGCACACACACACACACACACACACACCAGCTTTACACACCACCATTTCACGAAAAGTAATGGTCTGTGGTGAAGGTGGAAGTCTGTAGCAGGTGCACTGGCTGTTTTCCAGCAGCCTGTTGGAATGGAGGAGTGTGAGACCGGTCGGTGCTTTTGTTTTACTGAACTTAAAAGGAAGAACATTTTGCTTTCCGATGGCTTGCCCAGCTGCTCTGAGTGTTTGTACCCTTTTGAACTGTAAATTTCCTAGACAGGCTCTTGTTTTGCATGCTGGTCAATGGTCAGTGTGGTCAGGAGTTCACAGCCCAGAGTGCCACACCTCATACACGCGCGCACACACACACACACACACACACACACACACACACACACACACACACACACACACACACACACA
>JAOUQX010000023.1:2591382-2605141 GCA_028566295.1 Liobagrus marginatus
CCGCCCTAACTCACACACTAAGTTATCTGGTATAGACTCCAGCGCCCCCACGACCCTGAACAGGATAAACGCTAGATAATGATTGAATGAATGAATCAAATATAGTTAATAACTTCCTTTTGTCTAAGGTTTATACGATAAATTATGCCGTTATCTCTGTAAAATTCCTATTCGGACACAATCATTACAATGTATTCTATAAATATAACATAGTAACCAAAATGAATCATTTAGACATAAGAGACTGATCAGAATGTTTTGAGTTTAATTCCCAGGATGACTACTCGGTTACTGTATATAAAAGGGATAAAAATTTAAGTTATTATTTAAAAAGGGTGTCTGCCCAATGCTCTAAATGTAAGAGACGTGGGTATGAATAAGGATTCCAGTTTTAGGGAATCGTGTGGATTTAAAATCATTTTTCAACCCAAAAAATTGTAGGCATCTTAAATAGTTGCGATTTGCCAACAATACAAATAATAATAATAATAATAATAATAATAATATACCAGGCTTAAACACAGGAACCAATGATCTCTTATAGTGTTGGATATTATTTTATTTCATTTCAGCAATATACTAAATCTAACCAAAGGCAATTTTATAACACTGACTGTGTGATCCGTGTATTGTGGCATAATAACAAGCCCTTTCGCATTATCATCATGATCGCAACTTTCGAATGATTAACTTATGCAAATTATGTGAGCTGCATTCAGGGATTAAACAAACCCTTTCTAGTGTGGTTGTGTGTGTGCGTGCGCGCACTCATTTTTCACACTTCACACTTTTCAAAATGTTTTTGTTGTGTTTTTTTTCCCATTAGCGAAAGGCTTCTTCCGGATAGAACAGGGTAGCACTCGGATCTAATGTGCTTGTTTTAATATGCATAATATTATTTTGAGACTTTGAGCACTTAGAAGTTATTTTGAATCAGAAATCGATTGTATACGGTCCGTCTCCACACATCCGATTTCAAGCAGGCGCCAGAGTGTCGGTTTGGATCAGTCGACTGTAGATGACGCGACTCGATCCAAACAAATGCAACCCTGCCAGAAACACACCTACGCACTGGTGACTCCAGACAGATAAAGTTGAGCGCTAGGTTTTAGGGTGGAATTGAGCGCTACAGGATGCAGCAAACCTAGCATATTTACTGTAATGCACTAAGACTCTAAATGTTTAGTGTTTGCAAACATTTGGATTCATTTTAGCCGTTCAATTTAAAAGAGAAATGTGTTTATTTTAGCGCAGCATGCTTTAAGGGGAGTTGCAAATGAAATGAAGCCACAACCAGGCCTTCGTTACTACTCCATCTCTTTAATGCAACCTACAAATGGTCATGAGTCGCTTTTTAGGAGCTGTGCTCTCTCTGTGGATGACGCTAATGTGCAGGCTAGAAATACACAAGGAAGATATTTTCTCTAGGTCATTTGAAATTATATTATTGTTAATGATTGGTCGAAAAGCATGTCCTGACATTACAACCTACACGTTCTTTTATTTGATTCAGTTCTCCTTTATAGGAAGTTTTAAGTGTGTTCTAACTACTGTTGATTAAATGAGTTTAATAATGTAAGGTAATTGTGTGGTTCCTCCTGTTGTCTGCACTTGTACCATTTCTCTACTGACCTTTATGTTAAAATAACTTTATATTCATTCATCTATTCATTAACTAGTGTTTATCCTGTTCAGGGTCATGGGGGCGCTGGAGTATATCCCAGATAACTTGGTGTGTGAGTTAGGGCGGTGTACATCCTGTACAATCAGCAGTTAATCACAGCACTAACACTTAGAGTCAGACAACCATTCACACACACATTCACTCCTATGGAAAATTTAGAGTAGCACATTCACCTATACTCAATCACATGTGTTTGGAGGCGGGAGGAAACCGGAGTACCCATGGGGAAAACCTGCCCAAGCATGGGGAGAACATACAAACTCCATACAGAAACACCCTCGGTGGGATTCGAACCTACGACCTTCTTGTTGTGAGGCAGGTTTGCAAACCTCTCTGTCACCGCTAACCTTATACATGTTTTAATAAAGCTTGGAAAGGTTTAGTTTTTATAGCACTACCAATTTAATAGCTTTAAATACATTTTATAGCAATACCATTAAATGACCTTTTGAAGTGTTTTATTTACACATTATATACCACAATTTGTCACGGTTTCAAAAATAGCATTTATACACCTGTACAGTATGCACAGTTCTGTTCTATATTTGCATCCAATATAAAACCTAGATAGTGCCTGTTGTCATTGTAGAACATCTACTAGTCTTTCCATTAACCTCCATAGTCTCTTGAAGTTAATAAGAGAAAGTAAAACTTATCTTGTCATGTTAGCAAGAAAGCACAAGGTGTGCAGACTTACTGTTTGTCCTGAAGACTTCCTGGTGCTGGACAATCTCCCAACTTCTACAGAACACTGACAATATACAATCCTTCCCTAAACATTATAGAAACATCTTACAGAAAAACATGATATAAATTAGTCATTGTTTGGTATGATGAAACCGTCCACAAAATTACCTGGTTCATAGAGCTTCGCATGCGCTGCTAATAGCGCCGCTCTGCTCTGGAGGATAAATGGATTGCTATGAATGAATAAATTACGTAAAAGAGAACGATTAGTTCACGTAAAAGATAAGTTCGCGGACATTACAGCACACTATGTCTTCATGGAGCTCAGAAGCTTTGGGCACAGGGGCATTGTCATGCTGGAACTGTTTTACATGTAGCTGGTTTCCTCTTTAGGACCTCCTTAGGACTGCTGTTCCTATACAGTACATGAGAGAATGCATATATCTGTGTATCTTGTCGCTGTTTGTCTCTCTGTTTACTCTTGTTTCTGTTTGTCTGCCACCGAAGATGTTGCTGTTTGACTCCACCATATTCATATCACTTCTGCCTGTCAACAGCAAACATGAAGCTTTTATTACAGATTGATCCAATCATACAGAGATGTGGAAAATCTGACCTGGGCACTAGATGAATGATAGAAACTCATACTTGGATGAGATAATAGATTTTTTTTCATGGTCGGGATTCTTTGTCAGAATTTCGCCTATTTGCTTTCAGCTAACAACATTGCTTTCCAGATCTGTACAAATAAGTATGCATTTACACCCGCAGTGATGCAGCATAGCAAGGCAAACAGAACTTATTTACTTTCAAGGATTTAGACTTAATTTTGACGTGTAAACTAACCCCCCCATCCCCCCTTCACCAGGCATCATTTTCAATAAATATGTATTCAGCCTATACGGAAATTAATTAATGGTGTTTGCTACACGGACTTAGGAGCTCGCACGCCTGCCTCACAGCAAGAAGGTCGCGGGTTCGATTCCCACCCAGGGTCTGTCTGTGTGGAGTTTGCATGTTCTCCACGTGCTTTTGCGGGTTTCCTCCCACCTCCAAACACATGTGATTGGGCATAGTTGGATCGTCTACTCTAAATTGTCCATAGGAGTGAATGTGTGTGTGAATGGTTGTCTGCCTCCAAGTGTTAGCCTTGCAATTGGCCAGGATGTACCCCGCCTCACACCATAAGTTAGCTGGGATAGACTCCAGCACCCCCACGACCCTGAACAGGATAAGCGCTAGATAATGAATGAATGAACCAATGTTTGCTACATGAAAATATTTTATGAAATAAAATAAATTTATGAAAATATTTCCATTGACTTGAAGTAAATGAATGTGAAATTTAAGTAAGCCATATAAAGAAAGTTGCTTCCAGTTAACGAATTGCAGCCAGTGTGAATGCAAACTGCTTACAAATGAATTCTTCTTTCAATGCAAATGAATTGAACTATAATGTCTTTCTCACACAGGCCTAATTAGAGAATAAGAGTGGCGTGGCTCGTCGTGACCGCTTGGGCGGCTATGGGGCCAGCATGATTGGTCCGGCTAGCTGGCAGCGGCGGGATTATGCAAACGTGCGTCCAGCATGACTCCGCTGGACCTGTGGCTCTCGCGCTCTATCCCCATGTGCCTCCTGCTGCAGAGCCTGGTGCTCATGGCCCTCTGCTTCCCATCGGCCAGCATGTGCCCCAAAGGGTGCGTGTGTCAGCGGGCTGAGTATCCGCCTTATGGCCTCAACGTAACCTGCAGCCTGGCAGAGCTGAAGGAGATCCCGTCTGACCTGCCTGTAGAGACGGTGCTCCTTCAACTGGATCGCAACCAAATCCATGCAGTGCCTGAGCGCGCCTTCCAGGACATGAGGATGTTGCGCAGGCTAAACCTGTCCCATAACTCAGTGGAGACGCTAGGCGAGAGCGCGTTTGTTGGTCTGGAGGGATCGCTGGAGCTTCTTGATTTGTCACACAATCGCATTGTAAGCGTGCACAAGGATGCGTTCGCACGGTTGAAGGCGCGCGTACTCGTTCACGACAACCCATGGCACTGCGACTGTGCGTTGCAGCAGGCACTCGGAGGCATGGCGCACAACCATGAAGCGGCAGCGCGTGTCCTGTGCCGCAGCTCTGAGCTGAGGGACCAGGAAGGACGTCCGTTCTTGGCAGTGGACGCTGATTTGTGCAACCTGGCCAGACGCACCACCGATTACGCCATGCTGGTGACCATGTTTGGCTGGTTCGCCATGGTCATCTCCTATGTCGTCTACTACGTCAGGCAGAACCAGGAGGATGCACGGCGCCACCTGGAGTACCTCAAGTCTCTACCAAGCAAACCCAGGAAGCCAGATGAACCAGAGGACATCAGCACCGTGATGTGACGTCATTGTTTACGCCGATTAGGCCTTGACTGTGTAGGTGGAGGAATGAATAGCGGCAAAATTTCTGATTCCAGAGAGCAATTCAATCTTATTCAAGCTAAGACACCAACCATAGATGTAGTCGACTACTTAACATGTCTTCTCTTTTTCCAGTTGTTCATAACTGTTGCAAAGTATTTAGGTTGGATTTGTAATACTTTTTTCCTAACTCTTCCTGTGTCCACAAGAGATTTAAACTTCAAAAGTGGCATTAGTATAATAATTACTAGCTCTTTAAAGAGGAGATGGTGTAAATGTCCTGCTTCAGACATTGGAACGTGTGGTTTTATGTTCCAGCTGGTAAAATGCAATCAAAAGTACATATTATACTCTACCCATTTCTATAAACCGTTGTTTAACACCTTTATGACTAGTACAGGTATTTTGGTATTCCGATCTCAGGTTTAAATGTCGAGATGACTTAAAACCCCAAAAGTGTTTTGTTTTGAATTTGAAACTTACTTAAGTGGCCTGTCCGAACGGATGGATATATACATGATATTGTTCAGGATGCTGTGTTCAAAAAACACATGAAAAACATTTGATTCCCTTTAAACTCCATAGACTTTATTAGCTAATTGATAATCAAAGAAGAAAGCGCTTGGTAAACTGAAATTTGGACGTTTCTTCCAACCTTCTGAAAAAGGTCATGTTTATGTGATCTCCATTACCTCACTGTTGTTAATCTGTGCTTGTTGGACAGTGTAATTCTAGAGTGTCAATGTTGATTTCTTTGTGTTCAAGAGAGCCTTGGCAGTGACGGTCATAATTTATTTTTTTATTTATTTTTTGTCTTGGGTCTTCACAGGCTGCCAGCCAGGCTTGTTATTGGTGTCTCTAATATCTCTCATGTATACAACAGCCATCATCAACTTCATATTAGCCATCAATATTATGAACAAAGTGGCTGGAACGAGTAATGTGTTTTCAGCGAAATGAAATGCAAAAACGAAACCTCCGGCCGAGACACCGATTTCCATATTGCTTCCCCGTTCCGGAGGTAAGACCTGCATATTAATTCTGGGATGTCGTAAGAAGAGCGATGAAGGCAGCATGGTCAGTCTCTCAAACATCATCCAGTGTACAAAGTAAATTAACCAACCAAATGTGAACAGCTGATTGCAGCTGTCAGTCTCCTGATGGGTTATTCTCACTGCCAGCCCAATGGTCCAGCAAAACAGGAAGCAACAAATGACACAAAAAGATGGTAAGGATGAATAAATCAAACTTTATATTTTAGGTCTTTTCTTTTGACACGCTCAGAAAATGAAGCGCTAGCATCAACGCCACAAGTTGCTTTGGAGCGAGTGTCCACTTCAAGGTACATCTTTTGTTCATTTGGTCTACCTTCAGTACCTTCAGATGATCTGGTTGAAGTGGCACACAATTTTATTTTTATCTTTTTTTTTTTTTTAAATGGAGGCGTAGATTTGATTGGCATCGAAATTCAACGTTTTCAAATCAGTCCAAAGCCGCAATCATGAATGAGAACAATTAGGTTGTTGGATTGTTTTTTTTTTCCTGATGCACATGCTTTAGGTTGCGGTCACTGACGTGGAGTGAAAGCAGAAAATTATATTCAGTTGTAAGGTGAAGAAATTGGTGACGTTTTTAGGCGAGTGAATTGTTCCTGAAATTCGAGTCATGTTTGGAACAATTGCCTAAGAAATGACAAAACACCGCCATGTCCCTCTAATGGCAAAAAAAAAAAAAACATTCTCCCATATAAATACTCTGTTAGTCCTATCACAGCACGTTCTCCACATTGCTGGCTCCTGTCCCGTACCCACACATCTCTCGGCACAGCAGTGCTGGTAATAGCTGCAAAAACAGCAAACGCTAGCCATCTGGCTTATTTTCACCTTCTCGACCTGATCTGGTGCAGATGCCGAGCTGTTTGGTGACCTACAGAGCATCCTGAAGCAGGTCTGGATTACTAACGCGTTCATATGCTGCTATTAATTTGATGGATCGTGTCACAAATATGACTATGTTCGTTGTGACGTATTGCGTTTCACTTAGACGTTGTGTGTTTGAAGACTGTTAGGTAACTCAGGCCGTGACCTAAATGTCGGCGGTCAAAAGAGACTGATCCGAGCTTAATTGTGCAGTAAGGCTTTTAAAATGAACATAATCTCAGATAGATTTTTTCATGTCGGCTAAACCTTTTAAATGAATGTTATAGCCACTTAACCAGGTAAAAGGTACAAATACTAGATGGCCAAAAGTTAGTGGACACTTTAAGCACGCCACATACAGTAAGTGTATCTTCCCTAAAGTTTGGAAGCACAGGGTTTGTATGATGTAGTATTACATTATTCCTTTACTGCATCTTAAGAGGCCCAAACACTCTTCCAGGCTGAATAAAAGTTTAGTATTGATCTTATAATACTATTATGGCTGAATACACACCAATACCCACAACCACACTCTACAATCTAGTGTAAATAGTAGTCATTAAAGGAGTAAGAGTGAGGCTCTATCTGGAAAGCGATGTTCAAAACTCACACATAGAACCCTAATGAGTTGGTGTCCCAATACTTTTGTCCATATAGTGGACTCAAAGTACAGAAGATGTACCCTTGATGGTTCCACCCCAACAACAAAGAAAGGTTCAATCTTTTTAATAGGGGTTTAGGTGCTTTTAGCAAAACCCTTAAGTCCTATCTTGCCTAAGCATAAGTCCTAACTAGTTAAGTGTTTACAGTCTATACTGTGTTTTTGGAGTTAATACAGGTCTAAAGATGATGGCAGATGAAGATCCCTTTAAAACAATGTTGTTAAGTCTTGCCTTGTCTTACAGAAGGAATTCTGGGCACACACATGCCGATAGATATATATAATTTGTGTGTGTATATGTATGTATGTGTGTATATATATGTGTGTGTATATATATAAATATATATGTATATATGTGTGTGTGTGTATATACACACACACACATATGTATATATATATACTGTATGTGTGTATGTATATATGTGTTTATATGTGTATGTATGTACTACTTGAGAGTGACCGGATCTGCCGTTTAATGCATAATCCACAACGGAGCACGATGTAGCCAAGGACTCGGGAGATTTTTATAAGTGCCTGAAATAACTCGTCTTATAATATTTCGTTTGAGTGTCAGCCATACATTTAGCCATTGCTGATTTACACGACGCTGATTCATGCATGCCTGGCCTTAGGGACACTTTATTTCCAAATGTTTTGTACACAAACTCTACCAAGATGTAAAAAGAGAAGGCTGAAGAAAAATCGCACAGTGGCATGCGGTGTTAATGACTTCGATTTCGGTGCCGTCACACGATAGCAGAAGGAAGAATGGAATTGCAGTGCGGGTTTCTTTCTTTTCCCCATTTCTGTTTTACACTTCCAGTTTTTTCTGGTATCAGTTTTCTACCTGGTAAACATCAAACCTGTCTTCTGTATTAAAAATAGTAAAGACCTGAACACTGAATTACAACCGATGGTACATGTAGAAGTGCATGTAGAGGAGAAAATAAAATAAAAATAAAATTTTAAAGACTCTGGCTTGGGGGAAAATGGTCTCCATTTATCTTGTACTATGTTCCTGAGGCATCTGTAAATGCAAAAAAAATATATATAATAAAATAAATAAAAAGGATCTTTACTAAATGCCCAGTTTTAGAATGGCACTGATCTTGTTAATGACTTTACCTGCTCCTGGATGACACTGAAAATAACGTTTGAGCTGACCGTGTTTATAAAGCCGAACAGCACACTGACCATGTGCAATGGTCATTCTCATATGACTGAGTGTTTTTATTTTTATACACCAATCTCGTCAGGGAAATGTGTAGAAATTTGCATTTGGTAGTAACAGCGGCGTTTGAATGCATAATAAAAGATCATGAATAAACCATGGAGTGAATGCTGATGAGGGGGCAGTCAGGCCCGGATTTCGTTTGAAGTGAGACGAGAGACGAATTGTCTGTGGTTTCACTAAAAGCATCAATACGGACTCAATGAATGCTGCTGTTGCACTAATGTTGATAGCTTACTATTTGAAGCTTGGTTGCATATTAATAGCGTTTTGGGAAGCCCTGAATAATACATTTCCCTAAAATTACACTTCAGACAGGGCCTATTTTTAATCCTGATACTGCAGCAGCCTGTCATGCATCATACTTATTGTTCAAAACGTACAAATTACAGTCTACACATAAACTGCATGACATATTTCTGGCCTACCAAAAGACAAAGCATTTACAAAAGAGCTCGCTACAGGTAGCAGAAATTAAGTTCTAAAACAAGCTGTCAGAAGTTAACTTATACGCTCTGCGTATGTCACCTTTAAATATGGAAAAGCTGTGTCCTCTATAGTTTCTTACAGTATGTGCATATGCTTATGCAATTACAGCCGCTTTACATAAGGAGTGAATGAAAGCGCTTGATAAAAGCCGACGATTCAGCACTTTGCTTGCTATCTCTGCCTTGATGGCTGTTTATGCTTCAGATTTATGGCAGTAATTAAGAGCCGTTTTCCTAGAAAGTGTTCTCGTGGGTTTTGTACATTTTCACATATGAAATGAGGCATCAAACAGCTCTTCATTTGAAGGAAGCCTTGAAATATGAATCATTTCCAAACGGGAAAAAAAATGACACAGGACTTTAAAATGTGTTAAATAAGGCATAAAGCATGACTGGGTTATTATGGGAATTGAATTAAAGGTGTGGTGGCAAGAAAAGAAGTTATCGGTAACACCCTAAAGTTAATTCTTTTTCTCTAATAGCATAAGCCGAAGGGTTTTATTGCTCTTATACCGCACCCATTTGCCAACAACTGCATTGTTTTACATAATAAAGAACAGATTTTATTAAACCACTAATGTTTCCTGTCTATATATTTTAATAAGACAAAAAAATCAGCTTGTCATATTTCAGTGAAAGTAAAATTTCATTCCTGAGGACTTTCCTATGTTGATAAACATAAAGCACTGACATAACGTGTTGACGCTGATGTCTCCTTTCGTAAATGCTCATTTAAAAAAAAAACACTTTAAAGAAGATGCCCAAAAATTACACGTTAATGTTGTTAATGTAACAACATGTTTTAGTCATATATTAGTACAGGCTTATTAATATAAACTGCTGTAAGGACTGCTGTTAAAGATGCGATGTTATAAGCTCTAAAACAGCCTGATGCAAATGCCTTAAAGCAATGGAAATACTGTAGATCGGCTTTGTTCCAAAGGTTGCCAAAACGAAAGCTGGTTTGGCCTTTAAAAAATTGTTAGTTATTTTTTTTTTCAAAAAATTTAAAGAGAAATTCAGCAACTTTTTCATGTCCGCCCATGCAAAAGAAAACCGGTTAATCAAAAGCTGCTGTAAGGGTTATTTGATTATTTATCACATGTACAACCTCTTTTGAAGGGAAGTACGTAGTTTTCGTTGATAGGTCGATGTACAAACAATTAGGGGCCCATAATGTATTTATACTGCATTACATTTCATAAAAATGTTTTTTTTGATTGAATTTTTTTATCTTTAATACCTTAAAAAATGTAGTACTTTCTTGTACTCTTGTAAAATGTTGAATTACTTTTACTTACATAAAACTATAAAAGTACTAGATTTATTATGTAGTTGAAATAAAATTTAATATGAAACGTAATGCAGTAAAAAGTACAATATTATAGTGAGTAAAAATACTTCACTACGATCATCCACCTTTGTGTACTTTGTGTAGAATGTCATATAGATGTTCAAATAAAATAGCTAAATATTAAATATTACAATATAAGGGAAATTTTTAAACACCATTGATATCCAACATTCTAAAAAACAAGATGTCTAGCATCCATAATAGGTTCTTTAAGGAAAATGGTGTATGTGTGTATACATACATACATACATACATACATACATACATACATACATACATACATACATACATACATACATACATACATACATAATGTATAACCCTTTTTAAAAATATTGTAAGACGAAGCTGTTTAAAAAGGCAAAGCTTTTTGGGTTTTTTTCCTGAAACAGCAGACAAAGTGGTAACATTAAAGAAATGTTGTATTTGATCTACATGCCACAGGTGACGGAAAGATAAGAAAGATTCTTTCCATAAGGAAAGAAACCTTAAGAGGAAGCAGGAACAAAAAGAATCTTGCCCTCTACTGGTGACATTGGATACAATATATAATAAAAAAAAAAATTGGGGGATGGTTCGTTGAATATGAAAATGTTATTATACTTTGTTATAGTGTTTTACACATAAACCTCAAGGCTAGAAACGTCAGTTGGCCACCTGAGAGTTTCCTCCACAGTGCATTGTCTTGAAGGACAAATAAAAGAAATGTAGTAAACTTATGTAAATGATTACATTTTTACAAAGACTGTTCTAGTTTTTTGGGTTATACTGAGACTCAATTGCAGTAAACAATGATACAGTAAACGGTATAAAATGCATTGTAAATATAACAATGTTTGTACTTGTGTAAACAGGAGCTTTAATCAGGTTATAATCATCTTAGCAAGTTTAGGAAAGTTGAAGTTTTCTTGTATCTAGGTTGTGTATACCAACCCATTACTGGTAATCAGCCACTATGCTAATATCGAATGTTTACAGTACTACAAAATAAAATTTAATTCAGTTTGAAATCAAATACACAATACTAAACATCAAGAATCTTTAAATCCTGTTAAGATATCTTATCTTTCAAGGATTGTATAAAAATGTGTCTTCTAAAGCACATATCAAGTGATTATTGCCATAAAGCTACTAGTGTTAAATTACTGTCATGGTAGATTATAGGTCAGTAATCGTATATATGATCATGTATATGTACAATGCATATGTATACATACAATGCATATTTATAGTATATTATAGTAGGTACTGTATATATACTTTTGATACTTTATATTCCAGTATACTATATTATTAGTATTATTAGTACTATTTTTAGTATTATTATTAGTATATATTATTGACATACATATATTGCATATAAATGTACATCTGTAATTAGAAAATACTGTACTTATTGCAAATAGTAATTACATGCAACCCCCTTTTACACTTTCTTTCTCTCCCTCACCCCCCACTTTACAGCAAACTTAGTTGTTAGTCATCAAAGCATTTCACTGCATGTTGCACCACGTATAATGTACATGTGACAAATAAACTTTGAACTTGAACTAATCCAGTCTTACAATAGCAAGGAACAAGAATCTGAGTGGTCTGTTAAAGTAGAAATTTAAGAAATCAGAATCAAAATCAAAAAGTCCAATGTTGTAAAAAGACTCATCAGCATGAGTGTTAGATTTTTGCAGAAGCGTTAATTGTCATGGGTACTGCAAGGTTGCGTACAGTGACTCAAGGTGAGATACGAAAGTTGTGATCCTGATGTGAAGATGAATCACCTGGGATGAACAGCAGTTCAGTGTTGCTGGGATTAGATTTCAAGTGATGAGCTCCCATCCGGGATGAGATGTCTGTTAGAGATCTGCGCGTGAGAGTCTAAGAGTGAAAAAGAGAGGAGGAGTTGGGTTTCATCCTAGTAGCAGTGGTATGAAAACCTCTGTAAGGATATGAACTTACCAATATGCTCATTATGCTACTTATATTTTTTAAAAGCATCTGCCTTCAGATCAGGCAACAGGTTGGCAAAAGTACATTTGTAAGTCATTCCATTACCTTTAAAATAAATTAAACAAGCAGAAATCCTTAACCATTACAAAATTAAACCTAACTACTGGCTAGTAACATAATCATACTTCACTAGGGATGATCACATAGTGATTAGATGTAAATATATGCAAACATTATTTTAGGCTTTGTTAATCAGGTGTGTATATGCCCACGAGTTACCAATAAAAATGTATAGATGTCTCTGCTTTATGTTAAACCAATAGGCAGTAAAATACACACACAAACTACATACTATTTGCATATCCCATATGCACTAGGTCTAATTTATGTTTCAACTATATGCCATATCATAGTCTCATCTATTTAGATGGTACTCTATCTGAAAAATGAAGCTGCTGCTCATGTGTAAATTGGATTGAGCTAAAAAAAAAAAAAAAGAATAATAATATAATTAATATTGTATTTAAGCGAGGGAATAAGCTTTCTAACTTGAGGCAATGCATGAACAATTTGAACTGTCTAAATCCATCAGCGAAAGCATTAGATGGATCTAACCTAATCAAAGCTGAAAGAGTAAACATGCTGGCTCAGTCAGGAAGTGATGGTGGGAGTCTGTACTGATGATAAATTGTGGAATGCATTTTGTGTTTGCACCCAAAACGAATGATCCAAAAATAACATTCCCAATTAAAATCTGGGGGGGGTAGAGTATTGCATTATAGGGGGTTGTATTATAGTTATGAGAAATATTTCAGATTTTATTTTACTTATGTACCACATACAAGTACTTTCTAATACCACTCTAATTATCAAGCCTAGCAGATGAGTTAGAGACCAGAAAGTCTAAAATATACCGATTTGAGGTCAAAAGGGATCAATCTGAGAACCATTGGGTTTATATTAGTATTCATGATCATTTCTGGTGTAATCGGCTTCAATTAGCCATGTGCAGTTCATAATTTTTGGGTTGCTAATTTCTGGATAAGAACCCCTGAGACTACTTAGCAGCAGAACTTAAATATTCAAGTTGGCTTTGTGCAGCAGAGGAAAGAGAGGAAGTTTTGATTATGTGCTTGGTTGGTCCAGCACAGATAGATGAAAGAGACTACTCTTATTGAATTTTTATTAGATTTTTAAATATACACATATAGTATATACTTAGCAGTATATACTTGTTGGTAGTCGAAATATTATTAGGGGAAGGTTATACTATATATATACTGTGTATATATATATACACTACCGGTCAAAAGTTTTAGAACCCTCCATTTTTCCATTTACGCAGTTTAATGTCTCAATGTACTCTGAAATTAAAGCATAGAACAAATAAACAATTGGA
>JAOUQX010000023.1:2827632-2838060 GCA_028566295.1 Liobagrus marginatus
TGGGATATATTAGTGTTAGTGGGTGGGATATATTACTGTTAGTGGGTGGGATATATTAGTGTTAGTGGGTGGGATATGTTACAGATAAAGTTGATGTCATAAACAGCATAAATGAGTAAGTGTAAGGATTTGAGCTAAGGGCCAAATTGTGATGTCTAGACAACTGGGTCAAAACATAACTGCAGCTCTTGGGAGGTGTCCCGGTCTGCAGTGGCAGTATCTATTAAAAGCGGTACAAGGACGGAACAGTGGTTAACCGGTGACAGGGTCGTGTGCGGTCAAGTCTTATTGATGTACGTTGGGAGTGAAGGAGCCCAAACTCACAATTTACAGGACTTAAAGGATCTGCTGCTTACATCTTGGTACCAGATACCACATACACACCTTCAGGGCTCTAGTGGAGTTCATGGGTCAGTGCTGTTTAGGCAGCAAATTGGGACTACCACAATATCAAGAACACAATATTTGGAAGGTGGTCATAATGTTATGCCTGATTGAGGTATATCGTGAACTCCATATCTCATATACAGCTTTTAGCTGATTCGAATAGCGCTAAAAAAACACAACATAGACGGCCCTTGGGAATACGGCACAATACAACCAGTGTGACTTTCAAAACATATGTCATATACACTGCTAACAAAAATGAGGGGATATTTAAAAATTAATATGATATATATACAGTATATATGATAATAATATAATAATGTTTGTGACCAGTGTATATAATTGGACTTTCAACCAACGGTTTGTGAGCGTGACATCGGAATCTGAGCCCGTTAAAACTTATTTTAGTCTTACTACATGAACATTAGATTTATTAATTTGGTAAATATGTAATTATTGCACATTCTGAATCGTTACTATAACACACAAGTGACTTACTTGCACATCATGCTACAGGTTACATAAACATACATGTGAAACTATAGCTGTTCTATATTACTATTCTATACTATTAACTATTACTTTTGATAATTTATACACTTTCAAGATTCATTAAAGAAAGATTATTAAAGCTGATGATTAAAGCTGAATTAGTGCTTCGTTCACCAAGTAATCATGAAACACAAGAAAACATTTTTAGTTAGAATGGAATGACCTCTGACCACAGTATATGCTAATAGCAAAATCTCATAATATTAACTGCCTTGATCCATTGCATAAATATAAGTGTTTAAGCAGCTGGGATAAAGCATAGTAAAGGACCTCTTTCTTATTGTCACATCTGTGTAGATTTGTTAGAGACTTAAGGACTTGTCACATGACTTTATAAAAATCGAACTAATTTTAGAAAGAGGTATTGGTGTTTAACCTCCTAAGACCCGAACTTTGGTTTGGCCTGCATTTTATGTCCACGTATGTGGACGTCAGGTTGTAGGAAGTTAAAGACGTAATGAAGACAAAGTAAACGATTCTTCTCTTGAAATGTAGAATGTCAAAAGTATTAGGTGAAAAAAAAAAAGTACGCATACTTGTAAACTTGTTAGAGTGTTAAAAAAGGCCACGCCGAATTCTCCACCAGCCTTAAACAAAACTTTTGACATGCGCTACGTATTAAGCTCCTGCACAGAAATGTGACATTATTCACACCATTAAAGAAACACATCTAAAAATTCAGCGTGGGGGCATCTCCATTCTTTATCATTCCCACCCGTTTATATCCATCTTCACACACTTCTCACCTTTAATTCCCCATCAGGCACCGTGACAAGATGCTGGAGATAATCGGATTTATCATAATCACTAAAAGGCATGCACAGCATAGCTGATTTGTAACAAGTAAATAAAAGTGTGAGGCCAGCCGTGTCTTGGAGCCAAAATCTTCCCCAGCACAACTGCAGGTCAATGTGAGTGACAGCGCTTAGGACAGCAGAATAAGTGTACATCTTCCAAGTCAAATGGGCATCCTAAGTGTTAGTCTTGACATTACGGCTTGTATTTGGGAGACGACCTTATCCAGAGTGAAGTACAAAAGTGCTCTATCAATAAAAGTCGCTCTCAATAAATAGTTCAATACTGATTTATCAGGATTAAGTTTAATACTGTTGTACGAAAAGCGACATTATGGAAAGAGGAGCAATAAGAAAAACTTTTATGAGAAAGATGTTGGTTTTTACGCATCATTTCAATACAGGAAGTGACTGACATTGATGGGAAGTTTATCCTCTGCCTCAGGACCACAACAGTAAAGAACCCTGAGGGATGGTGGGACCCGTCGAGCAGTGCTGGATGATCGTACGTGTTAGCAGGTAAGAGGATGCTTTGGCTTTGTAGGGACGCATCAGTGTTTTTAATCTGTAACGGGCTACAGGAAGCCAGCGGAGAGAGCAAAGCAACTAGGTCACATGGGAGAACTTGGGAACCAGTAATTCAACCAGTAATTCAGCTGCATTCTATGACCACAAAGGACACTACTAATTCGACAGACTATGTGAAGTCTACAAGGTTATCCTTGATGCAGTTGACAATAATATATACATATATATTTTTTATTACCTTGGATATAGAACATGACTCCAGAGTTTACACTGAATGCTGATAAAAACATTCATTGTCTATCGCTTATCCTGTTCAGGGTCAAGGGGGTCGTTATCAGGCCACCAGGGTGGTGGTGGCTCAATTGTAAGGCTCTGGATCAGTGATCAGAGGGTCGGGATTCAAGCCTTGCACCAGGTAAGCTACCATCATTGGGTCCTTGAGCAAGACCCTTAACCTCAGTTGCTCCAGGGGTGCTGCACTTTCTGTCTGACCCTGAACTCTGACCCCAGCCTTCAAATTCATAAGCTGGGATATTCAGAATAAAAACTCACTGCATGTATGTGTATGGGATGAATAAGATCAGAATTTGAATATCCCAGCTAACTTAGTGTGTGAGACGGGGTACACCCTGTACAATCAGCAGTTAATCACAGCACTAACACTTAGAGACAGACAACCATTCACACACACATTCACCCCTATGGACAATTTAGAGTAGCTAATTCACCTATGCCCAATCACATGTGTTTGGAGATGGGCGGAAACCTAACCTTGACCCTTTATGTTTAAGATGAAATGAAAAATGAGCAATATGGATAAGATAGAATTTCACATCATCAAGACTACATCAAGTTCAAGTAATTTCAAATAAGAATAAGATTCCAAGGGTCGCAGACTCAAAGGAACTGGAAAAAAACATTTTTTTTTTAGCATTAGCTTATAAATTATAATAAGGCTATAAAAGGTGAATATAAATATTACCAAAAACCAGACAGTTAAAGACTAGAAAAGACCACTACTCAATGAGCTGATGAAGAAAAAGTCATTGTGTGTGTGTGTGTATGTGTGTACTATATATATTACAACAATATTTCTATATTCCAGTACAGTAATGCATTTTTCAGCACCTAAAAGTGTCACTTATTCTCAGTAAACTATCGAAACCATTCTCTATTCCCTCTGTGTGCCTTTGTGCCTGGGCAGGACACAGTCGGATATATTACGTCCTGTGAAATATGTGTCCTGCATAAATGAGCACACTCACTAAAACCGATTAAAAGGAAAAAAAAAAAAAAAAGAGGGAGCCATTTTGTCTTCCACTCTTTGCTTTTTTGCTAATTACACTGAAGCTTGGACAGGAATAATACACGCACCGCATGACCCATATGCAATTTCAATAGAGCCGGACAGTGCTGATATGGTGTTATGAAATAATGGCATTATATTACAATCAGGGATTTCGACGTGATGTCCTCAGAGTGCCATTGTGCTTCATAGAATCACAAGAGAAACATACAAATGACAAAGTCGCACTATCATTGTTTCGTGATCAAAATGAAATTACGACGGTGTCTTCGCCAGTGCACTTCAAGGCATCCTTTGTCTCGGAGCTCTGTTCCAGCAACATCGATTTCCTACAGGCCTGAATTAGCATTCGTCTTTCTCTCTCGCTCATTAATCAATTTACACACTCTCTCTGCCACTAATTGCTGGCCAATGCTGGTTATTAAAAGCCCTTTCAGAATGCTCCCTGGATAGGCTTAGCTCAAATCCCATTCCTCCCCTGCAGCAAATGTGTTTCCTATACTTCCTTTTAGTTTTCGGGTTTCACTCGCAAAACCTTGCACAATTGCCGTCCATTCATAACGAATAAAAGCCGGATCATTTACAGTATACATATATATGTATGTATATGTGTTATATGTATACACTGTATATAAAACACATTGAGTTTATAAGAAATGTAATTTATTTAATTTGTAATTAAACTCTATGCAAAGCAAAAATGGTCTCTCACTTTTACCAAACCTAAAGGCTCTGGCGTGACTGACAGATCTTTATCAAACTCCTCCACTCACTTATCCCTGCTGTGTCTTATTACAGTAGGTCTAAACGGCTGCTCGTACAGGATGTATTCACCTCAAGCTCAGTTTTTTTTATTGCACATCAAATCTGATTTTGCATTCTGATTAGGTTCAATGGAAAATATTACTGCGTGTGGTTTTCAGCAAATATTACTGTTTTTGTCACTGTACAGTTCTCCTAAAGCAGTAACTCCATGGCAACTGAAGGGCAGCGTTAAAATCCCACACTTTAGAAACTTGGAATATTAGTAATATTTTTAAGCATTATGACTTGACACGTTGAAATCAAGTTATTGAGCATTTCAATCAGTATAAACAAATGAATTAGTCTGATATAAAATAAATCAGGACACTAGATTTTATATATTTTACTGTTTTTATAACCTTACACAGAATTTATGGAGTTAAATATAACACCTAATTTTACTTGGGGCATCTTAGAAAGCAGACAGGTTTCATTTCTATGTATATACTGCATACTATACTAATTTAAAAATAGAGACATTTCCGTCTAAAAAAAAGACAAGAAAAAAAAATGTTTTTAAAAGGTTTCTATGAAATGATTGTCTCTAGTAAAAACAGAACTACTTTCATTGGATTAGCGCAGCGTGAGCACACTTGGGTCAACATATACTCAATGCATTTGCGCTGCGGGGTGGCCCAGGTTTGAATCTGGCCTGCGGTCGTTCCCCATTCCCCTCCACACTGTCTCTCCCCTGCTTAATTTCACTCTGTCCTAGCCAGTAAAGGTATGAAAGCCAGAAATAAATCTTGAGAAAAACTTATTTATATTTGTAAATGTACGTTCAAAAAAATTACAAATTCTTAATACCATGGGTGTGGAATGATATACAAGGTACCGGTATGTATGAAGCATCCTGTCATGAAGTCATACAGTACAGTCATCTTTTCCACCACAGCAATGTTCAAACACTACTACAGAGTTATAAACTAGAGACTTATAAAGCCTTTGCTGTAAACTTATAAATAAAATATAGTGTTTAGCACTCCTGCCTCACAGCAAGAAGATCATGGGTTCGATTCCCATCCAGGTCTTTCAGTGTGGAGTTTGCATGTTCTCCCCGTGCTTGCGCAGGTTTTCCCCGGGTACTCCAGTTTCCTCCTGCCTCCAAACACATGTGATTGGGTATAGGTGAATAATCTACTCTAAATTGTCCATAGGAGTGAATGTGTGTGTGAATGGTTTTCTGTCTCTACGTGTTAGTGCTGTGATTAACTGCTGACTGTACAGGATGTACACCGCCTCACACACTAAGTTAGCTATGATAGACTCCAGCGCCCCCACGACCTTGAACAGGATAAACGCTAGCTAATGAATGAATAAATATCAATGATTGTTATAAGCGGCCAAATACAGTATTAGAAATAAATGTGTTTTAGACACGTTTTCTAATTTTATCAATCTCAGTTCAAACGTTAGCCATCAGAAAGTGTCCAGCAGATGAAATTGCATAAATCAATCCAGCCTCGCATCCCCTGTATTGACACTAGAAATAATGCTCTGTGCCCCAGGGAGGCTGGATATCATTGGCTAGTGATGAGGGGATGTTTTCTCTTTCATTTCCACCCATTCGTCTCACCTTCGCATGAAATATGCATAAGGCAGGCAATACAAAGTGGTAGGCTGGAAGGCATTTTTAACACCAGAGGTTAAAGATTCCTGTAGGGATGTTCACCTGTAAAAAGAGCATGTGCATCATGCATTAGGATAGAACTTTATTAGAGATGTATTAGAGCAGGTGAACAACAGGATCTGCATGATAGGTTTGTATTTAGAGATAGGATTAGCTGTAGCCTCATGATACATAGTCAGTTTATTGAACATTTGAAGAATGCAAAGAAAGACAGTAACTGCTACAGATGCTTTACTTTTTCTTCCGAAAAAGAATAGTGGTTTAAAATCTGATGCGATAAGATTCGCCTGTATTACGATTCAGTGCGATCCGATTTTAGCTGTATTTTTATAGCCACATATCATTTTTTACAAGTTGCATGGGTTTTATCAAAGTTTTTCCAAACATTTGATTTGCAATTATTTGGTGGAACATGCAACTCTACATATGGGTATCATGCTAACCCTATCCCTTTGAGGACAAGAGGCAGCATGTTTATTAGTCTACTGTCACTTTAAGACTACGTTTTTAATCATACGATTACTTTAGACAACTCTGTTTATATGGAAACCATGTATTTTTTGACAGTATTAGCGCAACCTTGCCCATATGATCAGTGTCTATGGAGTGTCGCGTTATACAATATATTGAGACGGAGATGCCGGAACCGCAGTTAAAGTTTCATCGAACAATATATACTACAAAGATTCTATGTACATACTAGATATACTATGATATGTCTTCACAAGTTAATTGAAACAAAAATGCACCAATTAAATCAAAGATTTGTGAAAAGGGACACAGTTAAAGGGGAGGCTAACACCAGAGTAGATTAGAGAAGTCTTGATTAGCAAAAGTGGATATACCGAGGGTATACGCTAATACTGACCTCAGGAGTCCTAATACGCAAACAAATGTGGGCAAAAAGTGAGCATGCGTAAGTATGCTGAAAAGTAAGTATACGTGCATATGGACCCGACTACGTCACTGCTGTAGATCTAGGTTGAGATGAAGAGAGGAGGTTGACACCCTGTAAAGGTTGTCCCCTGCTTTGTTCCCGAGTTCCGTCTGATAGACTCCTGGTTCCCTGGGACCCTGTTTAAGATTAGCGGTACACATGGATCGATGGGAAAAAAATTCAGCATCAACTTGAAATGCCAGCTGATCCACTTATTTCTTTTTCCTTTAATGATGAATTGATGTCAAATCAACATGACCTTGTACACTTTAAATACTGTGTGTTCTACTTTTAGAATAGAAAGGTAGATGGATGCATGGATGGATGGGTAGATGATTAGATCAGGTCATAGCTATATTGGTTACACAGGTAGTGCGTGGTTATACATTTAACATTAGGCATACTAATGTTATAACCAATGTTATCTGCCTAATAGTAGATTCCTGTTAGTGAAAATTGCTAATTGCTTGTATCTTATTGGTTTACTATGGCAGAACAGCACCAGTAGTCACTTAGACGTTTAGAGACCATAAAGGCTATCCATCTATGGATGGATGGATGGATGGATGGATGGATGGATGGAAGGATGGATGGATGGATGGATGGATGGATGGATGGATGGATGGACGGACGGACGGATGGATAGATGGATGTATGGATAGATGAATGGATGGATGGGTGGATGTATGGATAGAAGTGTAGACTAATGCGGCACCCAACCAGTAACAGCCAAAGAAGAAAGTCTCGACAATTTTTATTCAGCCTACAAAGAATATATTTGGCCAGCGTGTCCGGAGGCACCCAGAGTGTCCTAATGCGCAGAACGAAAATACAAACTCCACACATTCTGGGCTAAATGCAGGAAACCCCAATGCTAAAGCTGTGAAGCAAACATGCTAAACAATAAGCCACTTGGCTCCCCAGCAAAGTTCTTGAATTGTTATAAATAGTTTGATTTATGTTAGTAGTTTACGTGCTACTTGATATACTTGATATGCCAGTTCTATGCATGATAGTTTCCATTTTGTATCATTGCATCATCAAAAGGTATTGACTGTGTAAGAATCTAAGTGATATGTTTATTGTACACGGCCTAAGAAACTGTGAAATCTATATGAAACATCCTGATTAGTCATTGCTGTCTATTTTTCAGTAAACTGAGTACAGTGATATTTCTTGTTTCATCATCCTGGCTCCAAAGCTTGTTTAGATCCCTTGAAATCTTAATGAGCATTGTTTTTTTTGTTTTTTTTATCTCTCTTTGTAACATGAGCGTTTATTTTCCAATCAGCTAGCACAGATTATTATGCCTCTGATGTTCATTATCGAGACACTTTGTCCTTGAGGCTGCATTCCTCGCGGCTTTTTTCTCCCTCTCGCTCACACCTTTCTTTTTGTGTCAATCCCCCTTTAATTGGACATTTTGTCACCAAACAAGATTTATTACATGCACTGCAGTAGAAGGGAATGGTGCTGAAATTAGAATATGCTCCGTCCGTGACACAGCCCCGTCCACTGAGGGCTGCGACCTTGCTGGCCGACTTCCCCCGTGGGGGGCGTCGAGGTTCCCTCTCCTCTAAGTGTGGAGATGGAGCATAAGAGCGTGTGGAACGTAGGCAATTGTGGGAAAAGGAAAGGAGGCGTAAGAGAGAGGGAGGAGGGGTGGTTATTGTGAAGGACTCTTGGGATCCTTCAATAGTGGCCTGGATACCCCGTCTGGCACTTTATCTACTTAGCTGTGTCACCTTCAAACCCTGCAAACAGTGACACCCTTTTTCTCTGGCTGTGTGCTTACAGAGCGATTAGAGTGTGATGAGTGCTAATAGACATGACTGAACCCAGGAAGAGCAGCCAGGGCTCGTGGTAGAGCTTAAGGTTAAGATGGTACTTTATCGATGGTCGCAACACCTACAAGTCCATTCAGCTCACTGATTTAAAGCTCATACTTGAGATCTGCTGATAAGGCTTGCGAGATACTGGATTCGCTGGTATATCCTATTTTTAAAGCCTTTACTCCGAGACAGTGTCTGCTTTGAGCTCTGTAGGGGAGAGCGGCATTTCCAGCAACCTGTACTGGTCTGCACTGAGCTTGTGAGCTTGCGTAATTACTTATGTAATTAACTCGGCGCATGTTTATTCGATAAACAGTACATACATGTTGTAATTAGATTAACCATGCTCTTTGATTGAAGGTTTGCTTTTTGTAAATATTAATATGCTCTGAAGGCTAGTCATTCACACTTTAACACCTTCGCTGTAAATGTGTTTTTTTTATCGTTGTATACATGTCAGTTATCTTACTCTCTCATGTAGGTAGGCTGGCAGGTGTCCTTCCAGATGTTTTCTCCTGTGCCGATGTCACTCGGAGCCAGCTGTTGCAAGAAGACGTGTTTCTCTTCTCCCGTCCGTCAGCGACACGTTGAAGAGAGCGTGTAGGAGGCCTGGTGAGGGGGTGAGTAGGCTAATTTCTTTAATTGATTGTATGTAGAGCGTGACAGCTCTCCTGATGCGGACTGCGAGCAGGGGGCCAGCACTTAAAACTTAGTCAGTGGGGATGTGATTGATCCAGTTCAGTGATCCTTCCACTGTTGCGTCAGGTGCATAGATGTAGTTTCTTACAGGACATTCTAGCCATAATATAGCAAACTCACATCGAGACATAGCACTATCAAGTCTCTTCTAGTTCCATTCTTTTATGCTGCAATCAAACTGCATTAATGTTAAACACCAGAGTGAAAAGGACAATGACTCTCCACACCTCTAGGGGCAGTAGTCAGAATTTTATGAAAAAGTGATGTAGAAGATAGGAAACAGATGTTTCTCCAAACCCTCTGCTGCCATCTTTAAACTTGTACTTGTTTTTAAGATGTGCTTTGAGGAATTAAAGAGCAAGAGATGGAGGTTACGTTTGCGTTAACACGGGTTACACTGGTTAATGCACTGGTGCCGAAAGTTTTCCTTTTTTTTCTTTTTTTTTAGGAGATAAATAAAAAATCGGTTGGAGATGCAGATACTTGTAACGATTGCTCAACGGAGCAGGATGAGAACCCGGTTGAAAGAGGAGTGACGACCCAATCGCAGGCTTTTGCAGTAAACAACGCTTTTATTTTCACCAACAAAAACCAGATAGCACATCCGCCTTACTCCAAATGATGAACTACAATGGAGCTAGTCTCAGTGAGTCCTTTTAACAAGCCCTTAACTTAAATTATTGACAGGTGCGCGTGCTTTGAACAGAGGCATGGTAATTAACACAAAGCGTGCCTGGTTACGTTGGGCGTGACTGTGGCTAATGTGCGTGCGTGCACACAGTGAAACATACAACAAAACGTGAATGCACAGACATGTTAACTGCCAACTTAAACAACCCCAGTCGTGTCTGTGCACGTTACAATACTAAAGTAATCTTAGTATTAATTTTTTGTAATTTTAGTATTAATCTTAATTTTAAGCAAGGGCTAAAAATAAAATCCTTGAATGAAATTTAATG
>JAOUQX010000023.1:2876492-2886492 GCA_028566295.1 Liobagrus marginatus
TATCTATCTATCTATCTATCTATCTATCTATCTATCTATCTATCTATCTATCTAATCTATCTATCTATCTAATCTATACATTTTTTTTTTGGCTTGTGTGTTCCTTTGGCTGCCTGTCTGTCTGCATGTCTCTCTGTCGATCTATACTTAAAAGTCAGTCAGTCAAATTGTCAAACACCGACTACCCCCCTGTCTGTGTGTTTTTGTATCTGTTTGCTTAATAAAGGCTTCAAATTTATCATATTATGTACCATATGCAGTATATATATATGGTGCAGTGGTAGCGCAGTGGTTAAGGTGTCGTACTGCTGATTAAAAGGGCATGGGCTCAATTTCCAGCAGCACCAAGCTACCATTCCTGGACCCCTGAACAAGGCCCTTAACCCTCAACGGCTTTATGGATAAAAACTATAAAATGTAAATCTCTCTGAATGCCAAATGCCGGAAATGTAAATATACTTGCTAATAATTTATAAAGTTATTTTCAGCCATTCACTTGTTGGGTGACAATAATTTTTCAGTTTTTTCTAATATTAGTTTTAGATTTTTTTTACTTAAGAATGCTGTCAGCTTGATTGAGAAAAAAACAAAAACAATTTACGTTAGGCTCAATGTTCCAGCATTGGCTAGTGATGTCAGGATTTTTGATAAATCTCATATTTTAACCCTGAAGGTCGTAACCCCGGCAACCATCAGAGATGCTGGCGTGGAATGGAGGCTGGGGGTATATACATATATATATATATATATATACACAGCAGACGCATGTTCTGTTGTGAGGTGAGAGCGCTGCATCAGACCTTTTAACTGTAGACGAGGCTGTCGGTCTGTACTCGGGCTCTGACACGGCTCCGGCATGGTAAGGTCAAGCCCAACAGAATGTCAGAGAGGAGGAGGAAGATGTATCTTTTGACTCCTTCGTCTCTGTCTGTTCGACTTTGTTGTTTCTTCCCTTATGTCAGTGTCAACAGTCCATCTGCCTGATGCCCGCTTGCATTGCCGCAATGGCGTCATACACCTGAACCCTACCCTTGTCTCCTTTCTTTCCTCTTCTCTCCTCTATCTCTCCTCTGCTGTCAGCCATGTTTTCTCTATTTGCTATTCTGCTGACAAACAGCAATATGTTGACATTTCTCAAGTAGCATTTTCCCCACTTTCTGAAACGTGCTACTAATTACTAGTTATTAATAAAGTGGGGTTGTTAAAGATACAGCAGGAAAAGTAGACGTTTATATAAAGTGCCAGATTAAAGCGTTTGCTATTGATGCGTGATTGGACATGATGTGTGTGTGTGTGTGTGTGTGTGTGTGTGTATATATTTCCCTTTCGATTGATGAAGTAGCAGTGTGCTGTGAGCTCGCTGTGTTTGTGGCAGAGCCGGCGCTCTTGAGCAGCGCGTGTGCCGCACACAAACACCTCGCGCTGTGAGCGTAAGCGTTTGAGACTGCTGCCGCAGGGTGACATGAGCGTGTGTGATTGGGAGCTCCGGGCTCAGCCGGAGAGCCACAGGCTACATGCTCTCCGCAGGCTGTGACAAAGACTCCGATAGCAGCCTAACGTTTTTTTCTTGCAGACGAGACGACGGACTGAGTCGACCAGATGGACTTCGGAGACACTCGGAGGACAGATGTGTTTAGAAGGTGATCGTGCACACTGTCACGGTGCACTGGCTTTAATGTAGGCACGTTGGCATCTCCATTTTTAGTGTTCTGTAGGAGTGAGTGAGCAACAAGGCAAAGGTTTATGTTTTTTTTTAATGTGAGGAAAGATGTACTCAAGATTGTTATATTAAGACCTTAGTAGATTTAGCGAATAGTGATTTAACAATTATATATATTATATATTAAATTGTTGACTTTGTTTTCTATTAATAATTTGCTCGATATTGTGAGTATCGACAAAACTGGCTAATCTTATGTAAGTAATTCTACATAATGTTATTTTTATATATTTATTTTTATTTTAATATACTTTATTAATCGATCAATTGTGTTGTTTTTCCATCTTATTAGGACGCTGGGGTCAGAGCGCAGGGTCAGATAGAGCATGCCGCACATCTGGAGCAAGTGCGGTTAAGTGCCTTGATCAAGGGCCCAATGACAATATTGACAGTGCATAATACTAAACCAAGCAGTTTAAGTGTTTAATTCCTCTCATATCACAGCCCTAAAACAAAAATAGCATTTCTTTTAAAAATCTGTGACCAAACACATCATAGTTTTTAGCCATTTACGGTTACATCTAATTTTTCATCACTGTTGATACTTTTATAACCAGCGCTTCCATCACAGGCTTTGTTTTGTTTTCTTCTAACGTATATACAATTAAAACAAGATATCATTTTCCTATAGACTGGAAAACACAACTTGCTGACAATTTCAAAACATTAACGTGGAAAACTTCTCGAAACGTCACATAAAAGTCTCCTTTCAGAAAACGTCATGTCGTACCACGCCATATATGAAGCGTTAGAACGAACTGTTACTATGGAAACAACAGCGTATTAAAAACAAGTGCACGAATATAAAACTGTTAATAAGATTAGAGCCAGCAATTCTGTCAAGCCGCTGTTATCGGAAAGTAATCAACACCTTCAGCACCGAGAAATGACCAGCACTGTGGTGTAATAAGCATTAAGTCACATCCCCTGTAAGGTCTTTTATTTTAAAATAGACAGTTATATTAATTATCACCTACATAATTATTAGCTGTAAAATTAAATAAAAATAAATAATTAAAATGAAGCCTTTCGTGATTATATTAAGAATCGTTAATTCTACTAAAAAAAATTCCTCACTCATAATACACGAAGAAAAAGTGACCTGAACAATAGAATCACCTTTTTAATCAAACCCCAGTTCTATTTTAACAGTTTCTGTTCAGCAAGTCGCGCTCAGGTCAAATGAACTGAACATAATCGCTGTAATTATAATTTGATCAATTATGGAAATGATTTTTTTTTAGGCGCGTTACAATAATTATTTCTGACGTTGCTGAGTTAAGTTTCGCTACAGCTAAAAGACCCTTACAGGATCGGTCACTGAGTCGGAATCTTGTAACTATAACTCATTTCTTTTTATTTGAATAAAGACGTTACTAAATCATTAGTATATATAAATAAACTGTGACTTTGAGACGTTCATGTTCACACGTGAAATGGATCAAATTGATCCGAGTAGAATATAAGAGGTAAAAGATGAACCTAATTTCTATCTAATACAATAAAGGTTTTGTCTTTTTCATGTACAGTCATGTGGAAACTGTTCTGTGGCTTCTCTCTGAAGCGCTTGTGTGTGTTCGTCCTTAGTGTTGCTCATTGATGCAGGTGAGCACTTACTTATACTTCAGAGTGAGTCTGGTTTGACTACAGCAAGAAACATGATCTAACCCTAACCCTGCCTCTACCCTTAACCCTAACTCTAACCCTAAGCCTAAAAACCCTAAAAAACAATAATAATATTTTCATGCCCTTGACCACGTTCCATATTTTCAGTATGCGAATACATTTATTTGTATTCAGCTTGATAAATGAGGCGCATTGTCCTCTTCTTTTGGCAAAATATATTTACGGCTTCTTCAAGTTGAGGTGTGATTTTTCACCCACATTTATTTTCTGTCTTTCAGGCCAAAAGTTTTATGTTAGTTTATTGTATTGGTCGACTTTCAATGTTATGAATAATGTGTAACGTATATGTCAAGTCTCTCTCTCTCTCTCTCTCTCTCTTCAGGTGGTGTGCAGATCCTCTCTCTCTCTCTCTTATTCTGTGATATGTGTGCATGCAAGAGTGGTTTAAATGCCTTATCTTGCCAGAGATGTATTGGCTCTTCAGATTCATATACTCCAGAACCTGAAGCTTGCCATGTAGAACACATCAATCATTCCACCAGCATCAAAATGAGATAAATATTCTAATTTTGGCATAACAGAGCCTTTGAAAGACATCTAAATAGACTATTAGTGCGGGGGGTGTTTTTCATCAAAGCGAGGTTGTCACTGTTTTTGGGCTTTGCTGCTCATAAAGGCATGAGTGTATGGGTTTGTCTCTATGACTGTTTTTGACAACGCGTGGAAATTTAAAAGCAGGAGATATTTCTTTTCACAGATACAGTACAACCCTAAACCCATCCTCTGACACACCTCCATCCTACCCTTTTTTCTTAAAGCACAACTTATTTTGGAGTTTTTTTCATAGCCCCCATATGACTAGTATATATATATATATATAGCAATGTGTTTAATTTAAAGGCAGTAAGGAGTTGCATCAATTGTTACTGTAATGCAGCAGCTTATCAACCATGCTGGAATTTTCCAGCACGCTCTCCTTCACTTTTAGAAGCCATCTTTGCTGCGTTACGGCATCTCCGCTGCTCGGGCTAAACTGTTCCACTGCACTAATTGGCCAATGTCAGGCATGACACCAGGATAAACAAACGCAGCTCAAGAAAACTGAAACAAATATTGGGTAATTAAACTGATGGGGGTGCGGTGCGGTTGGGTGTGTGTGGTGAGGAACCCTGACAAATATGTTTAAAAAGTGAGTGTGTGTGTGGGCGTGCATGTGTGTGTGTGT
Organism: Liobagrus marginatus; assembly: GCA_028566295.1. Taxonomy (NCBI): domain Eukaryota; kingdom Metazoa; phylum Chordata; class Actinopteri; order Siluriformes; family Amblycipitidae; genus Liobagrus; species Liobagrus marginatus. The sequence goes on from JAOUQX010000023.1 coordinate 2,881,064, forward strand.
GTGTGTGTGTGTGTGTGTGAGAGAGAAAAACTGCTTTTTTTTTTTTGCTTCTAAATATCTCCCTGCTTTTAAAAGCTCTTTATTCTTAGCTCATGCGTAAATGACAATATTAAAAATACTAGGATTCTTTTTTTAAGGTAGGGTGTGAGAAATCGCTGCATGGCATTGTTTTTCCATGGAGAAGCCCCTCTTGGTGGCTGTTGTGGTGTGTATTCGCTGTTGTTATAGCAATGGTGCTGGTCATAAAGCTTTATCACAGGCAGAACTTTTTTTTTTTTTTTATGAATTCTTTAATGACTTCCTTCTGTGTTTGTCTCATTGTTTCCTTCCAGTCATCCTTTTATCTATTGGTTAGCGTTGACCTAAATGTATCTCAGTTTCTCAAGAACAATTCTTTTGAAAACGCAGCATAAAAATGTCCTTTTCATTTTAGAATGCCACTCCGGTTTTGTGTGTGTAAAAGTTACTACAGCACTAGCAACATTAGCAAAATGTTTTTGTAATGTTTGTTTTGTCCATCTGTTATAGATGACCGTAACCACATTGCAGCAGTTTTATTTAAAAAAAAAACTGCTACTGTTGCTAGTCGCTGTTGGTACATTCAATAGACTCATGTTTAGCATATTTACAAACTTAAATGCACATGGCTTCTTCTTCTTTGCCGTTACACTAATAGTGACTTTAATTTAACTTTATTAGTATTGTGTCTTTTGTGAATAATTTAACAAAACATCTGTGGAAAATGATGACATTGCTAAAGGTTTTGTGTTGCTTATTTCTTCTTTCGCTGTATGTAAATATATGTAAACAATATGTATGAAAAATATGTAAAAAAAAAAAAGTAAATAAAAAAAAAGTATAACAAAGGGCAGCTAGCTAGCTAGCTAACTGTTGTTAAATACTTAACAAATATGAGTCATCTAGATACTTAAGAATGAAGTTGGTGAATAAATTCCGAACACCTCTGTGGAAAATGTCGACATGCCTGATGTTTTTGTTATGTTGTCACTGTCATTGTGTACTCACGCAGTTTGTATGACAGACTTGGCAGTTATTCCCAGTTACATTTACTGCGATAGATTTAATACAGTAGTGACGTTACTCAATATGGCGCAACTCCTTAGAGTTTGGTTAGCGGTTGCTAAAGTGTAATTAAACTATATTTTTGAACTGTTTTCTGTCCAATTTTCAAACACATCTGAGAAATATGTTGATGTTTCTGATGTCACTGGCGCTTCACGTTGTTTATATAAGAGCGTTCAACACTATATTCTATCTATGCTTGTTAATGCTTCCCGGAATTTCAATAATTCCCGGAAACGATATTGTCACTGTATTTGAATCTTGAGTTAAGTGGGTGAAAATAATAATGCTATTCATTCATTCATTCATTCATTCATTCATTATCTAGCGCTTGTCCTGTTCAGGGTCATGGGGGCGCTGGAGTCTATCCCAGATAACTTAGTGTGTGAGGCGGTGTACATCCTGTACAATCAGCAATTAATCACAGGGCTAATACGTAGAGACGGACAACCATTCACACACACATTCACTCCTATGGACAATTTAGAGTGGACAATTCACCTATGCACAATCACATGTGTTTGGAGGTTGGGAGGAAACTGGAGTACACAGGGAAAACCCACACAAGCATGGGGAGAACATGCAAACTCCACACAGGGACTCAGCAATCGAACCCATGACCTTATTACATGCTAACCAATCTGCCACGTGCCGCCGCATTCATTCAAATATATTTTATGTTGTTCCATATTAAGTGTGATCCTTGCTACAATACTGACCATATGTAAAGACCATAGTCAGTCATAGTGTGATAATTGACTTTTGCCTTTTTTTAAGCATAAGAAGTTATTTAATCCAGTCTTACTGCCAACAGTATACTATACCTGTCTTTGATATTCAGTGCACATGACAGTGTTCGAGAATCAATTTACTTGAAGTAATAATTTATTAATGCATTCCTTTCCATCATTTAACATTACACCATTTCTTCCTCTATGTTTTCTTTCCTTCCCTCCCTCCCAGTCTCTCTCTTTCCCAAGAACACTTTGTGTCACTGAATGTTTATGGTACGTTGTTTTCAGTCATGATAATCATTGTCATCGGGTGTTTCTATTAGCCGTCTGCCCTGATGGATGGCTGCTCTCCAGGCCCATGTTCATCTCTGTGTCCTTGACCATGGCAGACTGAGGAAACGATGGGAGAGGGGAGGGGGAGCGCCTGTCCATCCTTTGCTTCTCCTGCTCCTGTAGTCATTCAATGAACCTGTCCAGACTTTGACACTGTCTGACAGGACATGTGCAAATTGGTCTGCAGCCCGTGGCAGTGGGTGTGGATTCAAAGTCAAGTTGTATGCTTAATTGGTTGAACAAGAAGTACAGAACATATACATATATACGGAATACTCTGGTGTATTTTCAATTTAATCTAAACCACCAATCTACTGTATCCCTTAGACCACTAGCAGTAATGCTGACATTTTTATCTGAACTGGGAAAAGAAACCGTGTTTACTCTACACTTATTTATAATGGATGACTGAGGGAAGATGCTTTAGTGTTAGGAACTTGTTATGGTGCAGGCTACTGTAAAAGAATGATCATGTTTGTCACCTGGCATGTGATTGTGATTGAGTCTCAGACCCAGACATCACATCCACACCTGTTGGACTGAACGGCCCATGCATTGGAAATGATTTCAGGTTTTTAAAAGAACATTGCAGCAGCATTGCTTTAATTAGTTGGATTCTACCCGATTTTCTGGAGATGTGTTCCATTTTGAACGGTCCACCTGGAAACAAATCCATTGTGATGCTCTAGTTCGCACATTGAAGAAGGAAGTCGTTGCTTTTACAATTTATGACAAAGAGCGCTTATGAGAATGAGATAAACACTTTTATAAAGGAACGATTCATGTTTGCACATCGGTCTGTCTTTGGAGGGGAATCAACTCTACATGTTCACACTCCTAAACATGACGCTGAACAAAACACACTGTGATTGGTTGCTTTATATGTAAGTTAAATGGACTTTAGGCCAATGCAAGCTGCTATGGACCCCAGACCTTTATGCTATTTAAGTAATCAAATTTGGATATCGCTACTTTAAAATAATCAAATTGATTTAACACACAGATGACGCTAACGATTCAAATTGGCTGCTCAAACAATTAAAATAAAAATCTGTACAACCCGTGCCCGATGCAGGGCCAGCATGGGCAAGTCTAGGCTTACTGTGGGCAGTGTGGGAATGGGCCCACATTAGCCTCATATGGTCCCGTTGTTGGTTTGCCCTTGTGGGGCCCCTATGTGGATTTGCTGCAAGCAACCTACTGTGGATTTTTTTCCCACAGCAAACCCGCACGTGGCCCCCTGTTGATAAGTCCACAGTAGCCCGAAGTGTGGGCGGCATTAAGTAGAATGGGGCTGCCCGCATTTAGCCTGAAGTGTGGCCTGAGTGCGGTTTGCAGTAAGTAATATGTGTATGAATACTGACATAACCTTTGCTGACACTCAGTCTAGTCCTGTATCTGTTTTATTTTATTTTTTTCTTTCCGCCAGCTTTCTATTCTCTCTTATTAATTTGCATTATTCGGTAGCATACATGCTCATCAACAGAACTGAACCACTGTCATTAAATAATTGATATAAATTAATCAAAATAAATTTAAATTAGCTGTGAAATGTTTTGGTTTTGTTTTGGTTTGGTTTTGATATTTCTAATAGGATTTCTGCATGTCTTCAAATTCTAATTCATGGTGATTTTGCTGTTGATAAATAGATTATTTCCATGTATTCCTGTACTGCTTAGACTACACAATGGCACGGCTGCCTGGAGATTATCCATGAGACTCTACAAGAGCTCCAGAGACACTCGTAGACTTCAGACAATTTAGAGATGCCATTCATCTTACCACACATGCCTTTGAACTAGGGGGGGGGGAAACTAGCGTACCCAGAGGAAACCCTCAAAGCCCAGGGAAAACATACAATCTCTGTGTACACATGGTGGAGCTGGGAATCAAACGCACATCCCTGGAGGTGTGTTCGAAACATGCTTACCACTTAGCCTCTGCGCTCATGTCAAAAACCAAACATAAAAACATTAGAAACAGGAGCGTACCTCTTTAGAGTGACTGATTTGTAAAGCGTTGGTATTTTCCATTGAAAGAAAGAGTATAAGGTGTGGGAGAAGTGGTAGCTCGGTGGTTAAGATATTGGCCTGTTGTTCTGAAGATTGTGGGGTCAATTCCCAACACCACCAAATTACCATTGCTGGGCCCCTGAGCAAGGCCCTCAACTGCTCAGTTGGAAGTCACTCTGGATAAGAGTGTGTGCCAAATGTTGTAAATGTAAGCTGCTCTGGACAATTGTAAATGTAAGCATTCGGGCCACTAAGATCAGACTGTCCGATATTTTTTATCCACAAGCCATCTCAACACAAACTGAAACATTCACACTCGAACTCAGAAATCACTCAGACACAGTCACTTTAACACTGTTTCATAAGATGACCTCGCACAACCACTTTAAATATTATACTATGTACTTCTAAAAAAAAGAAAACACTGTAATACTGTTTCTATAACGTCATCTACTGTTCCACTATACAATGCTACTAGTCACTTTACTGTGCTAAATGATGCTGCTATTTTAACTTAAAAGCTGCTAACATTATTAAGTGCATTGACACATGTTGCACAACCGTCGACGCTATGTTCTATGTCATGGGTCTCCAAACCTGCTCCTGGAGGTCCACTATCCTGCAGAGTTTAAATCCAACACACCTGCCTAGAAGTTTCTAACCTATCGGAAAGCATTGATTAGTTGGTTCAGGTATGTTTAATTAGGGTTGGAGCTAAACTCTGCAGGACAGTGGCCTTCAGGAGCAGGATTGGACACCCCTGTATTATGTTGTATGTATCTGTCCCGTAGTGTATTGTAGGTACCGTTTGTCTGTACTTGTTGCACTCTGTGTTGTACGTAGCTTTTTGTTGTCCTGTTGTGTGTTATGTGACTGTTTTGTGTGACTCTGTGTTATATGTAGCATCATGGTACTGGAGAAACGTTGTTTCGTTCCATTGTGTACTGCAACAGCTGTATATGATGTAACGCCAATAAATCTTCTTTATCTTATTTGCCAGTTGCATTGCATCTTAAAATTCCACAGCAAATATGTTTCATTCATTTCACTGGATACGTTCAAGAATGTTCAGTGAGACTTCATTAACGCTGTACTCCATAATACATCGCTGTACAAGTTTGTCAATTGTCAAACATTTACCTTGCCGCCAAGGCGAAGCTGTTAGACGTTTTGCGGCTGTGTTTTGTCGACAGAAGGGGTGGAAATAAACTCATTGAAACAGCATTAAAGCGTTTTAACTGCACGGATGAGGTCACTGGAAATGATC
>JAOUQX010000023.1:3089559-3101172 GCA_028566295.1 Liobagrus marginatus
ATGTCTCTCTGGATAAGAGTGTCTGCCATGTGCTAGAACTATACATGTAAATATAAATGGTACCTCAATCATGGAATCACATACTGAAAAATCTTTACCTGTATGGGACCTCATATGTGTGCGGTAATGACTGGGCTGGCTAAAGCCCTTCCCGCACACTGGACAGATGTACTCGCCCTCTTTCTGGCCTGACCTCGCCATCCCTACACCACACACAAAGAGAAAGAGAAGGAAGACTAAGTTAAAGAAAGGTAACGTCATATAAAATCTCATGCAAGAAAGGAATAACGAGAGACGGAAAGAGAAGCAAACATCATTAGTATGTCGTATGTGCCATTACGTGAGCTTCCTTGAGGGTCTGGATGAGAAGTTGTCTGGCTGCATCATGCGGGCAGTCCTGACAGGCTGACACACACAAGGCCGCACACAAGCGCATAAATTACAGTGAATTAAAAGCCTCGCCCTTTGATGTGCCCTCATCTCTGCTACCATGCCACATGTCAGGTGTACCATTTTCTCCCTTTTTTTTTCTGCCCTCCCTCGCTCTCTCTCTCTCTCTCTCTCTCTCTCTCTCTCTCTCTCTCTCTCTCTCTCTCTCTCTCTCTTTCCCTGCCTTTGCTCTTTTCTCCTCTAGCCGAGCAGCTGGATGCTCTTTTCCTGCCTGTCGCTCTGGCTCTGTCAAGCCTCGTCGGCTCGGCCGATTTGCTCGGACACCCATGTGGCAGCAAAAGGGCCCGGCGGAGAAACGGGAACAGAAGTGGAACTTGGAGTGGTCCGCCGTTTGCGTCTCCCCCTCAGGACTGGTCAAAAAGAGCAGGCACAGAAATGCTGTCCTCTTGGCTCGTGTCCGTCACTTGGCACCGGTTGCCCCTACCTGCTCTGACCCCTGCGGCCCTGCATTGTCGTGGTGACAAACTGTGACTGAGAGTGTTGGTGGCAGAGCGAAACCAGGCCACCTTTCGTAAACATGAGTCTCCAAGTTATTAGCATGCATGAGCTGCGCTAACAGGAAGAGCAGCGGACGGCATGAACAAAAGGGAAGCCCGATGTTAGAAAGGTCACTGTATTGTATGTGACTTAAAGGGCTAAAGTGGAGCCTGATGAAATCAGGCTGGACAGCTGACAGGAACTTCCTCTGTCTCTGTGTAGTTTAACACTCAAACCCTGGCTGCGTCGGACAACAAATTGTCTTGCAGCAAAGAGGTGGGGGTGGGGGGGTTTGGGACACAGAGCGGGAAAGACAGAGAGTCAGTAATCACCCCTTTTTTTTTCAAAGCAGCTGGTGGCTTAATTTGACTCCTCTTGCTCTTTCCCTCTCTCTCTCTCTCTCTCTCTCTCTCTCTCTCTCTCTCTCTCTCTCTCTTCTTCTCTGTGTGCTGCTTTGCATATTTGTAGCAGTGAGGCACTTGGAGCCCTCAGAGATTGCCTGCCATGGCAATGGAAACAGGTTGTTTAAAATGCCTCTCAGCGATAGCTGTCTGAAATGTTTTTGCACATTTGAGGAGTTTGCATAAAGATGAAGACATTACTCAATAATACCATTAACCTTTCCAGGCCATGTGTTTGTGCGAAGTGTGTATTGGCTTGTCACATCAGTACACAGGGATCCCACCTTGTGCCACCAGAGGTCCCTGTCTCCTGTATACTAACTGCTTGTCCAAATGACGGTGCACTCCCAAGTTTTGCATTAGGCTGAGAACACAATTTTACTTGAAACCCTTTAAACCCTATTTGATATTTAAAAAAAAAAATGTTTAACCTCATGCCTTAATTGGTAATTCTATAACGACACAACGTTAACCCTTAAACTTTCAACTAAAAAGGGAACCGATGGAAAATATTGTGCTTAAAATTCTCCTCATATTCTACCTCATATTCTAATATGTATTAACCTCATATTCTAACCCAAATGTGTTTTCTTCAATAATAATTATTATGAATTATGATTACCAATTTGAATTGGTTAGTTACTTTACCATATGGTAGAGACAACAGTTATTGGGCTTAAAAATGGACAGAATTCTAGAAATGTAGAGTTTTAAGCCACGAATATAATAAATATAATAAAAAATTCCCTTTTGGGAAATCCTTAATGTTTCTTCTAAAAATCCTTCCTGACACCCAAATCAATGTTGTCGTGTTTTTGTACTTACGTCTATTACGCCTGGGAAGAAAATGTAAATGATTCCAGTAAATGATACAACAACAACAATAATTACAAACACAACATTGATGTTAATTAAGTAATGAACAGTGAGCACAAATAAATAACTTATATAAAAGTCAATAAATTTTTTGCCTGGCATTAAAACGTTCATATGAGAGGCCCAGCTAAATCTTAGAAACCATCAGCATTTAATATGTTCGATGTTAGAGCGCAATAATGTTTTTAATGAATGTTTATTCATTGTATCCTGCTGTGTTGTGTAAACGCAGATCAGTTAGGGAGTGACAGGCGATAGCTGTGCAACAAGTTAATAAATGAAATCACTTTAAAGTGATGCTTCAGTAAGCAAGAACGTCTCATTAGGCAAATATGTTTGCCCTTGATTCCTCCTGTCCTTATTTGCTTTTCCTGCATGCTGTCTATTTCCTGTTGCGCTAACACGTGACACGAGGACTGAAAACAATACAAACTAACGAGAAGCACCTAGTGGTGTAAATATGTGCATAAATATGCAAAATAACACCAGGTATAATTTTATAAATGTCCCACTTCAAACCTGATAAATCCATATAACAATCCATCCAAAGCAATGTAAGGTCAGTGATTTCTTTAAATCACACCACTGCCGGGCTGCTACCCTTGGGCCCCAGAGCAAGGCCCTTGACCCTTTACTGCTCAGTTGTAAGGGTGTCTTCCAAATGCCAGGATTGTAAATCTAATGGGGTAAGTGGTAGCTCAGTAGTTGGACGTATGGTGTATGGTGTTGGACCGCTGGAAAGTTGAAAGGTTATGAGTTCAATCCTCAGGGCCACCAAGTTGTCACTACCGGGCCTCTGAATGAGAAAATGCTATATAACTGAAAGTACTTGAATTGACTGAATGCTGTTTTGTTTTGTTTTTTACAGTTTATAAATGTAGCTCCCAATGTGTTATAGTACAGGGCATACCGAAAATCTTCCAACAAAGAGATAATGAACAACATCATTTTAATAAAATTTTCATAATGATGGTGGCATGGTGGCTAGTATTCCACAGCAAGAAGGTCATGGGTTTGATTCCCGCCCAGGGTGTTCTCTGTGTGGAGTTTGCATGTTGCAAACCCCGTGCTTGTGCAGGTTTTCCCCGGGTACTCCGGTTTCCTCCCACCTCCAAACACATGTGATTGGTTATAGGTGAATTAGCTACTCTAAATTGTCCATAGGAGTGAATGTGTGTGCGAATGGTTGTCTGTTTCTAAGTGTTAGTACTGTGATTAACTGCTGATTGTACAGGATGTACACCGACTCACACCCCAAGTTAGCTGGGATAGACTCCAACGCCCCCACGACCCTGAACAGGATTTGTGCTCGATAATGAATAAATGAATGAACATACTGTCATTTTTTTCCTATTTTTTTGTTTTGTTTAGATAGCTGTTAAAAATATTAAACTCTCATCACCCCATGCACCGCACCGCGCTCCCGGAGAACAAGAGGCGTTATTCGACTGATTCGACAAGCCCTCCCTCAGGACACACGGTAGGACTGCCTCACGACGTTTCTCTGTTCTGGCACCGAGGTGGTGGAATGAACTTTCCATCATTGTCAGAACAGCCGAGTCAATGGCTGTATTTAAGAGACTCTTAAAGGCTTACGTCTTTCTTAAATACCTACGCCTGATAGTTACTGTTCTTATTATAAGTTTTTTTCTTTTCTGCTAAACGCTGTAACTGTAAATACCTTAAACAAAAGAAAAAGGTATTGGACTTTGTTAGAAACACATCAAGCATATCACACACAACACTGTTGACAAATTGGAGGAAAAGATAGTGTGTGTATTTGTGTGTGTGTGTGTGTGTGTGGGGGGGGGGTTCTAAGAAATGGAAATCATATAGAGGAGTTTGAATGAAAAAGTGTCAGTTTCCACTATCTGTTCAGGCTAGTGTATATTGTAGTTTTAATCCGACATGTGGGAACATTCCACTAAAACACTTCTTGTTCTTACCTGCTTGGTCCATCATCATGTTATTAAAGCCCCAGTGATGATAAAGTGCTGCCAAATCATGCGGGCTGCAATTCTTCAGGAAACTGTAGATGTCTGTGAGAGCTCCTGGACGGTCTCCTGTCTGCTGCTTTTTAGTTTGGAAGTGTGAGGACAAGCCAGACTGCGCTAGACTGAGCCGACTCCAGAGGTTATATCCAGTTGGGCTCTCTGAATCCTGGGCTGGAGGTTCAGAGTGACTGGAGGTCTGAGGGTGGGAACTTTTCTGCTCGGAGGCTTTGTGCTTGCTGGCGAGCATGAAGCGGAGTCCCTCTTGGGGCGGCACGCTACTTTCCATCAAACTGCGTCCTGTTTTTGGGCTTCCAGTCTTTTGGGCGCTTGGTGCAGGTCTTGCTCGGCGTGTTGATGAAGTGAAATAATGGTGGGTATTTGCTTTTCTCTTGGTGCTCTTGACTTCATCTATCCGGGATCTGCTGGAATTTTGCTTAGAGGAGTGTGACAATCGTCCAGCAAGTTGACCTTTGCTTTGTGAGTGTGTGGATTCAGCACTGCTGCTTTGAGGTTTGTCCTTGGTCCCTCTGGGTCTTAATTCAGGGGGACTTGTGCGGACGATTCGTGTCTGGGGCAGCGGAGGGCAGTCCTTGCCTTCCAGAAACGGAGGTGGGCCAGTGCGTCTCTTGAAATCAAGAATCGACTTAGATCCCTTAACGCCATTTTTGGGAGCCCACTTAGGGATCAGAGTGGTGCTGTCGATTTTATGTGCAATTCGTTGATGGATCCAGAGAACCTCAGGGTACAGCGTGGCATGGGAACAGTATGGACACTGATGCCTCACTAGAACATTCTGAACTTTGTCTAGAGCTCCAGCTTTGTCACTTTCAGCATCTCCAGAGAGATTCAACAGACTGGCATCCATTTTGTCAGAAATGGCCTCTGCATGCTCTTTGCTCTTTTTATCTGCATTCTCATCAATGTTATTGCTGCTTTGTGCTGCCCTCTCCAGGTGGGTTGAGGTGGTGTAGGGCCAACAGGACTGCTGGAGTAGAGCGTTCCTCAGCCTGGGGAAGCCACTGTGGCTGGTGGAAGGAGTGTGGCTTTGGGTGGTCATGCTGGTTAAGGCCTCATTGCTGGTAGCTGCATGCTGAATGCATACGTGGGCCACCTTGGCAGCTGAGTCAGCAGTGCTGAAGTCACAGTGGTCGCAGGTGTATGGCTTTTTATCTGTGAGCACAAAAACAGTAGAAAAGAAATGACATTTTCATTTGTTTAAAAAACGTTTCAAACAAGGAAACAACTATTCATTGTACACATGAAAAGCAAATTAAAACCTTTATATTCTTCATAACATGATAGAATGAAGTAGTTCTTAATCAGCCTTTAATCAACATTTTTAGATATGTTTTTTTTTTAAGTTCAGTGCAAAAGTTTGTACACCCCAGAAAAAATGACAGGGAGTAACTTTTTTTTTTCTTAGTTTTTTTTTTTTTTGTTTTTTAATCTGATGCTTCCTCAATTTGACCACAGGATGGCAGCACTTCACTGTAAAAGACCAGCTTTTCAACTTGCATTCAAACTGATGCAATAGGTTAGTTATGTAGAATGTCAAGCAGCACGCAAACGCCTGGACAATTCTCGTTTACTTCTTTTTATGCATTTTGGAAGCAAATGTTTACTGAACTACAGTTGGCATAAACGCTTGCCTATTTGCATGCACATTCGCACAAATAACCAAACTGAAAGCTTTACTGTTGTTTCATTCAAACAAGCACATTAAGTAATCCAACCACAGAATGGGGTAATGTGTGTGAACAGTAGCTGCATCCTCCCACACATTCAGCTGTGAGAACAGAGGAACATAAGGAAGGCATAAGAGGGAGTAACTGAGAGGGCCTGGGAACACAGCCTGAACCCACCTTCTCTCATCTGTCACCGAGATGTTTGTTTACATTGAGTTTGTCTGGAACCAGCAGTAGCGCCTCTCTCTCTCTCTCTCTCTCTCTCTCTCTCTCTCTCTCTCTCTCTCTCTCTCTCTCTCTCTCTCTCTCTCTCTCACTTTCTCTCTACCATCTGTTTTGTATTTGGTGCTTGAGCCTGGCTGCTGTAGGGCTCTTTTTTTGGCCTCTGAGGAACATTTTTTCAGCCAAATCCGAGTAGGAGGTCCTCACACATGAACTCTTTATGAATTTCATCATCATGACCATTCCCATACATTACATTCCCCTAAGCACACATCGTAAAAGACGGCTGTCCAGTCTCATGTTAAAGTAAGTTAAGGGGTCAGAAAATATTTGACCCAGAACTTTAGTCAGTGGTGATTACTTTTACACACGACTTGAAACTCTTCTGTTTCTTTTTCTTTTGTTATTGTTCTTGCTGTTGTTTCATTCAGGACCGAGTATATGAAAGGGTCCTTTGTTGTTTTCTACACTGGACGCCTTGCAGTAGGCTACTTGCTAATGCACACTAATGATTCAGTACTGGAGAAAATAACATGCCATGTCCTTATAGAGCTCAGGGGCTTTGTGCACAGAGGTATTGTCATGCTGAAACAGGGTTTGCAGTACAATATACAAAGGCATTCTAGACACCTGTGTGCCACAGTTTGATGAAGAGACACTTATGTTAGTGTGATGGTAAGATGTCCACACACTTTTGACTATATAGTGTATTTCTACTGAAATATATGTTTAGTCAATTTTTTTCCTGGTTTGTTGTTTGGTGCTGGATTTTTGTTATTCGTGTTAGAAGTTGGAGCTGGTTTGCTGTTCTGACATCGAACAACTTCTACAAAACAACAAGACTATACATGCATAGCTAACTAACCTGAGAGATTCAGAACAAGTCAGTTGTTGGAAAGATGTCAGAAATAATGAGTTGGACTGAACATTATGTTTTTAAAAGATCTGAGCCTTTTCGGGGGGAGGGTTTCACATAAACTCTGTATAGAAAAGGGAAGAGGAGACAAAAAGTGGCAAAAAATCAGTCGGTGTCTTCCTGAGACAGGAAATTCTAAAATAGCATCATGCAAAACAGGCACACAAGTCCATAGTCAAACAAATCAGTTGTGCATATCCCCCAGTATCAGAAGTCAGAACCTTCAGGTGTTTGGATTCATTCCTTCATTCATTCAGTGTCTACCACATAACCTGTTCTATTTTATCATCCACAGGTGTGTATATGTTCAGCATTAATAGGTTAGACTATGTGATATAAAAATATATACACGCACTTTGTGCACAGGGGCATTGTCATACTGGACCAGTGTTTACTAAAGGAAAATCTAAATTCTATAGCATATAAAGATGTCCTAGACAATTGTGTGCCTTCAAATTTTGTGGCCACAATATGATGTAATTTTACATTGTAAAATCATACAATTAATTAATTCATTCATTATCTAGCATTTATCCTGTTCAGGATCGTGGGGGCGCTGGAGTCTATCCCAGATAACTTAGTGTGTGAGGTGGTGTACATCCTGTACAATCAGCAGTTAATCACAGCGCTAACACTTAGAGACAGACAACCATTCACACACACATTCACTCCTATGGACAATTTAGAGTAGATAATTCACCTATGCCCAATCGCATGTGTTTGGAGGCGGGAGGAAACCCGAGTACTCGGGACAAACCCATACAAGCATGGGGAGAACATGCACACTCCACACAGAAACACGCTGAGCAGGAATCGAACCCGTGTTTGGATACTTCCTCCAAAAATATCACTTATTTAAGAAGCTGAAAGTGAAAAATGGGAGGCTTCCTTAAGAGGCCCATAAGAAAGAACCCTACAGGGAACCCTTGTCATAATCTTTACAATTACAATATGTTTATCTCTTTATTTCACTAGAAGCCATGAGGAAGCCACTTGTTCAATGAATTTTCGAGGTTTTTCCCTCAGCGGGACAAAAGAAAACCAAGTTAAACAATGAGTATACAGTATGTTAAAACAAGCCTCTGTTGTCTAATCATCTGTGCTTCAGAATCTTCCCACAAGATGTCTCCCTGCTCCATTACTAAGGAAGCATGATTACACAGGGGCACGTCCCTAAACACACATGCAAACCCTTGGGTATAACAGCTTTCACATGCCGTTAAGGTTTTCCTTCACTTGGCAATTTGGGAACCCGTTTTACTGCATTTTTAACACTGCAAAAGATTCAACACAACCCACTCTATTCGCTTCTATTGAGCTGTATTACAGTGAATGAAAGACACGTCTATGCACAATAGTGTCATTGCTCCGTTTAACTTGTGACATCAAACAAAGAGGATGCTGTATTTCAACACTGTCTGTATATATAGGGTAGTGGCTAAGGCTTCCCACACAATGTCCATCGTTAATGCTTCATTTTAGTGCCTTTCTGGTCCTGGAGTCTGGTTATAGTGTCAAGAGTGTCAAGAGTAAGTGTAACAGTAGTAGAGCTCTCTATCATAAATCTTTGCCTTTAATTTTAACAATAACATACCATAAGGTTTTTGGAAGCAGCTGAAGCAAAAAAGCATTTCGGTTTATCATTCATGCATCCTAGCACTTGTTATATATGCATATAAAGTATATAGCTTGTTATAGATGTTATATTTTTTGCCATTCCCTTACCTGCACCTTCAGGGTACGTTTTCTGACTTTGGTCCACGGTAGGGTCCACCAGTTTAGAAACGCTGGGCCGTGTGTTCGGAAATAGACTTTGGAGAGAAACCCCATTGACGCTTTCACTCATGCTGCCATGTCTTATGAGCATGTGAATCACCATCTGTTGCTGAGTTCGGAATCCTTTTCCACACTCCAAGCACTCTGTGGTCTTATTCTGGGAATTTTTACGGGTATGACCGGAAGAGGGACGATATTCAGAGTCACTCAAATTCTGGGAACTTCCACTCCCGATAGATGTTTGTCCTTCATATCTCTGGTGATCATTGGTGGTACTGATGTTGCTTAAGCCTTGGGTCACTGTCCCTCGCTTCTTCTTGTTGGGGATACATAGAGTGTCGTCCAGTTGTTTCTTTCGTTTCTCCTGCCTCAGTAGTACATATTCACCCTTTTTCTTGTCAAAGACCACATCTGCATCTGATAACCGCTCCTCCCAGCCCGGGCCTTTTTCAGAAACCTCTATCAACCTGCCTCTGGTGGCCAGCTGCCAGGCCTGATAGCTGCTCACAGGGTCCAGCTCAGGGATTCTCTTGCCGAGCCTTCCGTCTGAGAGCTTCTCCTTCTCACCTGCCATTCTCAAATTCAGGCTCTCTACAAAACGTTTCTTGGTGAGAGGAGATGGTCTTTCATCACCGCTATTAGCAGTATTGTCTGTGTTCTTGTGGACTTGCTCATGGAGCTGCAGGCTCTTGCGGTCATGGAAAAAGTTACCGCACTTAGCACACAGCTCATATATGCATACATCGTTTACTAGGGAAGCCTCAACCTGTGTCACCTCATTAACAGTTACAGGAAGTTCGGAATCAGTCTTTGGCTTGCTTTTGGTGTTGTGTGTCTTCATGTGGCTGCGCAAGAACCAGGGTTCACGAAATCGACGGCCGCAGATTCGGCAGCCGTGATCCCGAGTGTTTTGATGCTTCTTCATGTGGGCTTTGAGGAACCAGGCTTGAGTAAAGACTTGATCACATTGCTCACATGGAAAGTTCCCTTTACCAAGCTCATCCTCTTTCTCTGCTTCTTCCATGTTGGAACCATCCTGGATGATAGATTTTTCCTCCATAGGAGGTGTGTGTTGTGTTTCTGCCTGCAAGTGTTCTTCCTGCGAGGTATCATGAAAGTCTTGCATGTGCTGCTCCAGCTCAGCTTGACTCCGGAGCCTCCTCCTACACAGTGAGCACTGCTTGCCTCCCTCACTGTTTGTTCTCTCTTTTTTAACCCCTTTCTTTCTGACCTTATTGGATTGCTCCCCACTGACCATTTTATTGCAAGCAGAGGTACTTTCTGTTGGGCTGGAACAACCTCCCTGCTCCTCAGGTACTCCTCCCTCCTTGTCTCCTTCATCTTCCACCTCTTCCTCATCACCCCCAGTGCTCTGACTCTTACCATCTACCTTGTGGGTGCGAATGTGGGCTTTAAGACTGCCTTTCTGTGCTGAGCGGTGCTGGCAATGGGGGCACTTGTACGGCTTTTCGCCCGTGTGCTTCCTCATGTGCTGGGACAAAGAGCTTAAGAAAAGAAAAGTCCTGCCACAGAGGTCACAGTTGTGAACTTGATTCTTCTCCTCATCTGAATCATTATGAGAGGTTTTGGAGAGCGAGTCATCTACGGCCTCTTGATGCTCAACCTCCATGTCAAACCGTGAGTGTTCCGCTTTGCTATCTTTTGTCTAATTTGTTATGTCCTAGTAAATCGATGTCTGTTCTGGTCATACGTCTTGACTGGAAGATTTCTTTGCAGAATGTACCATGGCTAGGTGTTTTATGGATTTTGTGTTATTTTCCACTTGATTAAAGCTGGATGAACTTCTACTAGGAGCCATTTTCTCTAACCGGAGACATGCTTCATTCTGCGACCTGTTGAGCAAACGAGGACAACGTTATAGAATGAGACATTCTATCAACTAACTTTGTTTGTATAACAGATGAGCAAGCATTAACAAATGTGAATAGAAGTGACGCCATACACGCTTATAATAGGTAGAGTGGTTGAGGTAGAGATGTTGAAAGACATGTACCCTGGGGCATTTCTGTCAAAGGCCTGAAATGCTGAAACATGGAAAGGAAAGAAATCCATGTCATTACTTTTTGTACATTTCAAAGCAGTTCAGGGTTAAGCGCCTTGCTTAGGGGCCCATGCGTGGCAGCTATGTGGTTCTGGTAATTGAACCCATGATCTTTTGATCAGCAGTCCAACACTGCAACCACTGAGTTAGCACGTACTTTACAATAATTCCAGGTTTCCAATGACCTATTCATTACTACTCATCCTAACCCAGGCAATATACACACATGGCATTTACTTTTACAGCATTGAGGCAACTGCCGTTATCCATAATGACTTACATTGATCTTATTTATCCATTTGAGCAGTTGTGGGTTAAGGGCCCTGCTTACGGGCCCAGCAGTGGCAGCTTGGTGGTGCTTGGGATTGACCCCACGATCTTTTGATCAGCAAAACCTTAACCACTGAACTATAAAATATGTGTTCAAAGAAGTAAGTTATACTGCTATGACCCTGGACTATGAAAGCGGTTAGGCGCCATCATTTTTATTTTTAATTTATTTTCTTTATACAAGTTCAGGATGTGATCAGTGCGGTGTAACTGGACACTATATACTAAGCACAATGTTCTCTATTGATACACAGCAGGGGAGAGCAAACATCCCTCGTATGTTGAATGTGTCATTATGCAATCTACCTTCAGGGCCTGGATAAGGAGCTGCCTGAATACACCGTGTAAGCACGTTTAACAGTCTCGTGTTTTAAAAAGACAAAAGGAAAAGGCAAATAGTTCTTATACTCTAAATTATACAACA
>JAOUQX010000023.1:3218211-3233076 GCA_028566295.1 Liobagrus marginatus
CTTTTTAAGAATTTTATTAAGAAGTGAGCAAGAGGAAACAGTAAAAGAACCATTTATTGCATGTAAATATTGGCTTGGCATGGTAGGCAATGGTGATAGGTGAGTGGTCATTGGAAACAATTGTAATCAATGATTCTTCATTGAGATCAATACTGGGAAGTGATTTGTTGTTGGGGGGGGGGGAATACTGATTTATGATTGGTTGTTTGGAACACTGGTGGTCAGTGATTCGTTCTTTGAGAAGTTACCAATAAGTGATTGGTTGTTGGAAACAGTAATGTTAACTTATTAATCATTGGGATTCTCTGGTGATCATTAATGGGTCAAACTTGGATTATCAAATAGAATATAGCTATGATTAGTAATCGCTTTAATTGGAATCTTGGGTAATATTGAATTAATTATACATCCAATTAGGTTTTTAGTTATTTAATCACTATATTAAATTGATAGAGAGTTGAATTGCTCAGGTGGGAGCAGGTGTAAGATGTAAGTGAGGGCGATGCTGGGCTGATGCGTGGCTGTAATCTGATATCCTCAAGAGACTCCGCATGTCCCAGTGTGTTATTGTAGCTTTCTGCCACACAGCACTGGAGCTACATGTTCGAGTAGAACACTCACCAATTAACACTTTACCTTTAAAAAATTTCTTTTTAAACACTTTAAGTCTTTCGTGGTGAGTTAAAGCAGCTAATTTCTGTGGTAGGATTGTAGAAGATGTTTCGGATCAAGTATGCTCTTTTTCCCTGAGGAGCTTGCAATGAAAGATGACTAAAGTTCATAAGGATTCACTTATGATACAAGAGTAAGTCATGGTGTATAACGCGGGATATTTGTGTGATTAGAGCTGCAGTTAGATTAGATTAATGTAAAATTAGATTAATGTGTGGTCCTCTGTATGTTAAACTGAAGGTCTCAATACCATTGATTATGTCCGTATTTAATTGTCAAAACAAGTGTCAGCCAGGGTGATTGCTAGTAATCCCATTTATAAAAACACAACCGTCTTCTCTAATTTGGATTATGGACATGACCACTAATGTTTTAATGTTTCCTATGAGAGTTAAGTTGTAAATCAGCATTGGATATTCTGGATGATTGACTGGTTTGCAGCTCTTTACTATGGTACCTCTAATTACTAAAGCTGTATTAGGGCTGTGCAATATAGACAAAATAATCTTTTTTTTTTTTTTTTTATGAATACTGCGATTTTATTTGGGATTTTGGCAATCGTTTTTGCATTTTCAAACATGCTACAATCTAAATGCATTCAGTGCAAAAGAAGTGCATAACAAAACATTTCACAATTAAATAGCATGGTATTAACAGTCTATAAGCAAAACTGTAATAAACTGTCTATAAAACATACAACAGAAAATAAATTAAGGTTAAATAACCGAAGTCCCAGTCATAACAATAAACGCACTTAAGAATTGTTTTTCAGCGCTAAGTCAGCTCTGATTGGTTAACATGTTATACATGAGCACAAGAACGTTCCAGTATTCTGAATTAAAATATAAATAAATTAATGAATAAAATTTCAGCCTAATGCGGCTTAGAAGGCGCATGTGCTCCAATCGTGATTGTTTTGCGATTGCAATTAATTGCACAGCCCTAAGCTATATTTATTATTGTTACATCTAAAGCAATGTTGTTGTTTTTTTTTTTTTGCTGTGTGGTTTACTTTGAAAAATACAAATACCGGTAAGACAAAATAAATGAACCCAACCAAAAATTTCAATTGTAGCATTTATTTTGTTTGGCTAATCTTATTCAGAATGTTATATTCATTAGCTTGTCAACTGGGCAAATGGAAGCAACTCTGTGCTGCCCAGTCCCATGTAAGTAAGCTAATTAAATATCTTCATGTTTATTTTATGTATGTTTAGACAAATCAGAATCATGCAAAGACCTTTAAATGAAGAGTTTGCTAATTTAGCTCAGGCGTCTGTGAATAGAATAAGCAGAATATCTAATCTGTGTGTATAAAATGATGCTGACTGATAAGTAAAATGCATACAATTGTATAACTGTTTATTATTTTTAAATGCTTCAGTACATCCTAAAATTGACCTGGAACCAAATTGATAAATATATCAAATAATAGCTAGCTTAGCAAATTTGTAGCCAATCAGTGGTATGACATCACAAGGTACTAAATAATACTCGGAAACGTTTTCTTCTTCTGCTCAGGTACCAGGTTGAAGACGAGGCTCCGTATCTAGACGAGATGCCCCTGATGATGTCGGAGGAGGCTTTTGAGAGCGATGAGAGCGATTATCACACACTTCCCAGAGCCAGAGTCGGACAGAGGCGTCATGGCCTGGGCTGGTTCATCTGTGGAGGCTGGAAGGTGTTGTGTGGAAGGTACATCAAACTTCTCACCGGAATGAGATTTACTTCTTCATCGTTCGCATATTTTACTGAAATGAAAGGGGTGCAAAAAATATAATGGGGAAGTCCGTTTGTATATATTTTTACGCAGAGTTTAAATCGCAGTGAAATGTAGTAGATAGACTTTAAAATATCTTGTATATTCATGATTTAGACATTGATCCATCCTTTTACGTTTATCCATGCTGTCTTATCCATCAATCTTTCCATCCATTTCCCATTCATTGAGTCCCTCTTTTCCATCACTTTTATCCATCAATCTTTTCTGTCTCATTTATCCATTTCTATTCGTCCATCCATACATACTGCTCCATCTACCAATTTTGTCCCAGCCTTTATGTTCATCCATCCATCCATCCATCCAT
The DNA here is from genome assembly GCA_028566295.1 of Liobagrus marginatus. NCBI lineage: Eukaryota > Metazoa > Chordata > Actinopteri > Siluriformes > Amblycipitidae > Liobagrus > Liobagrus marginatus. The sequence continues at coordinate 3,220,971 of JAOUQX010000023.1, forward strand.
CCATCCGTCCGTCTTCATTAAGCATTCTATCCATCCATCCATCCATCCATCCATCCAATCAATTGCCTTGTTTTTAAATAGCATTTGGCAGGTGCCCTTATCCAGGGGGACATACAAAAGTTTTTAGATATCTTTTGAAATGCCAATGATATCCACTCCCTTATTCTATAAGGAATCCTTAATATGGAACGCCATGTTTAGGAAATGGGGTGAAACCATATGACACTGAGGTTCTCTCTGGACACAACAAGAACATATAAAATATGTTGGGGAATTACAATAGTTAATCATAAATCATTCATCGCTGTTCAAAAATACTCAGAAGTATTTCTACAGATTGGGTTAAACACTGAAAGAAGCAGTTCAATTGTTGTAAATGATTAACCTGAAGGCAGCTCATCAAAACAGGAATGAGTTTTTACAGACATTTTACAGTCATATACATTATTTTAACTCCTAAAATGTTTAAAAGCAAAATGTATGCAGTTATTCCCCACTGCGTGTCTGTAGCATGGTCACGTAAAGCACTAGCGCGAAACAGAACATAGCCATTTGAATGGTCTTCGGTCAGTTATCATCGGTCAGTCATGTTTGATGTATATGGGGACCTTTTGTAAGCATTACATCTTGCTGTAGTTGTTCACTTTGGTGTGTATCAGTGCATGGTACAGAGGAAAGTTGGTTGTGACTCTTGTTAATGCTCAGCAAACTGTGCTTAAAACACACACACGCACACAGTTGGTTACACATATGGTTAATATTTGCACATCATCAGTCAGATGAGACCTAGGTTAAGTCGCATGACTGAATTTTAAGTTAAAACTATTCCGGTTAACAGCATTGACAAATCTCAGCTCATTGAGTGTCTCATTGTTGTGTCGAATTATATGAAATTATTACTAACTGTCATTGGAACGATCTGTACATAAAGCGTCTGCTTGATTGACTCTAGTTTCCGTTGTCATTTGTTTATCGGTGATGCATCTCGGTTGTAAGCCGCATATTGATTTTGTTTTCCTAATGAACAAATCGGATTTCACACAGCTGACCAGTTTGGTGCGTGCCAGTAATTTTCAGTGTGCTTAGGCAGAGGATTATGAAACGAACAAATAATTCGAGCAGAGCGATTCTGCTTATTCAAACGTCCCAATTATTTAAACAACGTTTATTTCAGCAAATAATCTCTCTTATGAATCAGGGTGCTGGCAACGTGCGCAGAAAGGGCAGATAGGCCAACACAAATATTATTGTATTTTTCCCAAGTTTATGTAATCTGTTTTAATGCCAACCAAACCAATCAGCATGACTGTGTACACTCGCCAGTGGCCCGGCTGTCCTCTCCATCAGCGTGATTTGTGTGTGTAGACTTCAGGTGGAATGTAAAACGGAGAGAAATGTCAACAAGCTTGCTGTATGACCTTCAACATGGAGCGCGAGAGTTTAGCGTACGCACTTGTGCTTGGCTTTAGACAGCATTTCAGAGGGAGTGTTAACGGACTTTGGCGCAGCTTTTCCTTTATCTTCAGCTTGTACATGCTTGATTATTTTAAACCCTAACTTTATAAAATATTATAAACTATAACACATTACATGTACAGTACTTAAATCGATATCAAGCCACTTTAACTCAAATGATTTGACCTTCCTGATTACAGAGTATAAAAGGAACAGAGTGAGTTTGCGAAATGCAAGCCTTAGGTGTGAAGGATCCATTCTTATTTTTATAGTAATGCTATGTTTATGACATTTATTCTGTTCAATTAATTATTTTTTGTATATCACTTATAACAGTAGACGTTTCTCAAATCAGCTTTACAGAAAATGTACAAAATGTAAATATTAAATATTCCTATTTATCCCCAATGACCAAGCCTGATACAGTAACAAGGAAAAACTACCTGAGATGATGTTAGGAAGAAATCTTGAGAATAATCAGACTCAACTCTAACTTCATCCTGTCGAAGCCATCAAATGTCAAATCATGGACACCTGAGCACAATACTGAGTTAACGTCTTGACTTACATTTATGTCACTTATTCATCCGAGTAGTTAAGGATTATGCTTAAGGGTCCAGCAGCAACTTGGTGAGCGGGAAATTCATTGAACTACCGTTTCCCACAATAAAATTGTTCATTGATAAATTCTTGATTAATATTCGATTGTTTTATTTTTATAGCGCTTTTAACAAATGGCCATTTGTCTTAAAGCATCTTTACAGAATATAATTATAGAAAGAAAGGAATCCTTTACGAACTGAAATTTTTTTTGTTTGTTCTTTTCTTGACCTCAGTTGCTGCGAGTTTCTGGTTCACGTGTGTCGGAGAAAGAAGGAGTTGAAAGCGAGGACAGTCTGGCTGGGCCACCCTGAAAAATGTGAAGAGAAGTACCCCAAAAATGGCATCAAAAACCAGAAATACAACATCCTCACCTTCGTGCCAGGGGTAAGAGTAGAACACACACTGGACCCGAGGGGGTTATTAACGTACAGCGACGGTTGTTTATTATTTATCACCAGAGAGACTTGATTTAAAGCTGTAAAGTTGGTTATAGCATTATCAGGGCTGGACCAAGGATGCACTCATGACCCAAGTTTACTTTTAAAAATCCAGGTTTAGTGAATTAAATGAATGAACTTAGAACGTGGTCACTAATGTAAAATAAAAGTGCATGGTGAGCTAGTAAGTATAAGTTAGTATTTAATACATTTATGCAAATTGATGGAAATGAATAAGTTCTGATAATAGAATGATTTTTAGCCTTTTCTACTTAAACTCTCGGCTAACATTGTGAATTGAAGACAAAAAAAAAAAATAAATCCTGGGAATAAAATGTGATTGTTCTGGGCACCTGGCCAGGATAGTGGTCCATCTCTAACTTCTGCTTGTATCTGATCCCTAACCATGGTTCTTAGAACCGCTTTCCCAAAGAACGAGTGACATGATTTTAACAAGCAGCTATCTGCGAACTGATGTACCTTTTTTCCGTTCACGTATTATGACTGCTGGCTGATTGCTGAGTGCTGGTAACTTTATTTTCAGCTTGTCTCATACATTTTGCATGAGGCAACAAGCTGTTGGTCTGAATCGCTGCTAGATCGCCAACTATACCCGTTCAGTCTGTGAACAGCGAGAGCATGATCTGTCCGAACCATGAGTGAACAGACCGAGCAGAACGGAGAGCTTTAATGTTACCGCGATTAAAAACTTGACCGAAAGGATTGTAAAGAAAAATAAATGCAGGGCAGATGAAACATTTTAAATGACTGATTGAGACATTTACTAGATTGATTTTTTTATCTTTTATTTTAGGTTTTATACCAGCAATTCAAGTTTTTCCTCAACTTGTATTTCTTGGTGGTGGCTTGCTCCCAGTTTGTGCCATCCCTGAAAATCGGTTATCTCTACACCTACTGGGCGCCGCTGGTGAGTTCACCCGAATCCATAAACCGATGGTCGTATGAACGATCAAACGAGCAGTCGCTAAATGCAGTGTTTGTTTGCTGCTTATGCTAAGTTTCATTGTTCTTTCCCGTCAATCAGGCTTTTGTGTTGGCCGTCACCATGGTGAGAGAAGCTGTGGATGAGGTCCGCCGCTACAGGAGGGACAAAGAGATGAATTCTCAGATGTACAGCAAGCTCACAGTCCGAGGTGACCCATGAACATTACTGCTGCCACGCTCGTTAATTAGTGTTTTGGTCATGTGACTAATGAGTTCTGCCTCAGTTTCGATGCCATTTTTATCCAAAGTTTTTCATATTGCAGGTTTAATTATATAACAGAAAGCACAGCCTTTATTGTGTACTGAAAGGAAAGGTTGATTCATTTTCTTTAACTGCAGCTCTGCTTGTAGTCCTAGCTGGAAGGTTAATATAAATGCACTCATTTTTTAAATGATTATTGTTTCCATAGCAACAAATTGAACAGGGCCATTTATTGCAGACACATCACATACATACTGTAGATTTAAATATTGTTTGACATTATTGATACGAGGAAGGATTCTGACAGGAGATGTATTTTTATTGGCATTTTTGAAGGAGTCTCCAGTGTCTGCACTGCAGCTTAGATGGCTTTATACTTGTAACCAAGTTTTCAGTAAAATGACATATTATTTTTCACATGGGAGGTGTTTATAGGCGCTATATTATTAATGATGAAATATTTATCTAACGGTATTGTCTATGAAATCATTCATCAAGGCTAATCAAGGCTTTCAGTTATATATGATCTTTATAATGATACTTTTGTTGGCTAGAACTTAAGACAGACTTAAAGTATCACAGCGGCAGTTTTCAGACTGTACTCCGATTTATTATTAATCGTAAATTAACAAGAGTAAAAATGACGTCTAGGGCTACAAAGAGCAAGCTTCAAGCATCATGGTCAATAAAAAATGATTGCTTTAGACACACCTGCTTGAAAGCGACACCAGTGAAATCTTGTTTTCAGTTTATATTTTTTTAATTATTCTGTTCAGAGTCCAAATGGATCACAAAAAACACTGTCATAAATTTTCACTTCTTGTACTTTTATAACAGTGAGTTTAAGTCCGAGTGATTATTTTTAATATATGGATACAATAACTGTATCCAAAGTATAATGAAATCAGCATTATATACAGCTACACATTGTGGCTTTTAATTAGTAGCTAATTATAAAGGTTGACAAATTGCTATTTTTAAAGCGGAATAAAACTAAATGTAAAAAAGCTGTTATTGGAAAATCCTGATTGTAAAGTGGATATTTTCCACTTAGAAAATGTCTGCCACATTTATTAGCTCATTGGCTTTTTGTAATTCTCCTTCACAGGGAAAGTCCAAGTGAAGAGCTCAGACATACAAGTTGGTGACCTAATCATCATTGAGAAGGTTTTTATTCTCTGTTTTCTGCCGCTTATCCCTTTCCCCCTTTTGTTTTTTTTTTTATTTCCTCTGTCAGTACAGGACAGGTCTACATGATCCCTTCCATGCAATCCTGTCATATTTTTTACCACGCCTCATAGTTCTCGCAGCTTGCGGTCGGCTCGCTGTAATTGCTTGTGTCCCATGTGACCTTGCTCAATTATTCAGAGCCTATGCTATAGTGCGAGTAAAGTTACTGTGCTGTGATTGTACACTTATAGCCTGACCGCTGCATACAGGCGCATACACAACTCAGAGGACCAATTCTGTCTAATGTCTGCAAATCGCTTGAGTTCCGTTTCATGATGCACCATGCTTGCAATTGCGTAATGTTGATGAAGAAATGCAGGGAATGGAGGCAAAAAACAATTAAAGGAAATATACGACAATAAAAACCCCTGAAAATAAACTGATTGAATGCAAAAAGACGTACCTTTAGTCAGAGGAAGAGAGACGAGATGAGGACAAAAAAAAGAAGCATGTAGGAGATGAGCGAGAAATAAAAAAAGAAAGAAAGCACTCCAGAAAGTTAAAGATGTGGACAAAAAGAAAAAAAATGAATAAATAAAAATAATGACAAGAAACTGAAGGAAGCGAGAAAGAAGGAAATAATGGAAGGAGGAAATCAGCAAGACTAAAAAAAAAGGGGGAAGGAAAGGATTTATTCACTTATTTATTTATTCATCGTTATTTATTTACAATTTGTGTTGATTTATTTTGAACTTTATTTAATGTTATGGATATAAATACATCTCTTATTTTGTTTTCTTTTGTGCTGTTCTTCATGCTCTCTCGCCGGGATTAACGTTCCATATCACGTGACGTTGTACAGAATCAGAGAGTTCCAGCTGATATGATCTTTCTAAGAACTACAGAAAAGTCTGGTATGTTCTTTATGGCTTTTTAAACTATCCATTATTACAGCTAGATCACAAAATTTCGATGTAACCGTATGAATGAAATGAAATGAGTCCTCTTTAGTTTTATATTGTGAATTTAGTCTTTTTGTTCAAGTCACACCCTGAAAGTCATTAACCGGTTTAAAGGTGACTCGAATGCAAACCGTTTGCTAAATGCTCAAATCATCAGTGTAGAGAAATGGAAAAGAGGGGATTTGTAGCTTTTTCCATCAGTCTTCCATGTGCTAATATGTGTGTCCTAATATCCAGTATGTCCTAATGTGAGAGTCAAATATTTCAATGAACCCTTGTATGACTTTAGGCCATTTTCGTTTACCCTAATTCATCACATTATTCTTAATTTCTGTGAGTCAGATGGTTCTAAAAGGTGTGCTTGCTTCATTCATGTTAAAAGTCGTATAATAATTAATTATTACTATTATCATTATTATTATTGACCACCTGATGGGGTTGGCGGTCATTCCTTAATGGATGTCCCTTGTCTATCCTCTGCCCTTCAGCCTCATCAGGAGTTTCTCGTTTACTTAAAAACGTCATTGCTTTTCCTGACGCTTTAGTCCAGTACTGACCCTCTGAACTGAGAAGCTAGGAAAGATTTAATAACTCCAAACATGTTTCTTTCCCAGGATCATGTTTTATCAGAACGGACCAGCTCGATGGAGAAACAGACTGGAAGCTGAAGGTCGCTGTCGCCTGCACTCAAAGGTTGCCTGCGTTGGGGGTGAGCATACAGCGTCTGAGACGGGCAGGAATGATTGGTGGCACCTCCACAAATCTTATATTATATGACGAAAATGAGCATGCTTTATAGTTTACAATCTTGCATGAGGCGTAAAAAAGTGAAGTACATTATACAATAAAAACAGCAAGAATTATACACACAAGGTATACAATGATTCTGAAAAATGTATTTAATATGCAAATCAAATGAACAAATACAAATTTTAGATTATTTAGCAACAGCTAAATTGCACTAGTGTGCTAGAAACTTGCTAGCTTAACATTAGCTAATTAGTCACTAACTTTATTTCTTTTGACCAAAACAAGTGGGAGCATGAACGTTAGTATCTGCTTTAGGTACATTTCATGATTTGGTCTTTGTTTCTTTTTTGTTTTGTTATGATGCCATACATTAGATATACGTTAGATATTTAGTTACTTACATCCATTTTCATTCTTCATTTCACTCTTTAGGGGGCCACATAAAAACGTTACATTTTGCCAAAAGAATCCATTTGTCTTTGAGATTCAGTGATTATTTTGGCCTCAATGTTGAACCAAAGGCGATTAGTTCGAATCGCGAATATCAATGAAGCTGCTGTTAGTGATTTTCATCCCAGAGGATTAGACTAGAATGACTGAGGTTTTTATTTATTTATTTATTTATTTATTTATTTATTTATTTATTTATTTATTTTTTTAAATGTATAATCTTTCATAACGTTCAGCTCATATATTTGTCACTGTATATTTTCATTTCTCTAGGTGACTAGACTTTCTCGGCCCAATTTTTCATGTTATTCAGAGATTTAAGCGGGACGTCGCCAAAAGAATCAATATGACGTTATGGCACATCATTTATTTAATCCTCGGTGAATGCAAATGAACCCTCATTTACCAACCAATCAGAAAAGCATAAGCTTAGCTGCCAGTATTGCTTTGAGCGGTAATTCTATCAGCATGTCCCGCACACGTTCATCCTTCAGACGTTCCACTCCATCCGAGCCTCATGTTTAATATAGTCGTAAATCGGTTTCGCCAGCTGGAGAATTTGCTACACACGAGTGCGTAACCTGAGCCACGGACACAGGCGGAGTCTCCTCAGTGCCATTCGGGTTCGAAATCATATATTGTCAAGTTGAATTTTAGCTTATTTTCTTATTTCAGTTGAATGTAACATACTAATTTGTTTAAACACTGACCTACCATATTCAAATTCAGATCGTATTTATCACATACACATACATGCAGTGAAAAGTTTTTTTTCCGCATATCCCAGCATACGAATTTGAACACGGGGTCAGAGCCATATTGTGAGTTCATTTCTAGTTCCACATGACTTAATGTCTAAAGGTTTTTACATATTTACCCACATGATTGATCACATTAAACATTATTAGCTGCTTGTAACGCTGTCTGTGAATGTCTGCTTAAGGTATTGTGGTGTAAACATGGCTTTAGTCTGAGCAGCTAACGAAACAATCCTGTTAGGAAGAGTTATGTGTCTCTTATTATATCATATCTTATCCTATCTTGTATCATTTCTGCTTCTTCTTGCAGGATTTGTTCTCCATCAGCGCATATGTATATGCTCAGAGGCCTCAGTTGGACATACACAGCTTTGAAGGGAATTTAACTAGGGTAAGGAAGTGTTGCGTATATTCACAAGCGCACACACCCACACAGGAGGGGAAGGAAATGAATGAACATGACTAGTGCACTGTTAAATAATTAGGGGTCAATTTATAAATTTCTAATTAACATTTTAATTAATTGAGAAATAATAAAGTACTTTTATTTATTTTCTACGCGCGCGTGTGCGTGTGCGTGTGTGTGTGTGTGTGAGAGAATGGACCATCGTGTTGAGGTGGCTGAATAAACTGGTAGTTTGTAATTCGGCAGAGCACGCACCTCATCTACAATAAATTTGCGCTTTAATTATTGGTGTTAAAAGGAATAAAATCTTTTATTTGAATTTTGCTTTATCTAATAATAATATTATGGTGCTCTGTGCTTGTGCACAATGCAATAATTAGTTCTAATTAATTATAGCCCTCTTGTTTTGTATATTTTGGTCCAATATCATAAACATTGGTCTCTTTAGATTTCTTGATTATATGACGAATATGAATCGACATGAGCCAAAGAATCAGAAGCGAGAGAAATATTAATTTCTAGGTGTGTTTTATGTACTGTAAATCTTTTATTTATGTATTTATACAAAGTCTACAAATTGGGCTTGACCCCAATAATTTCTGTTTGCAGCTATATTTTTAATGGTGTTTGTTTGAATTTGTGCAAAAATGTAAACAAGCTGGGCTCCTCCGATCCAGATGACATCACAAGCTTTCCAGCTCCACCCGTTTCCACCCGAGCTCCTTATTAACATCAGATTAGCGCGGAAGGAAAAAAACCAGAAAAGAAACCGCAAGATTATAAAATAAGAGGAAACCCCTACACAAAGCCTGTCTTTGTGTACATTCTTCACTCTTGGCCACACAGCGGATGAAGAGGATGAAGATCACTTCCTGTTCTGACTCACCTTCCTGAGCTCCACACATATGCAAGAGCTCGAACCGAAAGGGCTGATCCAGGTTCAGAGCATTCTTGGGGCTATAGCACCTGGTTATGCTGTGAAACTCTTGTTCCTTGATGCAGCTTTCTGGGTATTATCGCTCTGACTAAGGGCGTCTGTCAAATTCCGTAAACATTAAAAAATTCCATAATATTCCGTAAAGTATTAAACATACTTTTTTAAAGAGCTGACATCGATTCACTGTCCTCACCTCACTGCCAGTGTCAGGATGTATCTGTCCAAATAACCTTCGCTGATGCTGCGAACCCCTACCCCAATGCCTTTAAACATAAGCAGTACATCTCTGCTGAGCCCTCATAGTTATCATATCAGAAAAGTCATTTGATCCGTAACCAGATCGACTCATGATGCTTTGTCATCATATCCCTGCATTTAAGAGCTGTGTGGGTCATAGATGTCAAAAAACTCCTGCCTGTGTCCTCTAGCCATCTGCTAGCGCTTTCACATCGGGTATGAATTTATAATACATGTAAGTGTTGGTTAGAAATGACAGTAACAATGAATGTCATCCCTTTACAGCTTAAAAGCATAAATAGGTTTTTAGATCTTATTAAAAGCTGATTTTGTAACTAGGGACTGCTTGCTTTTGTACTCAAACTGCACTGCGATTGTATCAGAATACACTTTTTTTTCTGTAGCTGCACAGCATCGTTATGTTCTGGGTCTTGGTGGTAAAAGCTTCAAAATAAGGCTTATGGGTAAATATGTAATAGAAAACTTACCCATACTCACTATAAAATATCATAAGCGTCATAAAGCTGTAACATTCCTGAAGGGCTTAAAAAAATGAAGCACTAGAATCTAGTCGAGTGCAAAGAGTAAATAGACCCTTTGTACATATATTGCACAGCACCTGCCAATAAATGACCTGTGTCATTCTTGACACTGAACATAGACGCTTTCCCATGCTCCCTATTCATATAAAGTCTCGCCACTGGTTTTATTGTTTATTTTGCCAGTAATAATTATTAATAAAGGAATCAACAAAGGTTGTTCCTTCTTGTTAGCGCTATTTTTTTTTTTCTCTTTTCTGCAGGAGGACTGCGACCCTCCCGTCCAAGAGAGCCTGAGCATTGAGAACACCCTTTGGGCCAGCACCGTTGTCGCATCTGGTGAGCAATTCTCACCTCTATTTTAATGCACAACACCCTCCCAAAGAATTAACTTTTATTCTGGAATCAGGTTTCTTAGCAATAGTGTCATACAGCATCCGACACGTGACTGTTTAGCTAACATCGTCCATATTTTCTGCTGTGATGCTGATTTCCACTTAAGCCTAAACGCTTAGAAATCTGATCAGCCGTTAATGGGAGCCAAAGTGTCGTCTCTCACTAGTGTTAATAAACAACTTCACCTGAAAGCACAGATCTCAGTTCGTCTTCGCTGCTACACCGTCCCTGCCATCTACAACGACCATGAGCGCCAAACCTGATCCTAATCGAGCACTATAGCTATAAATTTCCCTAAAGCCCTCCTGCATGTGTTAACGATCACCTCTTCATTGATCTGTGGCTTATCATCTCTGGGTTCTCCTGAGCTTTGAGGTTGCTTCTAGCTCTTTGCTGCCCCTTGGCCTGTCCTTGATTGGAGTCTATCCTAAGACTTAGAACTTGACCTCATCCAGACTCCCTGCAGATGGAAAAGGATATCCCCATCAGTAGTGCTCCATTTAAAGAATTAAATTGTGCCTTAGACAAGGACTTGAATGGCTTGTAAAGCTCTCATTGCGTACTTTATTTGTCCCCGGCTCGGAATTTTGCCAATCAACACGATGCAGTAAAACTCTTATTCCTGGCTCATCAGAGTCTGTTTACTGGTCAGGTACTCTTAGACAGGGAATTTTTTCTTAGCAGATGTGACACCAGAGAAGATTTCTGTACATATTTCTGTTAAATAATGTTGCTAGAGGATGTCTGTAGTAATTACAATCACACCATTCACACAGGATGATGGTCAGTACAATAAACACCTAATTCTTGCATACTACATCCTCTGCACCTTTGTGAAATATAAACGGATTATTTTGCTTTTTATCACAAGTGCTTGTAGAGCCTTGCAATTTGCGCTGTATTATTAGTGTCATGTGACTGTTGTGCTTGAAACTCAATTACTTTCCATATCATGAAGTATCACTTCCGTGACCTGTTATTTAAAATGTCGTCTTCGTTTTATATTTTGCCATTTTTATATTTTATACTTAGCCGGTACTCAGCTTTTGAGAGCTAGATTGACAGACAGGTGCGTAAACAGGTGGACAAGTAGACGGACAGGACAGACAGAGGCATTTCTCTGATTAAAATATGTGAACCAAAATGTCTTTTCAATCCGCTTATCAGTATGAGTGTTGATTAAGTTTGTGTTTTCTTTCCTCAGGAACCGTAATCGGTGTAGTCATTTACACTGGAAAGGAGATGAGGAGTGTCTTGAACACATCTCGGTCAAAGAACAAGGTGGGCATTTGTTTCCTGTTTTACATAAATATATTTGTTCTCTATATACGTTTGTATTGGAACATAAGTGATGATGCGGCTCTAGAAAGATTGAATTTTCTTAAAATTAATTATAGGTGCATCCCAAACACTTTCCAGTCATAAGAAATGAAGTAGATCAGTAGATGTCGTCATGTAAAAAATAAAGCCCACACACACATTTAAGCATGAGAGATCTTTAATGTTTCATGTTTGTAATAAACTCCTCATGTTGTGCATCTTCTAAATATCAAACTTGAAACATAAGGGTTATTCCTGATTATTTAAAAAACCATACAGCTCTCTCATCTAGCTTTTTCAACAAAAACGAATTGTGCACCGATTAGTTTGTATCCTCAGATCGTTTTAGTTTCTGCTCCAAAGGCATTTTAATAGGGAAAAAACCTGATGGTGTAAATCAGTGGTGTCAAACGTACGGCCCGGGGGCCGGATCAGGCCCGCAAACGGGTTTAATCCGGCCCGCGATATGATTTTGTGAA
>JAOUQX010000023.1:3241820-3256691 GCA_028566295.1 Liobagrus marginatus
ACACAATCCTCTAGCAGATTAAACGGGTGTCTCTCGTCTGGTTTTGCTGAAACGTATAACTGAGTGTCATCTGCATAGCAGTGAAAACAAACACCATATTTATTGATTATCGCACCGAGAAATCGGTGCATCTTTCTCGCATTTTTCATCTTTCTCGCATCTTAGAAAATATCTTGTACAACTCAAGGTGGTAGTCATTAGGTTGCCCAGCATCAGTTGCTGTTTCTGAAGATCCGGCATCCAGTGGCAAAGCTCTCCATTGCAATACAAAAGACTCCAGTTGTTTTCCAATTGTGTCTCTTTGGCTGCCATGACACACTTTGTTCCTCTCTGAGTAAGCTAGTGCCATTATGTTTCTGTTTAGTCTAAGAGTGAATCTGGACATGGGAAAGTCAGCATACGGCTGGTTGATAATGAAGGACGAGAATATTCCAGGCACTGTGGTGAGAACCAGCACTATCCCTGAAGAGCTCGGCCGCATCGTCTACCTGCTCACCGACAAGACAGGTACCAACATCTGAATAGAACTCTTTACTTCTCACAAAGCGTCACAGTGATTTACATCTTACATTTATCCACATGTCAGGAAAGCTGCATAGTGCTACCATGGCAACGAGAACCACCCGTCACGCTGTAATTTAGTTAACATCAGTTCAGCATGTCTGATCATTTTGTAGACTAAGTTTTCTACCACAGCAATGTTGAATTGTCGATTCTGATTGGACAGATGGTGTTGATTGACTTTCTATAATAGCGGCTCTGAATGCAGTGCAGACTAATTGACATCACAGGGTTTATAAAATATCTATATTTCTATAGTATCAGTTTGTACATTAAGAGTTTATGGATGATGACTGATGAATGCCAGGAATATTTAAATCTATTTTAAACATAATTGGAATAGATTAAAAAAAATAGATAGATAGATAGATGGATGTTCATGACTGTCTGTTACATTCAAATAGAAACTTGATTTAGATTCTTCTCTGTCAGTTCAAGTTATTCCTGCATTAGTGAATAGTTTCAGATTTCTCCGATTAATCAGACATGTCCACATAGCTCTAATACCAGGCTCATTGTTTTGTTTTGATTGTTCTCAGGCACCCTAACTCAGAACGAGATGGTGTTCAAGCGACTCCATCTAGGCACCGTGTCGTACGGGATGGACACCATGGATGAGATCCAGAGTCACATTATGCAATCATATGCTCAAGTAAGACATATAAATGGCTGAAAGGTGTGTTATTGATGTGTTGAGTTGGATAATTGTATGATCCACATGGTCAAGGTTGTAGCAAGGTCTGAAACAGTTGTTGCTTTTCGATTGTAGGGATAAAGATTAGTAACAGGAAGGACCTGACTTTTTCTTGCGTGGGATTTTTTTTATTTTAGAAGTTTTAGAAAAAAAGGTATGAAAACTTATTTTACTTCTGCCCGAGTTTAGCTGAGGTTTCCTTTGTCATAATAAATGTGATCATGATCAGAATATTCAAATAATTCATAATGGTGAATGTATGTGTTTAAGTAACAGGGTTAATTAAATGTTCAATTAAAAATTTTTCCAGCATCTATATTGAATACCTTTGGATCCACCCTTGGAGTCATGCTAGCATCGCATATCCGTTACTTTCTCAAGATATTTTTGTTCATCAGCATGCGTGTGTGTGTGTGTTTGCGTGCGTGTGTGTAAGCCAAAGGCCTCATTGATTTTAATGCCACAGCATGCATTGCAGAGATGCTGATGTGACCGGCAGATTAACTGGAACTGTAGCAGCCACAGCTAACTGCATCTGTCATTTTCTTGTTATATTCGTTCCCCTGGAGGGTGCTTTAGGCGGAGTGTAATGAAATCCGGGTGAAATTGAATTAGACAGGCATCAATAAACATAATGTGGCTTATTGATAAGTGCTCATTTATTTGCTGCAGGTGTGTGTATAGTGCTGGGTCAAGGAGAAGGTTGAACAACTGGAAAAATGGCGTTTGTGTGTTCGCTCAAACGCCTCATCATTTTTTTCAGAAAATCCTACAGACGTAGATAATGCTGATGAATTCTGTTTGGTAGTGAAGGAGGAAGAACTGAATGTGTGTCCCTGTGGTTTAATTCTTGTTATGCAACCACTTTTATTGTGTTTATTTAGTAACTTTGGACTTTATAAGCAAGGTGGGTAGGAATCTGGTGAGTTTTTGCTTTTATTGTTTGATTAGTTTTGCTTGGCAGACATCATGAGGAGAAAGGCTGTCTACTTCTTCTCCTTTTTCTGTTCGGTTATCGTCTGTTACTACTACTACTAATAATAATAGCAGGAGGTTAAACATTGACCAGGTGAAGCCCACATGTTGCCGGTTCACGACCATTTCCATGCCTACGAGTGTGTGAGTCTGTTGTGCATGGTTTCTGTTTGACGGCTGTCATCTCTACTCCTCTGTGGCGCTTTCTCTGGAAAAAGGGGCTAATCGGGAGAAATCACCTGCTCTAGTGAAGCAGAGCCGCTCTCATCAGGGACACTCTCTCAAACACACACACTGGTACACACACAGCAGCTGGTGGTTGCAGCCCTCGTGGGCCGTTATGACAGGGGAAAGATGAATGATGTGTCTTTGCATCTCCCTTAGTGGGAAATTGAGCTGGTAGTTAGGAACATGACACGAACATGAACACGTGCTCTCTGTTCACCGTGTGATAGAACACATCAAATCGACCGTAGATTATATTATTATATTATTAGAAACCCCTTACTGATGGAGGTTTGTTTCTTATCCTTGTAAAATTGCCTTGTTGGTCATCTTGTATCCACTATGTTCACATCTTTTTGTAGGATTACAAGCCAGCTTATCTGTACGTGTATGGCATTGAGATTTGAGTATTCTGCAGGTGAACTCAGCTGTGTCTAATGGCAACAGTGCCAGCTCTACACCATCCCATAAGGCACCGGCGTCCGGGCCCAAGGTGCGCAAGAGCGTGAGCAGTCGCATCAACGAGGCTGTGAAGGCCATAGCCCTGTGCCACAATGTCACTCCTGTCTACGAGTCCCGTGCTAACGGTGCCAACGCTGAGTCGGAGGGCACAGAGGCCGACCAGGACTTCAGCGATGCCAATCGAACATACCAGGCATCTAGCCCAGATGAGGTGAGTGCAGTGTAAAGGCACAGCCACTGGACATCAAACTCTAGATGATTATACATATACTACATATTATACATATAGAGTTATTTCATATACTCTATATGGAGATATGATTGCTATCAAATATATTTATATTTACAGCATTTGACAAATGTCCTTATCCAGAGCCACTTACATTTATCTCATTTATCCAAATGAGCATATTAGGGGTAAGGGCCTTGCTCAGGGGCCCAGCATTAGCAGCTTGGTGGTGCTTGGAATCAAACCCATGACCTTCCTTCCAGTCACCAGGCTAACGCTTTAAACACTCAGCTACCACTTCCACCAAATACCTTTAGTTTTTCATAGAGCGTATATATTTCATAAACCACAGGAACGGAAATGTTGATCTAATCGTCAGTCAGTCAGTAATATTGTATCAGATTCATTCTTGTTTCCGTTCCTATAGTAACGTCTCAAAGGTTCTGCTAATTTGGTCCTTCTAAGACTAGATAAAATTATACCAGCGGGAGTAAGAAATAGTAGTTTGCTTTGTTAGGTTGCCTATACAGAAAATTCCTAACCCATACATATAGTTACTGTAGAACATGAGTACGGTAGTGTACTTTATGCTTAATAGTACAGCATTTGTGACACAGGCATTGCATAGCATGACTCTGTTCTTGTCTGTCAGGTATGCTTCATATACCTTTTGTTCTGGCTGACCCTGCGCTCTGATCCCAGCGTTCACATTTGTATGCTGGGATATGCGGAATCAAAGAATTTCACTGTATGTTGTACTGTATGATGTGCATGTGACCAATGAACTCAACTTTACTTTAACTTTATTAAACGTATGAAATTTTTTTGGTCAAAAAGTATCCGTCTATATTGTTGCGTTTGCGTCGCTATTGGCCCGCAGGCAAATTTGATTGAATAGGAAGTCCAGGCATCCGCCTAGGGCCTCTCACTGGCTTAAAGGCTTGATGCTGTACTTGCATTTGGAAAAGATTAAATGCTCCATCAGGGGTTCCCATGGGAAATTAATTAATTTATTTACTTATTATTATTATTTCACATTTATTTACTTATTGGGTTTTTTTGTTTGTTTGTTTGTTTTATTCGTTGTCACTATTTGAATTCTAGCCATACAGTGTGTCTTACTGACTTAATTATCCTTATTGATGAGGGCAGTGTTAGCTTTGCCTGGGAGGGTTTTGAAAATATTAAAAAACTAATCATGCCTGTACATGTAATGGCATATGTCTTTTGAAATAAGAATGTAAATAATATAGTATATAATAATAAATAAATAAATAAATAAATAGTTTAAATAATACACTGGTACTAAACGTCTGTTATGTAGAATTGTGGAGTGTAAAAGTAAGACAAAACAAACAGTGAGCCTGCATTCAGGCTGCTGTTTCAGACGTATCAATTTAAATCTAGATGTGTTCCTGTTTATGAAATATCTATACTTTCTCACTCGGCCTGATATTTGACCCTTTTACTCATCCTGTGCTCTCCGAAAGCGGTGTCTCAGAACCTGCCAGGACTGATAACCTCGCGCTCCAAAATAATAAGTTGCATTAATACCCCGGCCTTCTGTCCCTTCCATCATTGAAACGTGTGTAATTCTATATAAGCAAATATTTGGCATTTATGAGCTCTCTAGTCTAGAATTTACTGCCTCACTGAATGATAACATAGACGTTGTTTTGTTCGAGAAATCTGAGAGGACGTTAATATATATCTGAGACGGGGAGGGCATGAATAGGTCACACATGAGGAAATTTTCGGGTTGAACCACTAAGCAGGTATTTATGACTTACTGTATAATAGAAAAGTAATAAAACCGTGTAAGGCAGTGCATTCAAGAGATGTTAAATAGCACTGATGGCCGGGTGGTTGAAGAGATCTAGCACAAGGAATATTATCTGTTTATTTTTCTTATTAAAATGTTTATTTCGAGTTAGGATATGTACTGACACCTGCTGACATTTCAGGTTCAACTTTTATATGGGGTACAAATCCGACAGCAGTTAGGTAGTTACAAAAATATCGACAGCCGTTCAAAATATCTGTAGATGATCATTTTATGTTCCCCCGAAAACCTTCTTTCTTGTTTACCAGAGCATTCATCTTAACCTTAAGCCGTTTTTTAGACATAAATGTCTTCTAAGGGGTGTGAAAGAGAAACACTGTCTATCTATTTAAGTGGAATTGCCTGTCCTCTCTTCTCCCTTGATATGTCTATTTATTTATTTCCTTTAATGTTCACGTCTTATCTGCCCTGTCGTCTCGCTTTCTCAGAGTGATCAATATTTAATTTTCTCAAGGGTACTAGTGCTGTGTGTGTGTGTGTGTGTGTTTGCGCGCGCGTGCGCCTCTGCTTTATACTGACAGGCTACAGGGTCAGGCGACTATAAAGAAGGCTCAGTGTCACAAAAATGTTTCTTCTGAACGGGTATAAACCAACTGCCCTTTCATGAGAACCCATAATTATTTTATTATGCCATTAATCAGAATTTTTTTTACAAAGAAAAGTTGTAAATGTTGGATAAAAATCACTTTGTATTTATGTCTGTCTGAGACTTTTGTTGCTGTTTAGTTTTATACGTATAACTGCTTGAGTTTCAGTTATAAAGCCATATTTTAAAGGATCATTCATGGAGTTAAATATCGGCTGTGCTTAGGCTTCAATTATCAAGTGGCTTTCTATTCCTACTGTGTGCCTGTATGCAAGTTATAAAAGTTATATTTGAGTACCACTGCGCTCAAAATAACAGACGATGGGGTGGAGATGCTCAAAAAACATTGGATACAGTGTACATTTAGCTACCAAGCTCAAATTTGGAACCAAGTTCATTTTTTTGATTAGAACCGCTGAAGACAGGATTTTTCAGTACAGTTTAAGACAGGGGCCTTTGAAAACACTCGAGTCTAAAACCAAGCAGAATTGTCGATTTTAATACAAAAAAGGGTTGTGGCTGCATGAATAGTGATAGGATTACACGTCCGTTCTGGTATGCGGTAATCATTGTGATGTTCTGTAGGTGGCCCTGGTGCGTTGGACGGAGAGCGTGGGCCTGACCCTGGTGAACAGAGACCTGAGTTCACTACAGCTGAAGACTCCAGCAGGCCAGATCCTGACTTTTTGCATCCTGCAGGTCTTCCCTTTCACCTCAGAGAGCAAGCGCATGGGCATCATCGTCCGGGTGTGTTTGACTGTGTGTTACATAAGACATTAGGGAATGATTGCATTGATGTGAAAAAGATTTATTACCCTTTCAGGCAAAATTTAAAGTAGGTTAATGGTAGGGTTGGAGATTCAGAGAGGCTAACAATAGTAAGCTGGTTTTGAAATTCAAAGACCCGCCCTCCGTGCATAATAATTTTTTTAGTCTTGTCATGTGTAATTCAGCAGTGAGTAAATGTTACAGTACAAAGTGCATAATATTACAATAACCAACGTAAGCTACCTTTAAAATCGCACTTATGATTTTAGCAAGTTTATAACGGGAATGTGCTGAATACATAGCTGTCGGCGCTAACAGGGTGCGCATTGGTATGCTAATGCATATGTTGGCTATATGTAATATCATAATGTTCATTTTTTGGGTCCTTCACCTTCCAAAGGCGATATAAATACATTAAGTTTATTTATTAATTTAGAGTGCTATTAAAATTTGGAGACTTTCAACCAGCAGAACAAAAAATATTTTTGAACAAAATCTCCTTCCCTGCCTTTAATGTACACTTAAAATGTAAGGCCAGTTTATGATTTCACAAATTGAAATTCATTTGCTTCTGTTGTTTTCTCAATTGTATCTTTTTTTGCTTAACTAAAAAATTTGTAGGAGGAGGCCACTGGGGAGATCACGTTTTATATGAAGGGGGCAGATGTTGCCATGGCCAGCATCGTGCAGTACAACGACTGGCTTGAGGAAGAGGTAAGCGGGAAGTTTTATGTACTGTGTTTAGCCCATTGAGCATTTTTTGTAAACGTGAAATCCGTTCGGCCTCAAAGTATGAATGAAAAACCAAATCCTTCTCCTACGTTCACAACCAAATCAAAATCAGCAGACCAGTTCCGACCGAGCGGCAGTTAAACCGCCTCGTTTCCCATTTCGGTTCATAACAACCTGCACTCACTGAACACTGGAGGTGACCTTTATTAATTAATTAACGAGTGGCCTCAATAGAGGAGCGTTTCTGGGAGGCAAACGTAGTGCTGCATGTCATAATCGTGGCTGTGGTGAAAATGATGTGCGTATGTAGATGCGAGGGTGTGTGTGTACGCCTGTCAATAAGTAATCAGAGATGAGCATCAGCCTATTGGGTTTTCATATTAAAAATAAACTTCCGTCCTAATTCTGTAGAGTCCAGCACTCTGGATTCCTCCTAAGGCTTCTATGTGAGTGGTTGGACTGTGTGCATTTATGTGGTGACATTTCCATTCTATTATGAATAAAAATTATTATTGTGTCATATGGGGAAAAAATGATGTATATGATCCTCCTGAGCTGCTGTGACAGTGATGTTAGAGTAAGATAATAAAGGATAATATGATACAAAATCTCATTTAAGGATAGATACTATAACTATTATTAGTGATGAACCAAATTATTTATGCTACAGTTTTGATTACTTGTTTATTAAATAAGAAACTTACATTTTTTGCTGAGATTTTTTTAATTGTGTAGATAATTTTTCTGATCTGTTGGGGTTTTTTTTTTAAACCCACCCATTTAAAATTATTTTAAGGCAGTGAAATGACACATTTTCTCGATGAAAAATAAAAGTCTGTATCTGTGTGTGTCAGTGTGGAAACATGGCGCGGGAGGGACTTCGGACATTAGTGGTTGCTAAGAAGTCTCTGTCTGAGGAGCAGTACCAGGACTTTGAGGTACAAACATGATCTTCATGACTTATTTACACCAAGCAGGAATAGGATTATGTGCACAGACCGGTGAACTGAATAACTTCATATGTGGGATATGTTACTGTTAGCGGGTGGGATATTTAAGTGATTTGTAATGTTCTTATTAAAATGATTGCCATTCTGTGCTTCTGTAGAGTCGTTACAACCAGGCTAAGCTGAGCCTGCAAGACCGTGTGCTGAAGGTTGCTGCAGTGGTTGAAAGTTTAGAGAGAGAGATGGAGTTGCTGTGTGTGACCGGAGTGGAGGATCAGCTGCAGGCCGACGTCAGACCAACGCTAGAGCTCCTGCGCAATGCCGGGATCAAGGTACAGCCACTCATTTTAAACAGCCAAATATTTCATAGGAATTATAAGGTGACAGATATGTTGCTGTACGGCGGTGAACCTTTCTACTGATATTTGTTTCTCTCACTTTTTTCACTATTACAGATCTGGATGTTGACAGGAGACAAGCTAGAAACTGCTACGTGCATAGCCAAAAGTTCTCATTTGGTCTCCAGAAATCAAGATATACACGTCTTTCGACCGGTTAGTGCAAAAGCCGTGGTTTAATAATTGTATATTTAGTTAGATGCTACAGAAAACCGCCGGAGACCGTTTCACACAATCAGCCTCATTGCAGAATTGACTGTTCGGACAGAATATATGGATTAGCGTGGTATTTAATAACGTACGTTTTGTTAGGTGTCGAATCGAGGTGAGGCCCATCTAGAGCTCAACGCCTTCAGGAGGAAACATGACTGCGCTCTGGTGATCTCGGGAGACTCTCTGGAGGTAGGCCAGCCTAAACAATCTGCATTATTGATGAGGTTTGTCTTAGGTGGTGCAAACTCGAAACAGAACCGCGTATACCTAGAACATTTTTAAAAGAACAGCCCTGCAATCTCTGAGCTTGTGTGTGGATATGTGCTTTCCCAGGTGTGTCTGCGTTACTACGAGCACGAGTTTGTGGAGCTGGCGTGTCAGTGCCCGGCTGTGGTGTGTTGCCGCTGTTCTCCCACGCAGAAGGCCCAGATTGTTAAATTGCTCCAGCAGCACACAGACAACAGAACCTGTGCTATTGGTCCGTTCTCTCTCTCACTCTAACTCTCTCTATAACTATGTCTCTGAATCTCGCTTTGCATTGGGCAACAAAGAATAAACCTTTTTAGTTCTTATTGTTTTGATTCATTTGTTGTTGTTTTTTTTATATTAATTATTAAAATAAAAAATTAATTGTTATCGTTTCATACATTAATTCTTTTATATTTTAGATTAGCCTTTTTCTTTGTTAGCATTTATAATATGCGCTAAGGAAAGTTTACCTTTGGCGTATGACTTCTACACGTCTCTTTGGCATTTCACTGGCTGTAGCTGCTTATTATTTGTTCATCCAGTTAGAAATCTGTTTGAGTATATAAGTCTACTATAAAGAGCTTACATATATACAATTTTTTATGTTTTTGCTGTAAAATATTGTTCTAATTATTTAATTTTGTGACACCTTGTTTTTCTTTCCCTCGGTTCAGGTGATGGAGGAAATGATGTCAGTATGATTCAGGCTGCAGATTGCGGGATCGGCATTGAAGGAAAGGTGATGTGATGCAGACGATCTCTCTGGCCAAGTGTCATGCTGTAAATTGCTTGGCGTACCTTTCAATTCAAATTAGTGTTGGTTGATGAAATGATGATAATAATTATCGCGATATTATTTTCCTCGATAAAATGATAACAACAACAGTTGGATAAACGCTCTATATAACAGGGCTGAGTGTTATTATGCTTCGCACTATGCGTAACGCTGCACATGCGTTTAGCATACAGGCGCTATGGACTCTAACATTACTTACAGCACTGTAAAGTAGCATTTTCACTCGGAGCCATGTAACAGGTGTATCTCATTATGTAACAGGTGTATCTCATTATGCTTCTTAAATTTTCTGTGACAATATTTTATAGTCTATTAATATTATTGTATTAATATTGATTTTATTAATGATATCCTACCTCAGTTTTGAGAAATGGTTCAGTTGTTTGGCGAGTGTTCATGTCATTTACTGACCATAAAGAGTCATTTTAAACCACACAACTGTCTGGTTTATACAACTTTCAGTCAGGGGAAAAAATCTGCCTTTACTTTTGGAAATAAATAAAGATTTAACATTTAATCGGGATATTTATAGATATCGAAAGATATGGAGAATTTTATCGTGATAATTCTTTTTCATATCGCCCAGCACTAGTTCAAATACTTTTACAGTATAACTCTAATTTTATACAGTGTGTATGACAACTCTACAGTATATATTTCACTGGTAATTACAGAAGTGTGATTTTTCTTATAAAGTGTGGTATGCGATTGTGTGTAGGAGGGCAAGCAGGCATCTCTGGCGGCAGATTTCTCCATAACGCAGTTCAAACACATCGGCAGACTGCTGGTGGTGCACGGACGCAACAGCTACAAGCGCTCCGCCGCCCTCGGCCAGTTCGTCATGCACCGCGGTATGGTCATCTCAACCATGCAGGTAACACTTCAAGATAACATTATTGTAGGAGTAATTAATACTTATACTCGCATACTACTATGATTACTACTCATACTTACATAGTATTGTTATGACCGGAAGCTGAGTTCATTCTTCATTTGTGTCTTTTTCCTTAGGCAGTGTTTTCCTCGATTTTCTACTTTGCGTCTATTCCCCTGTACCAGGGCTTCCTCATGGTCGGGTATGTGAATGTGAACTATGATATATATTCTCTTGACTGTATGGCTATACGCTGTGAGTGGATTTCTGTCGGTCTATATCTTTCAGTGAATGTGTGTAGTATTAATGCAGCACTGCATATATATTCACAGCTACGCCACGATCTACACCATGTTCCCAGTATTCTCTCTGGTGCTGGATGAGGATGTGAAGCCAGAGATGGCCTTGCTTTACCCAGAGCTTTATAAAGATCTTACCAAGGTAATTCCATAGAATGTGATTCAACACCTTTAACAAAATACCGTCCAGTTTATTCACAAAAAGACCCAGTATCAACTTAACTAGAGAATTCCTTGAAAATGAAAACATCAGTTTCAGTATCAGGCTAAGATGTATTTGCATTTCAGTTGATTGTCTTTTGCTTTGATTTGGTGCATGTGACTGATTTTCTGATTTTCTTCTATTGCTTCAGGGACGCTCCTTGTCATTTAAAACCTTTCTTATTTGGGTCTTGATAAGCGTGTATCAAGGTAAAACCTCTTAATATTTGGCATGTGACTATTTCTTTCAGTGTTTTGTAGTTGTGACTGGTGTTTAAGGCTCTTTCACTACCAGCAGATTTGCATTCGTAGTATTAGGTAAAATTACCTCCAGGCACAAGATTTAGTCTCACACCTTCGCTGAGAGTCTTAACCTCATCCAAGAGCAACATCCAGCGATCCCCTTTTAAAACTATGTATGTATGTAATTAAAAGCAAATGGCAAAATCATTGTCTCACTACCCGACAATACCGTGCTCGTGTATCTGTCTCAGATCAAACTTTTATCCGGAAACTCTAAAGTAAAAAGCTCTTTTCTGTCACGTAGACAGATCCGTCCGGGCAGTGAGCGAGAGGAGAGCGATCGGTGTCCCTGTCCAAGCGTGACATCTCGACAGCTCCTGCTTTTTAATTAAACCTCGATACACAGAGAAAAGCGACAGTGGGGTCTATACGGGCGACGGCCTCATTTAATCCGGCGGTTAACTCTGAGGAATGCCCCAGTCCTCCGTCACATGAGGAGGAGCAATTATGTGTTTAGTCAGAGACCATTAGGTGCCGTTTATGATGAAAATGAAAAAGGACACCGATACAGTAGGCAGCAGAGATCGTCGTTATAGCTCAGACTCCAGATCAAAATCTGTGTTGCTTTTCTCATTTATGCAAATTCTATGTGTTGTGAGAACAGGCTTACAGTTTTTGTAAGCATCAGTGCATAATCTATTTTATGACTAGTTTTTAAAAGGAATTGAATCAGGGTAATACTGAATGAAACTGGGTTATGCTGCCAGTCTTGTTCACCATGCAGTGATTAACCGCTCAGATGGAATTTATCTATTTTTATCCACCAGGGGGCATCCTGATGTACGGCGCTCTCGTGCTATTTGATCAGGAGTTTGTACATGTGGTGGCCATCTCGTTCACGGCTCTGATTCTTACCGAGCTTCTGATGGTGGCTCTGACTGTACGGACCTGGCATTGGCTCATGGTGGTGGCCGAGTTCTTTAGCCTCGGCAGCTACCTCGCCTCGCTCGCCTTTCTAAACGAGTACTTTGGTAAGAATGCTAACAACTCGATTCTCTTAGCGTAAAAGCCGCACTGACAATTAACAATCCACTTTAGTAAAGTACATCTGGCCTTAAAGGTGTGAATTAGATTCATTTATATTAATTACATTAAGTGAGTCTTGCTAGAAGTTATTCAATTATACCAGATAAAAACTATTCAGCATGTGGCTGAAAATAACTTTTATATTAGATATTTATAATATTAATAATCCCTATTATTATTATCATTATCATCATAGGCCAACCCTGAGCATTTATATAATAGATGTGGATATTTATTTTTGCAGGTGTATAATTGATAGACACATCAAAGGGATCCCGTGAAGTCATCCGTAATTTTATTTCCCGATTCTGATTGGTTAGAACGTGTTAATTGTTTAAACAGCAGCTCTGACAGTAGTTCCAGTTTCCAGACAAGTCACAGCTTTTTACTGTTTCTATGCTGTATTAGCAGTAACTTACAAAAAGCAGGCACTTAATACATAGATTAAAAATGCGTGTAAACTTTGATTGTGTCAGCTTAGCTGTGAGGGGGCATTTATTTAACATTTTTGTAGAAAATGTGTGTATTTTCTAACTGGGAAAACTTTGGACAGCTTTGCGATTTCTCACGACCAGTCATAGCTGCTAGAATGTGAATGGATATCTTACATGCACTCAACAGTAGCAGCAAATAAACGTTTTGTTGTTTGCTCACCATCCAGAATTCCTCGTTGTAATATATTACTAAAGAAACAATAACATAACATATTAGTTTGAGTGCATTCATATATAAAACTGAATTACTGGCAATCATAGCTGCTGTTTATAGGGGGAAAAAATGGACTCCTGCCCTATCAGATTTGAGAATTCAGCACCACTACAGACTAATAATTGTCTCAAATCAATGTCCACTGCTCCGTTTCTAAGCTCTTTGCCTTTTTTTTCTCTTACCCTACCTGTATTCCTCCCACCTGCTGCTTTGGGCTGTGGGTTTCACCCAGGCATAGGTAGAGTGTCTTTAGGAGCCTTCCTGGGTAGGTGCTCTGTTCTCTGCACTCTCTCTCTCTCTCTCTCTCTCTCTCTCTCTCTCTCTATTTCTCATGGACCTCCCGTCAGACACGCATCCTTTCCCACATTCACCTCCCACTCATAGTATCATGCAATGTTCCTATCAGGAGATGTGCTACTGTATGACTGCTTTGAATCAGTGACTCTTTTTCTTCCATTTCTAGAACATCCCACCATCACTTCTCAGTGTCTCACTATGTGCCAGTCCCTTCTCCAGGCAAACATAATAATATATGCTCTCTCTCTCTCTCTCTCTCTCTCCCCCCCTCCCTCCATCTGATGGTGTTCTACCAGATCTGTCATTCATCACAACAGAGACGTTCCTGTGGAAAGTATGCGTGATCACGCTGGTCAGCTGCCTGCCTCTGTACATCATCAAGTACCTGAAGCGCAAGTTTTCGCCACCCAGTTACTCCAAGCTGTCCTCCTGAGCAGCTTAATGGACACTATAGCAGGCATTGTGACCGTAGCATTGTGTCCAGGAAGCTAATGTGTCTGGTGTTCATCGTCTAAATAATGCCATATGCCTCATGCTGTGGAGTATTACTCTCTATCCAGCTTTCGATTTCAGAGAGTCATCAATGAACAGCGTGTGTACTCAGCACAAACGGAGGTGTGCGACAAATATGTGGAAAGAAAGAAGCACAAATAGAGACCAAGAAAGGATTCCGGTTATAGAACTGGTAAGAATATTTGTCAAAAAAGAGATGGACCTTCGTTAGGCTCTACCTGTAATTGAGTGCACTTGACTCTAACCTGGGCTTGTTTGCACTCCAGGGCTGCATAGAGATTGTGTGTTTTTTTTTATTGCTGTGTAATGATGTGTGTTGTTGTCCGAACAAACTGCAAAGTTGTTTATTTAAACAGTGATGCGATAATCACATGAGGTTTCTTTAGTTTAGCCTTTTTTTTTTTTTTTTTTAGATTTTCTATGCCTGCAGATTTCATCAAGTTTATTATAGCTTGATGGGCCATTGTAGGTGTTTTGGTTTTTCCTTTTTTTTTTCTCCTTCTGCCTACGTGTTGCACAATCACTGTCGATCAGCAGCTTCAGAATTCCCCCCGATTTACACTCTTCTGAAACAAACCATAAGGTGTGCCACAGTGCTTTATTTTTTTTTCAAAGGGACTTATTGATTTGTAAACAAGCTACAGGAAGATTTAGGAAGACTATCACCATGTGTGAACTTCATTCCGGTTACAGAGTAACACTTGAGTAATGAGTATTCATTTTAATCCTCAGCTTCACTATTGCTCAGAATACTACAGATAATGTTACGACGAACGATTACAATCAGCGTTAGCGATTAGTGCTATGTTCGCTCTTATGTCTGTGCACCTTTTTCTCCCGTCCAGCCTTAATTATATATATATATGTGTATGTATGTATGTATGTGTGTGCGTGTGTGTGTGTATATATATATATATATATATGTATGTATATGTATGTATATATGTATATGTATGTATGTATGTATGTATA
>JAOUQX010000023.1:3328676-3342781 GCA_028566295.1 Liobagrus marginatus
AACAGAAAACATATCCCACCCGCTAACAGAAAACATATCCCACCCGCTAACAGAAAACATATCCCACCCGCTAACAGAAAACATATCCCACCCGCTAACAGAAAACATATCCCACCCGCTAACAGGTGCTGCGTTGAAGACGGTCACAGTGATATGCTTCATCGGTGTATATGATTGCAGTGCACTGCTTAGTGCAAAGCAAAGTAAAGCTACATTAAAATAAATGTGTTGTAGCCAGTGTTTCGATTGCCTCTGAAAGGAGTTTACGAGTTCATGGATGAAAATGTCTTGTTGCAAACGACCGATTCATTTTTGTATGCAGGTGTATGTATTTAGATAAATTAAAAGACTCTTTACTCAGGTTGATATGTAATTCATACTAAGAGCTTCTCAAACTCCTTTCATTACCATCTTCCATGTGGTCCGATTAACGATATGAAGGCACAATCAATGTGATTAAATGCTGACATGAGCGCTAGCTGCAGGTGTTCACACAGTCCTGAGCACGCTGAAATACCTGGTACACACTCACAAGTGGGAACACAGAGAGGGCTCCAATCAGAGAGCCAGCTTGGATAAACGCGCCACACCAGAGCAAAGCAGTGTGTCCTGCCTCATGAAGAAGAGTGCTAACCGCCACCTTCACGTACGAGAACAAGCCGGTGAAGACGATCCATGAGATCACCTGTGGAGTGAACAACATTCAGACATTCGTTTGAACCAAAAATGTTTGGCATGGTTGAACTTCAAATACCTAAATTAATCCAGGTTGGTCTTTAGAGAGTATGTAATTTAGTCCTGAACAAAGGTTTAAAAGTTTTTGCTCCCTTTTAAGCACTGAACATATTTAGTAGGACACTAGAAGAAGAATATGGAACAATTTAACAGAAAATGTTACACAAAATATATACAAACGATACCACCTACCACCATAGCCACTCCTGTAGGTGTTCCCAAGAGGGGTGGGCATGGACTAAGTGCTGCCAGAAAAAGCAGATAAACAGCAAACAATGCTCCTCCAAGAGACATAAAACTAAGGGCAACACTGGACCTAAAACATAAAAGCACAATGATGTCAAGTTGTGTCAAAATGACACAAGAAAGAAATGCATCACATTCTCAATCATGAAACGGTTCCTTTTGGTAAACGACACGCTTTTGTCATGACTTTTGTCATTAGCAGGCTTTAATTAGAGTGTGTCCAATGTACAAGGACCTTCTGGTCAACAACAATCAATAATTCAACATCTACGTGGTATAAAATTAGCGTAACACACAACGGTTGAACATTTGGTACACAAGATTATTAAAAGTTATCAGTGATGCTCAAACTAATTACTTGTTTCTATAAACTATTTCATAAGCAAGAAAATGTATCTATAGATAAAAAGCAATAGGCAGACTATATACACTTTACTCCATTGTATAGTTTCAAAAAACAGCATGCAAAATTAGCGAAACAAATTCATATCCTTCTTTGAACCCACCTTAGCAGAACAAACATGGCCACAAAGCAAGCCAGAGGGTTTGCGATGTTTCCTAAGACAACAGAAAGGTGAAAAGCCATGGCACCATACGGCAGGCAGGAGAAGCTCTGCACTGAGGGCAGCACTCCATTAGTCAGAGCCGTGGAGATTCCAAGCAGCATGAGCAGGTAGAAATTGTGTAAAGTCCAGAAGGGCACGGTAGGGTTGTTTTTCTCCACTTCTACATGTTCTACAGACACTGCTGGTTCCTCGTTTTGTAACGGGTACACCTCTTGTTCTTGATACTTCTCGGTCTCTTGCTCTGGAACCGGACGAACTTCTCCTTTAGCAGAAGTTGCAACAGTGTAATTCAAAGCCAGGAAGGAGAGTGAAGAGATAGCCAACATCACAAATAGGAACCAGAAGAAGTCCTGGGCTGGAAAGTTCTCTTTAAGATGATGAGGCTCCGTGCCATTTTCTGTCTGGACACACTCGACCTTACCTACACCCTGCCCTAGTGCTACAACACAGGGAAAGAGTGCACTGAGCCCCTGGCCAACAAAAAACGTCCGGATGTACTGTGGAGGATAGCGGAACATAAAGGGTAAAAAAGTAACGTTTGAGGTGCAGCACACAATTGATAGCACCAGAGAAAGCAGCAGGAACGCTACAGATCTTGGTTTTCCAGCTATTATAGCCACTTCAGACCAATAGAGGGCGAGAAAAGCTGACGCAACCACAGCCAGGAGTTGAATGGCATGAATAAGCGCTCGCTCATTTACACACTTTGGAGCAAAGTGATGGGTTATGGTGACAGCCAGTGGACCAACATTACCAAAGGCAATAAGCAATGAGAGATAGGCAGGCAAATTCCATTCTGAAACCAGAAAATAACAGCATGTTTATACATAACCACGGGCCGTGGGGTGGGGGGATAAGTTACTCGTTGTCCACATTTGTTTTTTTTTTGCACTTTACTATGATTATTTCCAATGCAGAGAAGTGGTTTACCTTCTGGCAAAGTGTTTACCACCACAGGCAGTTCAACCCAAAATGAGTTTACAGCTATCCATGATCCCATTCCGAACAAGGCGACCAAAATGTGTGTGACAGCAGCATGATTCCACCACATGTCGGTCTCCATCACGGCAATCCTGCAAATTTAATACACAACAAAACACAAGTTCAATATATCCTTACAGCACTGGTCAGAACGTGTTCATTGAACTGTTATAACAGCATGTCTCATAGTGCTCATTACTAGCACATCATCGCACGAACACAGCTTTCCATTAATGCATTGTGAATGTTTTATTCTTAATTGTTTTAAAAACACACAGAGTGAAGTTCGGCCAATTAGGCCAAGATGTGAAATTTATGGATTATTCTAGTAGTGAACAATAAATTAACATTTTGTAGATTTTTTGTCTTCAGTGTGTAAATATTCCGTGTGTATTACATATAAATGTATAACATTTACATTAACAGCATTTAGCAGATGCCCTTATCCAGGGCAACTTACAATTATCTTACTTATCCAACTGAGCAGTTGAGGTTTAAAGGCCTTACTCGGGTTCCCGCCGTGGCAGCTTGTTGGTGTTGGGAATCGAAACCATGACCTTCCGATCAGCATTCCAACACCTTAACCACCATGAAATGATGAGATTCCTCAACGTGCTACTTATGTTAGCTCAGACTCCATTAAAATAATGAAGAGTATGATTTTCATTAAGTGATTAATTGCACACATGTTGTAACCTTTGTGTCATACAACCCACTTCACAGAGAACTGGACAGTGGATGCTTCACGAACAAAAGCAGTGTTATTTAATAAAGTGTTCCCAAGATCTATAAATGCATTTATTTACCCCCCAGTGCTTTGTACGGGTTAGAGGTAGACAGCGCCGTTTTTCGTTTTTAACTCCCAGCTCAAGAATGCGGAGGATGATAAGAGTGACCAATCTTCCAGTGTGTTCGACAGAAAACTGGCACGAGGCTAAAAACATACTAGAAAATTTATATCAAAGTACACAAAATACTTTTTTCTACGAAAAAAAAAATGTCAGTTTGCAAACCAGAATTAAATGAATGTTTAATGCAAATATTTCTGAAAGCATCTTTTTAACATCAGTTTCGTCACAGATATGAATAAAGCCTAAATACAGACGTGTTTAGGGATACTGTTGGCAACTATAACTAATAAATGTAGACCCTACTGATCCAAAACCTGCCAGAGATTTTATGCTCCTGCCGGAGCATAAAGACTTTAATGGCAAGCGAAAGGAAGTCACTTTGGATGCCTTGGCAAACTTGTAACTTAAAGATGCACATGCGGCCAGCAGGAGAAGCTCTGCACTGAGGGCAACACTCCGTTAGACACAGCCGTGAAGATTACAAGCAAACATGGAGTTGTTTTTCCTCCACTTCCACGGACACTGCTGATTATTCATTTTGTAACGGGTACACCTCTTGTTCTTGATATTTCTCGGTCTCTTGCTCTGAAACCGGATGAACCTCTCTGCTTCAATAGACGTGTACTTCAAAGCCAGGAAGGAGAGTGAAGAGAAAGCCAACAGGAACCAGAAGAATTCTTGGGTTGGGAAGTTCTCCAAGATAACGAGGGTTTGTGCTATTTTTTTGTCTGGACACACTCAACCTTTCCTACACCCTGCCCTAGTGCTACAATACAGTGACTTTGGATGCCTTAGTGCTTTTACAATTTCAAATTAGGCTAAAGCTGCACATAACCGCTCAACATCATGGAATAATACTGAGTGTACAGACATGATCCAATGAATGTCAGTTTAAATGATATACATGATAAATAATAAAAAAAAGAAAAAAAAAGACACTACCTGAAAAACTGAGGTCATTATTTGTTTATTTAAAAAACAAGCTATAAAAATAAATGCATATTATACACATAATTGAATTTCATTTTAACTGTTAAAAAAAAACTTCAGGGCAAATCAGACACTAAAAAAAAAGGTTTCCAAAACAAGAGAAGACAGGTGTCTATTTTTGTTTTCAATAAAATGAAAAGCCATGAATCTATGAATTAGGTGAAAACTCAAACACTTTCTCTTTGTAACTCTGAAAGATGTCACAGTTGCCTTTATTTTTAACATCTATCCCATTGTCGAAAGGCAGAGTTGGTTGATTCATGGCTTGATCTGGTGGTGTAAATTGCAAAAGAGTTGCCGTCTCCTCAATGGTGGCATCGTTTTTAGTCGGCTCAGTGCTTAAGTTTGTGGACGGGTTCTCAGAAGGCAAGATGGCTTTAAGTTTGCTAACCAGGTCTGACAGAGAGAAGCCTAGACGCTTTAACCGCTTGTCTCTGCAGCCATTAATAGATTTTTGGTAGTTTAACTGGGCTCGGATGGCTTCCCGCTTTCGAGCATGGTGCGTTCCTTCCAGTTTCAAAAGCAACCGATCCACCTCTTCACTACTTTTACACAGGCCTCCGTTTCTTGTAACTGAAGCAATTATTGTTTTCCTGAAATTTTGTTCTTGCATTTTCAATTTTTGCCGCCTTTTTTCAGCCAACCGGTTCAATCTGATTTTCTTTTTCTTTTTCAACTCTCTCGGCTTTGCTCGGTCAAACATGCCGTACGGCTTGTGAAAGCGTTTCTTGACAACAAGCTCCTGACTTGCAAAGGCAGCATCAATCTGCACTGAAAAGCCTGATATATTGTCCTCGGTCAGTTCTTGGGATTTATCTGGTCTGTTTTTGTTGTAGGAGTACGAATGACCAAAGGGGTACTCACCCATCAACTGGGAGAATGTACATGGAGCAAACTGACTCATGAGTTCCCCAGAGGGATCTTTGCAATACACACCTCCAGGTAAGAAGTCTTTAAGCGTTTCCTCCGTTACAGCGGCAATGACCTTTATCATCCTCTGTAAGCACTCCTTTATTAGTGCCCCGTACTGATTATTTTCATTTCCGTGGCAAAAAGTAAACACCCCAGGAAAGTTGTTCTCCTGCACTGGAACCTGGAGAAACACATTCGTGACCGCCTCGGGTTGCAAGAGAACAGACGCGTCTCGGGACCACTGTAGAAGCTTCTCATACAAGCAGAAGAGGTACTTGCTGAACAGCACGTACTGTGCATCACTCTTCAGGAGTTGCCAAAAAGGACCCAAGACTTTACAGTACATTACAGCTACCACACAGACTA
The DNA here is from genome assembly GCA_028566295.1 of Liobagrus marginatus. NCBI lineage: Eukaryota > Metazoa > Chordata > Actinopteri > Siluriformes > Amblycipitidae > Liobagrus > Liobagrus marginatus. Next base: position 3,334,324 of record JAOUQX010000023.1, read on the forward strand.
GTGCCTGTACGGCTTCATCGCTAGCGTCGGAATTAACGCTCTCCAGAAAAATATTTGCATCGTCTTTTAGCAGTTGTAGGTCAGACACAAAGAGTGCAACGTCACTGTAATGGTGAACAAGTGCGGCTGCTGCCTCAAAATAGTTAATGAACCTATTCGACTGATTGACAGGAAGCCTAGAAGGGTTATTTCTCTCTATGCAAAAGGCAAGCCAGTGCTTTCTGTAATTATTGTTGCTTTCGCCTCTTGGACACAAGATTTCACAAGCCATGTTGATGTACCGAGTGACGGCGCTCTCTTTGTAGTTTAAAAAACCTCTAAATTTGGGGTTTTTGTCACGTCCAAGCTGATCCCCTGTAGCATTCACAATTTCACTTTCAAATGACATTATTTGCTTCTCAACCGCATCGATAAAGTTGAGAAGGAAATTGGTGTTGCAGTGAAGGAAATTCAAAGGCGGCACCATGGGGTCAATTCCGGCAGCGTTATAAGACAAGACTTTTTCGTTCAGGGACTGCATGTTGGGATCTTCTCTCAACATTAGAGCATACTGATTCTTGAGAAGATCCAATGACACCAGATTAGCACCGTCGGCTCTCCCTCCGTACATTTCTGTAAGTTTTTGCAATGACAGCACAGAAATATCGAGAATGGTTAAACAATCGCCTGTATCAAGCTGTTCCTCAGTTTCCATGGGCTCAACAGGCTGACAATAATAATCATCTTCCTTCTTCACATTCCTTGGGCTAAATCTCTGGCCAGACTCATTGTCACATTCCAGCTTCTGTTTGTTTTTCATGTAGCCATATGTCTTTCGGTTGTACCCTGCATCCTGATTTCTGGGGTTAAGATCATCAACGGGGTCACGTTCTGCCTTGAGCGTCGCTCTTTGAAATGTTTGGTTCCTTTGGAATAAAAGACGTTTTCTTTTCAAATGCCCTTTGATTATGGACACACTCCTATATTCAAAGTCATCATCCGAGTCATCAGGGGTGAGTTGAAAGGGACTCTGAAGGAATTCATCATACAGTCCATTACTCCGGTTTCTTCTTGTTTGATTTTTACGACACTGCATCCTAAACCTGTCTAGACTTGCTTGTAGGAGTTTATTGGCTTTATGCGTTTTGCTGTCACTACAAAATAAAGGGTCGAAATTATAAAGCCATGACCCAAGAACAACCGAGTCGAGTTTTTCTCGGTCAATAAAGCTGACCAGCTCTAGAATTAGACCATTCGTGACATCTGTAAACTTTGCACGATCAGAAAAATCTGACATTTCAAGCAAATCTGTTCTGCTGATGCCAATGCTATCACATATAGGTCCGACGAATTCAAAGTTAATGCTCGACTCAAAAAAGCTTTCTCTGGCATCTCCAGTTAAGCTTATAGCGGTTTCTGTATTCCTTTCAATCAAACCTCTAAAATCCGCAGTCTGAGATTGTGGAAAAATCTTTTGAAGCCATTTTGTTATGTTCACCCATGAAACATTATTATCCTCTTTCAATAAGCCGACTTGCACCAGAAGCCGGTTTGTGCACGGCTTTTCATCCAACTCCAATGATTCGCCATCCTGAACTCCAAGGAAGTCGTCCAGAAGGTTGAAGTAGAAATCATCTTCTGCAACAGAACATACACAGGCATGTCAATTTAATCTTCAAAACAAAAATAAAGTCAAACTAAATCTTTGTAAAGGATACCAAAATAAATAAATAAATCCTAAAAGAAAGTTAACATGGGAAGTGATGCATTGCAATGCAATTAATAATCTTACTTTAAGTGACAGCCTAGGAAAACAATTAATACCAACCTATATACAAGATTTTAAATCAGACATTCTTGACATAGCAATATGCAACACTATTATTATTAATCTTTATAAGTAATTATATTTTCAAATTTGCATTAATGCAAGCCTGATTATAAAAAGAATAGCAACGAAAAAACAGATACAGCTCACTGGTAAGTGGTGCTTGAGGGGGGGGGCTATTTTTAAAACAGGCCCATGGGCTACTCATGTGCTCCTTGTGGGCTATCAGATATTTGTGTTTTTGTATGCATCTTAAGTGAAGTTTCAACAATTTAATTTATAGTTACCTGCAAGTGAAATGAAAACACTATATTTAAAAAAAAATAAAGAAAGCAATCTTTAAAGAATGGGTAGCTAAGTGTGAGCTCCAAACCGAATTTAGAAACATTTAAGCAAATTTATAGTTTAGGCAAAAATATTCCCGCATTGTTTTGTGGATTATTTTTTTCCTTCAATTTAAGGTGTAAAAGCAAGAACCAGGTAGAAAAATTATAAAAGGAATATAAGAACACAACTTACTCAATTCATCAGCGATACTCATGGCACTAGGAACACCGGAGTCATGAAGGTCCTCCATAGCTGCACACAGATGTGGTGGATTGGGTAGTAAAATAATCATCTGGAGATTAATAAGTTTCCAAATAAAGGTCCGATAAATGTTTTAGGCCTAACAGCCAGAAACACATGTTTGGTTGACAGCTGAAGGGCCAGCATCAGTGGAATCAGGTTTGCACCGTGTTATTGGTGGGAATATCGCACATCATATAACAATACTCCATAACTTATACTGTCCCAACAAAAGATCCCACTGGATCACCCTAACACCAGCCCTGAAGTTTAGTGCAACAATCAGTTATAGTCATTATTTTATTTATTTATTTGTTTGTTTATTCATTTACCTTTTATTACTGACTATGAGATGGCATGCAGTACCTTAACATGCAAGATGGGACATTAAAATGTCAGTACCATTTATTTTACACTATAACTATTTACTGTATATTTAATAAATGAATAGGATATCAGAGTATTGGTTACATTTAACTGTTTGGACTATGAGACAAGTTAATTTCGGTTATCAGTTGCAATCTAGCTACTGTAAAGAGACGGTCCTTTACGAATCGTTTATTATTATTATTATTCTCAGTCAAACTTATTAATTATACACAAAAAAGCCTGTTACAGAGAGAAAACTAAATTATGACCCAAATGACCTGAAGACAGTTCTGCTGCAGAAAACTGACTGCTATATAAAGCACAGACAGACAGACGAGACTTCATTGATAAATGTTAAAAGTAAAAATTTTTAATGCGTTTTATTAAAACACATTGAGGCATAAGCTGTGAGTTATTTCTATACAAACCACTGTGAATTATCTTCTGTATATAACTTGTATAAACTATGAATATTTATATATGTATTAATATAAACCTATAAACTATATAACAACCAGAACTAATGTCAGAGCTGTTACTGCTCAGTTACTACACAATTAAGTGTGATGGAAAAAAAGGTAACATATCAGGACATAAGAAAAGAAATAAAGAATTTTAGATGGAGTGTTAAAGTATGTGTTTGTTTGTGTGTGTGTGTGTGTGTGTGTGTGTGTGTGCATGTGAGGACATGGTTGAAGAGCACGCGTAGCTCATCCACTGTAGTTTTTTCCCTTACAGACACTTTAGTCATGTCATTTCTGAAAAGATTGTTAGTTAATGTTCTGAGTGTTTGTATTAGTGTTTGTACGTAGATTCGTGGAAACGCGTACAAATATGTAGCTAACCTCGCTTTCTCCAACTATCTAATACGTTTCATACAGCCACGTGCAATATACACGTGTAAACATGGCTTTTATTAAAACAACTTAAAGATTAAGACTTTGGTAATATCCAAGAATAATAAAGTTTCTCTCACCTCGTGCTTTGTGTGGCGCGTGTACGTTAAATTAGGTACGATTGTTTTCTTCTTGCATTTCCTAGCAAGGAGAACCGGAATGGCCGCTGCCAGGTTTGGTATTAAAGTCGCTGAATTTGATTGGCTGCCTGAATCTGAGACGACGTGGCTGATTGGCTGAAGCCAGACGCGGTTTATGGGCAAAGCATTATGGGATACGAGAAACAGCAACAAGAAAAGGCCCTTGCGCGATAATGCAGGTTTTGTCGAACGAGATAAACGTATTTTAAGCTCAAAGACGGACAAAGTCCATTAAACACGAAGAGATAAGAAGTGTTGCAGAAACTGTTATCTAGCCGTGTGAGTAATCACGCACAGGTTAGTAGAAAAAGCTGTGAGATGACTGCTTTACTTACTGCTTAGATTTTAGCATTAAACATATATCATATAACATACAGCATTAAACATATATCATTTAGCATTTAACATATAGTGTATGTGTAACTTCTGTGTAAACTAACATGTAATGTGCCATTGTCTTTAGACCTTTAACAAGCTATAGTTCTACATTAATGCCAGGTTAAAATTGATTTGCATTGCTGCTACCACAGTAACCTTATACTAGTCAGTTTAGTATCAATTTTATTTTTTTTATATTAATTGAATAACGACATTTGTCAGTAGTTACGATGAATCTTGGGTAATATTAAATAGATAACTTGTAAAATGAAATCTTAATTGTTTGAATTTCTAGAGCAGTTATAAGGATCAGCTAATGAATGCTGGATTTTCCAAATGATGTGAAGGTCACAGGTTCATTCATTTGCACGAATAGATGGATATGGTTGCATGCCAGTCTGTTTTTTGTAGGGACATAAACTACATTTTGACACATTTAAACATGAAGCATAGCTAAATGAACTTTGATTGCTTTGACAACTTGATGTCAGTCTAAAGGTATGGCAGCAAGAGACCAAGGCTGTGATTATACAGTCATTTAACCCTCTAATCTACAATACAGTCTAGATGAACCCCAGCCCATTTTCTCAGTAGCCTCTTCCTCTCCTTTCTCTCTCTGAGAGAAACTGACTGTTACAAAACACTAACAATATAAATTCCTTTCTTAATTGATGCCTGTCTTTTAAAGCAGAATTATAAAATAAGTCCTTACTTATGTTCCTCCACTTAAGTCCTCCACTTATTATCCTGTATAAGCCTACTTAAGCCTACCTTGTGTTTTTACCCCCCTCTTTAAGTTCAAATTTTATTTATCACATGTACATTATACGTGGTACAACACACAGTGAAATGCTTTGACGACTAACTGAACGTTTGCTGTAAGTTGTGGTGAGGGAGAGAAAGAAATTGTAAAGGGGGTTATTCTGTTATTGTTTTTTTTGTTTGTTTGTTTGTTGTTTGTTTTTTTTTTGTTTTTTTTTATCAGAAATGGATGATTCCCACCAAGAATTGCCAAATTCTGAGATACATGAGATGCCTGATATTGGTGGTACATCATCTCAGCACATGGGCACAGGAACAGATCAGAACAATACCATGCTCAACAAGAGAAAAGCAACCATAAAAAGGAAGGCTACTTCACTCAAAGATGAAAAGAAGAAGAAGAAGAAGATCCAACGAGTACAAAGACCTAATTATACTGTACAGCATGGTGAGGATATGCTTCTAATTATATCAAACGTTAGTCAGTTTGATAGAGTTTGGAAACCTAAGAGAAAAGGTTGCAAGAGGAAAAAGGCCAAAAGAAAGGCCACATCAGTGAGGAGGAAAACAGAACCTACACAACCCAGGGTCTCGAAAGTCACCAAAGCAGTTTTAGACAATGATGCTGATTTGGACGTAGCAGACACAGCTTTGAGCTCTGACTGGGGTCAGAGAATGCCAGTGGAAGTGTTAGTTAAGATTTTTGAACTGGTAGTTCATCAAGATGGTGCTATACCGTTTCTCTGCAGGTGAGGTCAAAATTGTGTGGCTTTTGTACGTAAATACCAAAATGGTATTACCTGCAGTTAAAATGTATGAATGTCATTTCCTGTTTATATTTGTAACGCATTTATTCATTTGTCTAAAAGGGTTGGTCGAGTTTGTCGGTTGTGGAATAGCGCTGCTTCTTCACCAGCTCTATGGCACAGCGTGTCCATTGGCTACTGCTGGATTGAACCTGGTAAGAGACAGTTACCTGGAACTGAACAGAAGATTAAGAACACTGTAAACTGGCTAACACAGAACAGGTCAGTGATAACAGTATTTACTCTTAAGTCAAATCTTCAAATTGTATATTCAGTAGTGAAATTCTTGGTATCCTATTTGAAAATCAGTGTAAAATGGTTCAGCAAAATAGATTAAAACCTTTTCTTGAAGGGATTTCAAAATACCCAGCAAGTGAACCTGGAGCACTCATCAGTAGTTTGTCTTCTGATTCGAAGCCCTCTTCTTTTAAATGCGTCTTGTATTTAAAACTTCAATTAAGCGTAAATAATTCTCATGTCATTGTAGGATCAATCTAAGATGTTTCGCATAAAAACTGCTCATTTTTTTACCGAAGGCATTTTAACTCGGGATGTGACTCTATAGCTCATGAGAACTTTATAAACCTTTTATAAACTTCTTATTTATTCATTTAGCTACTTTGTTTCCTCAAGGTTCTCTCAACTAAGAAATTTCAAGCTTTGTCACTGGAAAAAGCATGTTGACTTTGTTGTTCAGGTACTTTTTTGCATAATGGTAATCTTAGAGCTTAAATTATTATATAATAATTAATTATTTCACAATTATCAATTGTAGGCAATAGCAAAAATCTGCTCAAAGCTCCAATCCCTAGAGTTGTCATACTGCATGGGTGTGACAAAAGAGGCCTTTCAAAATCTTGGAGCTGCCAGTCAGTCTCTTATGAGCATAAATGTACAACACACAGAGGTATGTGTGAAATTACTGCCTGGTACAACTTTTTTTTTTTTTTTTTTAACAGACCAATAAATATGATGTAAAGTTTGTTGTGCTCTGGTGCCATGATGAACGAGTATAAATACTAAATAGTTGAAGAATTCACATCTGCCACTTTGTTTTCCTTCCTACTTTAATGTTTCCAGTTGAATTTTACAGGATGTATATTTTCTCTAATAGGCTTCTAAAGCTCCATCATTGATTACGGTCGTATTTATTTCATTAACATGCTTGTATTTTTTACTTCCTTATAGTTTCAAGATGACTGTCTGCTGTCTTTCCTCGAGTTGTCTGGTAGTCAGCTAAGAAAGATTTCTTTTACACGCAGCTCAAAAAGTGACAAAATTCTCAATGCTTTGTGTGTAAGCAATTTTTTCTTTTTTTGCTATGTCAACATTGTTAGTGCAGAGTAGAATTCAGTATCTTGTTGTAAATGCAAGGAATGATGTGCTGTGTGTTTGCAGAGAGGCTGCTGTCCAGATCTCAGGTTTCTGGAGATCAATACTAAGTTAGACAGCGGTTATTGCCCTCTTCCTATATGTGTACAAGCGTTACAATTTGGCTGTCCCAAGCTACAGGTATAGTACAATATTTTTTTTGTAACCAATTTCAAAGTTTTACTAATTTAAATCAACCCTAATTCAGATGAAATGTAGAGGTCATATTGTGCGATTAATTGCTCATCAGTCCTTAGGTTCACATTATGTTAACGTGATGAAGTAATGCAACTTAAACTACATTCATGTACCTTCTTTGTTAAAATTTATTATTACAATGTTAATTTCATGTTAACTTAGTTTAGAGCAGATGTGTTAAAATAACGAGGCATAAAACTAACCTTAATCCACCTTGTTTTTTGTACAATCTTGCATGTACTGCATGTCTAATAGTTGATGGTTATACACGACCTTGAGGACTTCCCAATAGAGCGCTGATATTCTTGATATTGCATGTTTTCTGAAAGAAGAAAAAACTAAATGATAGGCTGTGAAGTGTCATGTTGATTTAAGCTGAATCTAAGCGCAATTATTGTTTGTGTGTTTTCCCGGTGTAGACTTTTAGGTTGATGAATATTAATCCTGTTCCCAAAATGATCCGCAATACACCCAGTTCAACACTTGGCTTCCCCATGCTAGAGGAGCTGTGTATAGCTTCTTCATCTCATTCTTTTATGAATGACCAAGATCTGATCAATTTTCTGCATGGCTCTCCTAACCTGCGGGTACTAGACCTGCGGGGATGTTCTCGCATCACAGCTGCTGGACTATATGCTCTGCCTTGTGAAGGTATTCATTCCTGCTAATTACACATTATAAATGTTCAGAAATGTTTCATTTATCACATTAGGTGTCGGTATGAACTTAAAACAGGGGCCAGCAGTAAAAATGGAGAACAAGGTTAGCAAGGAACGCCGCTATTACCATTCAGTATAGATATATATCAACAGGGTTGTTTTTTTACACAAGTCAACACAATTAAATGACTGAAAACTTGGATCTTCGAGAAGAGCTGAAAGAGATATTTGGGGTGACTAAGGTCTTGGTAGCACCATGTTCTGTGTAAGGATGCCTTAAGATGAATTTTAATTTGTATAGTGCACCTGCTTTTACTGCAATTATGAGATAAAGACGCATCTTACAATCTATGCAAATGTCATATCGCCATAACTGTGATACATTGACATGTTCGATCAGTTAGAATGCAGTGTGCATTGATGAGGTTTGATAAAGTATAAACTTTGAATCGATTTTTGTCCTAAAATTTGTGTAATTAAAATGTTACAGGTTATTCTATCTAAT
>JAOUQX010000023.1:3347065-3380389 GCA_028566295.1 Liobagrus marginatus
CACACACACACACACACACACACACACACACACACACACACACACACACACACACACACACACACACACACTTTTGTATAACTTTATATTATGGTATACAGTTCTATAGAAACTCTATAGCTTCTGCAAAGCATCTGGGCCCTCAACCAGACCTCTCCTACATCACACACACACACACGCTTTTTCTTTTCTCTTTTTGCACACACATCTGCACAGGTCTCTCCCTTGGACTTTCTTTTGCAGGCACAGATTCACAAATTGTATATGTACACTTTATATATTATATTATTGCACATATACATATAGCATATAGATGTACATTTGTAATTTGTAATTACTGTACTTCTTGTAAATATTATTTATATGCAACCAACCCTCCTGTTTCTCTTCGCTCTCACTCTCCCTCACCCCTATTTACTGCGAAACTTCGGCCAGTCATCAAAGCATTTCACTGTATGTTGTACTATGTATGATGTACATGTGACAAACTTTGAACTTGAACTTAATCTCAGTTCTACCTTTTTGGTTGTGGTAAGCCCATATCGAATCTATATACTATAACAGAAAGTGATGTTATAATAAAGTATAACCGAAAGTGTTAAGGCTGCCACACCCATATGGCCAGAGACTTGACCTGTTTATGTCCATATTAAAGCATGGTACTTACTTAGCTAGTTAGAAAGTAATTTAATACACTTAAGCACAGTTCAATATAATTTTATTTTATTATATAGCCTCTTTATTTAGCGAGGCTAACACGTTTTGCAAAGGAAAGGACATTTAACTACATGTCAGAAACGGTTTCCTAACACTGACTGTTGTCTTAGTCAAAACAGGTTTTAGTCATGTTTGCTAGGATAGTGATGAATAACATTCTTTCCTGATGATGTTATTATGGTCCTCAACATCTAACCCGAATAGAAGCGCAAAAGCGGAAAAGTTAAAAACTATTTTTTTGCATACCCCTGCATGAGTTAAAGCTAAATGTCATCCAGTAAATAAGTGCTATTTAGATACAGGTACAGACATTGCACCTTTCGTATTATTTCATAAGTGATAAACCATAGGGCTCTTATTCAAAATGTTAAACTGCGGTCATCCAAACCTGACTTCACATAAAAACATGATATACGCTAACATATGAATTAACCATACAAATGAATTTAACAATAATGTAGTTAATATGCAACAAAAAATGTTTTGTCTTAACCTTAGAAAAATGAATAATAATGTTGACCCATGTTCAATGCCTAAAGTCTATTTATTTGATCATCTCTTTATGCATATGTTTGAAGTAACTTTTTATTGCATTAAGTAACTGAAAAATCCATACTGACTCAACTGTGACTTAAACTGTTATTCATTTACTTTCTTACAGCTACCTCTGTTTAAATCTGTCTGAGCTCGGTTGTAGTAGTAGAAGTAGGCAGTAGAAATAGTTGTAGCAATAGTGTGAAAAAGGGTGTAGAACTTACCTCAGGTATGTCAGGAAAAGAATGTTTCTGGCAAAGTGTTAACCCTGCTTTGGAAAAACACACACTGGAGGATCAGATTAGTGGCTAGAGGATCAGATCAATGGCTTCAGTTATTTCAGTGTTCTGCATTAAGAGTTTATCTACACGAAGAAGACTCCACCCCAGAAACACCCCTCTGTCTGAAACAAAAGACGAGTGAAAGAATGTTGCTCCTGCACAATCAAACAAAACGCAGTCATTAAAACTATAATGTATAATTATTGCAATTTTTTTGCCATAAGATGTATGATTATAGGAAGTTTTCATTTTTATGCTATAATTCAAACAAACAGTTTTAAAATGCAGTACAAGTTTTTATCTATATCTGGTGCTTATTTTCTATTATAGCCCAGCATTAATACACCTAAAACACCTACTTCAATAGGAAAATAATCAATGATAATTAATCTTGGCTGGTAAATGTATTTCCTCATAATGCCACTTTTTTCTTAAACTGCATCCATTGGCCAACTATAATAAAAAAATATTAATTCATTAAATGAATGCTAATGCTGTTGCTATTCTTTTTTCCACCAAGTAACTTTGTTCTCACTTTCTTGACATTTATAGGCCAAAAACTCTTACTCCAAGTGTCTAAGTGCTAATCTGATTAATTAAAAGATGTAAAATAGTTTTCTATGACTGATCTAGACAGTATTATGGCAGCAAGGTAACTAGTTCTAATTCAATATCTTTTCTAAACTGATAAAAATGTGTGTAATCATACTGTAAGAAGACGGAAAAGGATTTTAGAGAGTGAAGACAACTATGGTTTTTCTTGTTCTGGTTTCTTGGCAATATGACAGGGTTATGTTTTTGGCCTATTAACTTCAAGAAAGTGAGAACAAAGAAACACTGTTAGTGGAAAAATGGAATAGCAACAGCATTAGCTGAACATACAAAATAATAAAATGGATGATTTAATGAATTAATATTTTTGTATTATAGGTGGCAAATGGATGCAGTTTAAGAAAACAACAGAAAGTGACATCATAAGGGAATAATTAATCTTGGCTGGTAAATTTCAGATTATTTTCCTATTGAAGCAAATGTGTTTTAAGTGTACCGTATATACAAAAGTCTCACCAAGTTTGCAAATTGGAAAATTGCATTGGAGATGAAATTGATATGGTCCTAAACCTAAATGAGACTTACTATGAAAGTTAATTATTCAAATGTACTAATTTGCAGTACAATCACTACACTTCTAATGAGACGCTGATTGCAGGTGTGTCATTTTATCTCTTATCTCAGTGTGAATTAATTCTCTTCTGGATGAGGATTTCACAAGAACTAGTTTTACAACTGGTCCGACCTGCTTCTTTCTGGTCTGGAGACAATGCACCATAAACACTGTCGGGGTGTGGAGAATGATTAGCCCACAGCTTATGCTAAAACACGCCCCTGTGAAATTTACCTTCTTATTTCTTAGTAGTTTCACTATAAAATAGTCATGCCAAAACAAGTGGCTTGTTCTGGGGAAAGCACATTCCAGACACGTGACGAGAGTGAGAACTGGGGAAGATGGAGCCCAAGTCAACCTTAGCTCATTTGTCATGGTCACCAAACTACTCTGAACAATTACTGCAGTTAAGAGAACCTGCAAAAACTAGTTTTAGGGAGTAGTACCTGTGAAAAAATGTTGCCTATACTCTAACACCGCTTCTTCCAGCTTGCTGTAGTGCATCCTTGTGCCATCTCTTCCCCGGATAGAACATGTATGTGCACCTGACCATCGGCACGTCGTAAAAGAAATCGTGATTCATTAGATCAGGTCACCTTCCTTCAATACTCAGTAGTGCAGTTCTGATGCTCAATTGTAGTCGCTTTTGGTGGTGAACAGGGGTTCACCAAAAAAACTGTGTTCATTGATGTGGCATTCTGACCGGTCGGTAGCCAAGTAGCCCCACATGCAGCCTGCACCGAAGCACTGCGTGCTCCGACACTTGTTTTATCGTGGCGTTAACTTGAACTTTTTTAGCAATTTGTGCTAAAGTACACGTCTATGTAACTAAATACTTGGCTGCTTCTTTAAATACATATCAAGTGAATTAAAACAGAGAAATAATGTTATACATAGTGGTTATGTGAACATTATCTAAGCAGAATGGTTGGTGAAAGTCACTACAATGAGAGGAGTAAAAGCATATAAACAACCACCATGTTTGCTGCGTTAATTTTTACTTTTTAGTCTCTTAGTACTGCTTTGTGGGTTTAGGGTTTATATGTACTCCATAGCAGTATTACTGTAGGTGGTGTCTCCCTAAAATAATAGGAAACTGGAAACATTTTGGTTTATGTTAGCCACAGTCAAGCCAAGCACTTAGTGAATATAAATGCGTAGGACAGATTTTTGTTCTTGGACTTGTTCCTAACAGAAAATAAGTTAAAGAAACCAAACTAAGTGTCTGGGTGGGTTTCCTTCGAATACTACAGTTTTTTTTCGCCACTGGCCAAAGAAATGTGTACATGTCTGTAATTTATACATTTTCCAGATATTATCCTGGAATTATCCTAACCTACTGCATAACTGACTTAAAACATCATGCTCTCTCTCTCACCTGACAATAAAAAATATGTGCGGGTGTGACTGTGCGAAGAGGTTGTAAAATGTGTTTGCATTGATGCACAACCTTATCTTATCAGATCAAACAGTTTCAATGTCGCCTGCTTTTTTCATCCACCATCTACAAACTATTTTCTGGCGTTATAAATGATTTACAAGAATAGGAAGTTTTACTATAGGAAAACAGTCAATGCCAAGGCTGGGTGTTCTAGACTGATGTAAATCAGACTGTTGCTTAAAGTCCATCAGGTTCTCAAGTCAAAATATAAATGTTTAACAGCAAAGCAATGTTAACTCTTTAGCCGAAAAATTACATTTCTTTTTTTCATTGATGTATGCCTGTTTTCAGCATTGAATTTAGTTGTGGTGATACATTCCACATTCATGTATATTACTACACTGTTTGCAAGTTAATACATTTTTAATTAGGTACTTTTATCCCATTTCCAATCACTCTGTTCACCTACAGCTGAACATAGAATCACAATACTGTACACACAGCTTCCCAAATAATGTCCTGACTAACATTATAACAGCTGTGATGAAAATAATGTTTCAATTCTTTACACTAAAAATACAATACCTCCATTATATCCAACTATAATACGTTATTTATGCCTGTTACAATCATTTAATACATTTAAATATTGTCTGTCGAGCATTAAAATGGCGAGGTTTTGTTATACAACACTGACGTGATTATGGGAAGCAGGTTTGAGCCGGGCTTATAAAGCCAGATGAACAAGTATGAACAAAACACTGACATTAACAATGGATAAATAGTTAGGGTAATAGAGTAATGAAGTAGAACAAATAATGCTTCTTTAAAGAAGACCAGCTATAACAGTCATACTGCAATCAAGAAGAGACACACCTGTTTTGCACGCACTAGAGGGGTTGATTAACTCTTGCTCATCACTTTTACTCATTTCCGTTGCACATTGTATCCAATGTGCACTCACTGTTCAGTGAAATACATTTACAGCATTTGGCAGATGTTATTCAGAGCAATGTTCATTCATTCATTATCTAGCGCTTATCCTGTTCAGGGTCATGGGGGCACTGGACTCTAACCCAGCTAACTTAGGGTGTGAGGCGGGGTACACGCTGGACAATCGCAGGACTAACACTTAGAGACATTCACACACACTTTCACTCCTATGGACAAATTACCTATTAATACCTACAAATTACCATACCTCTACTATGTCCAATCATGTGTTTGGAGGAAACCAGAGTACCCAGGGAAACCCCACAAGCACGAGAACATGTAAACTCCACACAGAAGCCCCCTGGGAGGGAATCGAACCCATGCTCTCATGACCTTTCTGTGAGGCAGGCGTGCTAACCACTCCGCCACCACAATATATAATACAATGTATAATAATACAATAACTGCCACCGTGGCACGCGAGTGCTGTACAAAAGTGCTTTAAAGTTTCAATCAATGAATGTTTCAATTCCGGTTCACTAGATCACAAAAAGGTGGGGGGGGGGGGCTGTTCTGACTTTGATGGGAAGTTCATTCCACCACTTTGGAGCCGGAACAAAAGAAAAGAAATATTACTCTCTAGGAAGCGTTAGAGTGTAAGCGTTTATTCAGATTAACAAAAGGGCCTTTTCTAGGATTCTTACAAATCCGATAAAGGTCATTGGCTTTCATTTTCAGGATTTCAAAATATCCACAGCTTTATGAGGGTGCAACCAGAAGAGCAGGACTTAGGAATGCAAAAGTGATTGTGCAATGTGCTCATAACGAAGAGTTTTTCCTGTTTCCCTCAGTCCACTGCGTAGTAGTCTGAGTATGTCAGAGATTAGTTGCAAAAGCGAGCATTGCCATAATATACCTCTGGGCCGATGATATTGGTAAAGATCATATTGCATAATATCCCATAGATATAAAGCGTTATTACTTGTAAGAATTGGCTAAAAGAACTTTTAAAGTGTGAAAGAGTGCGAGATCATTTCCTTTGTCTCTATTCTCTTAGTAAGCCATGATACAGCTACTGCTCGAAGTCTTAGTGTACAGCAACGATATTAATATGGGCAAAAGTTTAAAGGAGTAACCCAAAGTCCAGTGAAGGAAAATGCCCAGCCAGTTCCTCTGAACACTTACAATAATGTGCAGAGGAAACAGAAAGAACAATGGGAAGCCTGAGAAAGTTCCACGAAGTCCAGCCCAGCTAATGAGTCTACCATAAGAGCGATGAGAGTCTATGCTAAAGTAAGTCAACATGGGCATTGCTCACACACAGATCACACCTCAAGTTTAAACAAGCGGTAATCATAACTAGGCTTTTTGCAAACATGAAACAGAGAGTAAACAAAAAATAACGAGTAATGTTAACGACCAAGTGATCTGCCCTACACATAAACCAAACACCTACCATATCCTAAACCTTAAGTCGTCGTCATTTATCATGTACTGCCTCATCATGTATTTAGGGTGGGAAGAGTTCTTTAGTTCGTAAAAAAAAATAAAATAACAATGAAACATGAATTTATTGAGCATAAGAGCACAAATGTGGTTTTACTTCATATGACAAAGATTATACCTTTTGGCCTTAATATTATTTTACTGTTTATACCGTTGCATGCATTTTCTCATAAATACTATGAACTACAATAAAAGTATTTTACACTTTTACTTACGAAATGCTATTGAGGTGACCATGATTTTTTTATGGCATGTTTCTTTATATAGTCTTATTTTAAAATGGGATTTTACTTTATTGATTAAATATTTATTTTATACATTTTTACTTACCACATCAGTCGTGATTTCACCATCATTTCAAGTCAAGTCAAGAAAGAAGCTTTATTGTTTTCAACCATATGTAGCTGATGCAATACACCGTGAAACGAAATAGCGTTTCTCCCAGACCACGGACCCGGAGTGGCTGCCATGTGCTACTGCCGTGCCCCAATCTTGAACTCCAAGATAATCTCTCAATTATGTTGGTGGCTAATCGTAATTTTCCGGTTCACATTTAATATTCTCATCATTGTTTTATAACAAAAATATAATTTTGATGCCGTATACCCTTAAGACACGATTACAAAACTGTCAATCATTTCGGCAGGCATGAATATTTAAGCCTACTTGCTCAGGCAGGTAGTGTCTGTAAACAAAACAAGGCGGATGCGTAAGTGTGTGAGCTAATACAGACTATCAGCAAAAAAAAAAAACGTTTTCTGGTGAAACCTGGAGGGAATTTGGCACATGAACGCTGAAACAAAGCACCATTCGTCGCTCTAGTTCATCCGGAATACACAAGGAGTGTTTCATGAAGAATTCCTGATGAACTAGAGTGATGAATGGTGCTGCCTCACCTTTTTTTTTTGCATTTGCCTACCTATTTAATACAACCTTACTTACATCTCATTTATACAACTGAGTAGCTGAGGGTCAAGGGCACAGGGTTATCAGTTGGGCAGTGTTGGGATTTGAAGCAACGATAGAAGCAGTAGTCCAACTGATTCATCTCTTTCTATTTCAAAAACAAAAATTCATTTGGGAAAAAAAGAAAGAAGTGCATGTAAAATACACTTGTTAAATCCCAGGCTTAGTGAGGTGCGATATCAGTCACCTATGAGAAACTATTAGTATAACTGTCTTTTTTTATGTGTTTATAAATGTGTAAAATTTATTGTTTGCAAGTAAAAAAGTTGAATGAATGGACTTGAAAAACTGAATTTTAGACATGTTCCGTTATCTCGGTGGGGTTTACAACATGATGTAACTTCCCTTTATTTATTTATTTTTACAGATCGTACAAATAAGTTTTTAGAAGCATGGTCCTACACCTGCTACATCCTAATCCAACAAAACAATTCTAGGAAAACATATTATAAGCACTGAGTAGGTGCATAAGGATAAAACAGCAGTATTGGGAAAACACACACCTTGGTCAGTGCTCACAGTCTATGACTTTTGTAGTTGTGCGGAGGGTATGCAAATGTGGAATAGTATATAGTCAATTTTGCAAATACTAATGATTGGCAGACACGCATCTCATATGGAGTAGCACTACTGGGAGACACTGCATAGTGATGATGCACATTTGTAGTTATTATCACCTTTCCTGTAATGTCAATTCAATGCATGTTATATTTCCGTTGATTAAAAGTAGCCACGTAGAAACACACGTCTTGACCTTTAAAGCAAGTCAAAGTTAGCCTTCAAGTTAGTTTAACAACAAACCTTTCATCTTTGGCAACTGCTTTGCCATGGTCGATGTTGATACAGATCCAGAGCAGATCTTTGACACACTGTGGGAGGAGTGGGAATACACCCTGGATGGGAGGCCAAACCACTAGCAGGCCACATGCACATACACACATTTACATCTTGGTGCAATTTAGAGTAGCTGAGAGGAATTTAGAGAACCCAAAGGAAGCATGTGGGCACACAGGGGAAAACAGGATGCTTCCTATGGAACTATATACAAAATAGCGATGTTTTAATACATTAATGAACAAATAGGATGGTCCACATGAGATACACAAATACAGACACCAGAACTAGCAGGTGTACTATTCTTTCAAAGATGTCGTGCAAGCTTTTTCATTGCTATGTGTGGTCATGGTTGAAGGGCCAAAGACCAAGTACACTAGCATGATAAAACCTGATGCTGAATGTACATTATTGTACAAACTTACCCAAAATTCAGAAAACATACTAGTTTATTGGTTTGCTGCTCCATGTATTCCACACAAACTAAATACCTGCATCTGCCCATTTGCATATTCAATATATATAAAGCCACACCCCTAATAAACACAATCTTTGCTACCAAAGTCCACAGGACAGACTCTGAACCAAAACAACCCTTACCTGGATAAAGCGTTTATAGACGTGTAACCAAGGAAACAGCTATTATCTACAGCAGAGGTGTCCAATCCTGCTCCTGAAGGCCACTATACTGCAGAGTTTAGCTCCAACCTTAATTAAACACACCTGAACTAACTAATCAATGTTTTACTATAGGTTAGACTCTTCAAGGCAGGTGTGTTGGATCTAAACTCGGCAGGATAGTGGACCTCCAGGACTGAGTTTGGACACCTATTATCTACACCCTTGTCAGTTAATAGCAGTCATGTGACACGATCAACAGACATTAAGTCCAATTATTTCTAAATGTAAAGAATTGGCTAAAAAAAAGGCTGATTTCTAATTAGTTATGATTCTGTGAGTTAAGTAAACTTTACTCAGTCAGATTTTAGTAGGTTTTAAAAAAAAATCTGGGTAGATATTATTTAATTTCACTTTTAACCGTCACGTTAGCAACAAGCCTGTCTAGAATATATTTTGTTAGGGGTTTTTTGTGACTTTATCCTGTACAATAAGCCTGGGGGAATTGTTAGCACAATGGTTGGACTGCTGATGGGAAGACCCAGGGTTCTATTCCCAGCACCATTACTTTAAACTACCACTGCTGGGCCCCTGAGCAAGGCCCTTAACCCTCAAGTGCTTGGTTGTAAGTCGCTCTGGATAAGAGCGTCTGCCAAATGCTGTAAATGTAAATGTATTCATCAGCTCTAAACAGCACTTTCTCTAAACGAGTAAAATATCATTTTTAGATGGGAGGTGAGATTTTAAGTTATACCCAAACATCACACAACTCTAATTTACTACAAGGGGAAAACTAACTTGAACAATTAATCTTAGTCCGATTTTATCTGTCCAGGTTTGGCGTGGGTGCAGGTTCTCATAGCAGTCAATCAGTCAGGAGTCACACCTGACTTCACCTGCTTAATCTACCGATCTTTGCTTTCAGTATATGCTTCACCTTAGTTGGAATGAAAGCCTGTTCCAACACATTCCCTTTCTAAAAAAGACTGTTTAACTACATTCTGCAAGCACAAATAACATTTCACATACCATTAGGGTGTTTTCGCTACTTTAACACGCTTAGCTAACGGAGCGTGAATAGAAAAAGAGAACGTGAGATGATTAGCTAGATAGCTAGCTGCCTATTTTACCAGCCGGTCTCGACATGCAATACATTCGTAAACGTCAGAATGGTTTTTTTTTTTAGACCAGAATATATATACAGTATACCGCTTACCGAAAGCAGCAACAGAGCGAGACAAACTCTGGAAATCAAGTCGTTCCAGGTGTGGTGTTCATGGGACGAAAATATTACCGGAAAAAGCTCTGAGTCATCCTCTGTCGGCGCGCGTGGGTGTTACACGATGGATGTTCCACTGAGGAATTTAAACCATAATCTGAATAATAAAATCATATGAATCCAGTTTTTATAATTAAACTATTAGATTCTTCCGTGAGATTATAACCAGGAATGATTAATTGACTGGATACAGCCTTTTAAAAATTATTTTCTCCTAAAAACTATTTAATATTTATTTATATTTTCTCATAATCAGACACATGGCTTATACTTTCATACTTTTTTTAAGCCTATGTTAATGTTTGAAAATTTGGAGAATTTTTTCTACTGGTGTACCTGCTTTTATTTTCAATATCATGTTTAAATCAAAAAATGTTTAGGGTACTTATTCATGTTAATCTTAATGATGGAATTTAATAATTTGGTATTACTTATTCACAGACTAATGCCTTTATTTACCGGTACTAATTTACTTTATTTACTTATACTTAAATTGACTTAATATTTACTTAAACTTAATTTATTTACTAGTGTAAACTTCAATTGATGTCTTAAAATCATGAAAATCCCATTTACTATTGTTTTTAATGCTGTCAAACTAAAAGTCTGTTTAGTTAAACAACGCATGTGTTTTTTTAATAAACATTTGTCATTTTCAAATTAATAATATTTAACATCCCCTTCTCTGTTTCTAACATGGCACTGGGATGGAGTTGCTTACCGGTTCTCTTTTCTATAATTTGGCCTTAGATTATTATTATTATTATTATTCTACATTTTATTTAAAAGCAGCTATAGTGACACTCAAGGACACTGTACAATAACAATAAACAACAATCATTGTTACTATCAAGACAGAATTGAAATTATAGGCATAAATGCAATCACAAAAAATCCTGCCTAAAAAGATGGGTATTAAGGCGATATTTAAAAACAAGAAGACTTTCACTGCTTTGCACATCCTGTGGTAACAAGTTCCATAAATACATATACATAATAAACATACATAAATAGATGTTGTCCTTTATGTTACATGGTTTAAGTACGTTTTCCTTGTTACTTACGCTTCTATGAAAGACACTTTCAGCTGTGTAGCATTACCAAATTTATGTACACGTTTTTTTTTTGGGGTGATTGTCATTAATCAATATTAACACAAGCTTAATTTGGCTTACACAAACATTTAAACTGTGCTAACATCCTGATAAAAGTTAGCACTACTTAAATCTATCTAGCTCAAACACAGTATACCAAAAATACCACAAAATGATGTCAAATACAGTGTATTTGTACTGTTTATTTACATTATTTAAATACAATCTTCCTAAACATGCCCCAAAACATGGCATGATTAGTTCAACTAAATCCATACATCACTTAGAAAAAAAAATTCCTCACAACTGGCTTTTGTTGAATTCAGTTCTTTATGCTGAATTGTTTGATCAATGTTAGCAAATGAAAACCATGCAAAGCAAAATTATAATATAGGAGCATACATGATAGTATTGTAGTGTGAAGCAAAGGTAACTTTTATAATAGCAAAAAACCAATGCAAAACAGCAAAAATATACATATTACATTATTCTGTTAGTGTTATGAAAGTTATCATGGTAACAGAGTATGGTGATGACTTATGGATAACTTTGGGAGTTTATATATTCTAGTGCAGGGATGTAGAGGGGAACCGTCATTTTGACCCCCCCAAAAAAAGGTGCTGTACAACGTAAATAGAATCTAATTAATTTTTCCAATATTTTCCCAGTGAATATTTTACAACTTAGGAAATATAAATATAAACAGAAGTTACCAATTCCAAGCATTCCTAACAAATTGTGTGTTGAAACATATGTTAGATATGTAAAGTCAATTAAAAAAACCAAAGTACAGTATACCATAATAATAATAAGGAGAAAAAGAAGAAGAAGTATATTAGGCTTCATCTTTTTCTTCTAATTATTAATTACAACAAATAAAGGTAGCAGTACATGTATGTTGGTTGAGTGGCATCTTTGTGTGGTTCTTTTGATTGCAGCAGTCAAATCCATACAATTTTTTTAGCAGGCAGTGGACAACACTAAAAGAACAACATAAATGACATAACGTATTTACCAAGTTGAAATATTAAACGCTCAATGAGATACATTGCTAAATATGCAATAAGTAGTAAATATAATGCATGTTACTTGAAGAAGTTACGTAAATAAACAGAATATGGCAGTAATGTAAGGTATACAGTAGAAGTATAAATGACAATACCCGGAGCATATATTTCAGAATAAATTTATGATAATTATTACCTTCAGCAGTTTAAGAGTGGTGGCAGGGTTTCAATGTAGAATAGACACATTTCCAATTTTAGTAAGAGAAAGCTGGTGATAAAGATTAATAAGAAAAATAAACATCTGTTCTCTTAGACAAACAAACAAGTAAATAAATAATATGAAATTGAAAATGTATATTTTACTTACATTATAAGATATGCATATATCCGGTGAGGTTAAGGTTTAAATAAATTCGACTTTGAATTGGCAGATGTGTAAGTAACAGAGGAAAACCCTAGTATGGAGACGTATTCCATCTTCAGACCTTTCGTGTTTCAGTGCAGTCGTCTGCAATTGGTTATTGCTGAAGTCTGCTGCTCTTAGAAGTTGTCATAGGTTTTGGGAGAGGACAGTCATCATGTTTTGAGAGACTACAGAGATCCAAGAATATAATTGTTGTTCCATTCCATTTATCCAAACTTTGGTGAACCGAGCCATTTTTGTCTATTGATTTTGTTCTACCTATCTGTCTTTCCATAGTTTTGTATTGTTTTTCTGTGCGCTCTTTTAATGACGTTCCATTTATTCTGCTCTGTATATGGATACCAGCTCTTCTATTTAAAAGAATCAACAAAATTCAAAATTCAACAAATCAACAAAATTCCTGTTATATATGTTCTGTAAGACATAATTTTACAAACCCAAGGATTTAAATTTAGTTTTGGCAATATGCCAGTCCGTGAACATAATAAAAAACATACAAAACCAGACACTCTAATACTGACGAATGTAATATTCAAAAACTAAATTCCACTAAATCTTCTAGTTACTTAAAAAAACAAACAAACAAAAAAACATTTATAATAATTGTCAAACAATTACATAAAAATAATTGAAATTGTAATATGAAAAAAGCCAGCAGGATAAAGAAATCGTTCTTAGCCAATAGTAACCACATGCAGAGCAGAATAATTGTTTTCTTTTTAAATTAACTGAGCAATTAATGAGCACTGTGGTTGTGATACTGGTGAGATACTCTTGTCTTCAGAGCAACAGTATCTGCTGAGGGTTAATGCTGTTAGGGCCTGCTTTAGTTTGTCGATATTCAGCTCACTGTGCACTCCTGAATTGTAACGTCGTCCATAGCTTGGAGAATAGGAAGATGAGGAGAAACTCATGGAGAAACCAGATCCTGTAGCATCAAAGCTCCCTCGTCTAGAGCCAGACCTTGAGCCAGTTCTTGAGCCAGACCTGGATCCTGAGGCTGATCCAGATCCACTAACATTGTAAGGGCTATACAGACCCTTAGAAGACTGGGATGATGCCTCTAGTAAACGTAAACCGGAGCCCTCCTCAATCATGCTTCTGTCCATGGCATCTTTATAAGAAATCTTCAGCTTTGTTTTGGGACAAGTGAGGTATTTGGAGTACCCGCTGACATCTCGCAGTTTCTGAGCAGTGCGTGCATCAAGGGAACCCTTCTTTACGGCCTCATCTAGTGATACTCTTCCTGTACCTTCAGGTTCAATTAGTCCACCTGTTAGATACTGCACTTCCAGAAAACGCTGGCCAGCTTCATAATACAGCCAACCCTTCTTTAAGGCCTGAGCAGCAGACATTTTTGTTTTGGTTCTTGGATCTTCAAATCCTTGGAAAGCTTTCTGAGCTAAGTTGATGCGATCTACCATTATCTTGTCTACTAGCCCTTTGTTCATTGCATCTGTAACAGTGAATTTTTCGCCAGTATTTGGGTCAATGATACCACCTGTGCAGGCTTGTGCCTCAAGCAGTCTTTGACCAGTAATGTTATCCACTAGATTTCGATGCATGGCCTCTGTGACTGATACCTTCTCTAGAGTATCTGTGTCCAGGATCCCTGCAACTGGACCTGTTTCCTCTGTTGGGTCAGTCCATGTTGTTGCTGGGGTCTTGATAGATGGAACTGGGCTCATAGGATATGATGAGGTGGACCCAAATGAAGATGAACGTGATCTAGAGCCACTCATATTTCCAGACAACATGTCAGCAAATTCAGTGATAGACAGAGTACCAGCACGGTACTGGTCCAAAGCAGACTGGTCAATGAGTCCTCTGGTGATGGCATCATCAATGTCATATTGACGTCCAGACCTTCTGTCAATTATCATAGATTTCACACCATCTGCTGAAGAAGTGGTAATTTCTTCCCATTCACATTCTTGTTCTGCAAGCTCCATATATGTCTGTTGATCAATAAGACCTTTACGGTATGCCTCATAAACAGACATTTCTTTTCCGGATTCTGGGTCTACAATCACCACTCTACGTTTGCGTACGGATGACTTAGAAGATGTCTTTCTCTCCCGCTTCTTCTCCTTTAGCATTAAAAGAGCAAGTCCGGTTTCAGGGTCAATCATGCATCGTTCCATCAACTGAAGGTAAGTAAGATTCTCCTCTGTGTTTGGATCAAAGAAGCCTTTGGTGTCATCAGAGGGGTCGGTAAGAATACTGTTCATCTCCTCATCAAAAAGGCCACGCTTGTATGCCATTTCCACTGGAAGGCGATGACTCTCCTCAGGGTCAATAATTCCACCTGTTGCAATTTGAGCCTCCAAAAGACGAATACCATGATCTTTAAGGATCAGATTTTTCTTCATGGCCTGAAATAGAGAAATTAACTTTCCAGAGTATGGATCATTGTACCCAGTCACAGCTCTTTCAGCAGAGAGAAGTTTATCTTTAAATTCTGTGCCAACCACTCCCATTTTTACAGCCTCATTGACTGTCAGTTTTAGATTTTTGATCGGATCAATTACATACCCGGTCGCTGCTTGAGCCTCTAACAGTTCAAAGGCAGTGCCTGGCCTGATCATGTTCTTTTTCATGGCTTGATAGATTGACAGTCTCTCTTTGCTAGCTTCTACATAGACACCTGCAATACAACTTGTACCCTCTAGGTATTTCTTTAAGTCTTTGCTGATATCTTCCACTGAAATGAGGCCTTCCGTGAGCTCTGTGTAAGTCTTCTGATCAATAATTTCAGAGCACAGTAATTCATCCAAGGTGATTTGCTTTCGCAGACCCCTTACCAGCAGTTTTTTGTCTGCAAGAGACAGCAAATGCATGCCACTTTCTTTGTCAAGTTTGCATCGCTTGAGGAGGTTTGCATAAGTTGATTTTTCATCTGTTGTTGGATCAGTAAACCCTTTAACATCTCCACTAGATAGCCTCTCGCTAGTTTCATTGTTGATATATCCTCTTTGCATCGCGACATCATTTGGAAGGTGGAAATTGTACTCATGATCTCGTATGCCACCAGTTGCAATCTGAGCTTCTAGGATCTTTAAAGCGTACTCCTCTGGAACTAGACCCTTTTTCATCGCCTGGTATAAGGAAATGGTTTTCCCACTGTATGGGTCTTTGTATCCTGTAACTGCCCTCTCTGCAGATAAAAGTTTATCATGGAGGTCCGGGCCAACCAGGCCCTTACGAACAGCCTCGTCAACTGTTAGCAG
This sequence comes from Liobagrus marginatus, assembly GCA_028566295.1. Lineage (NCBI taxonomy): Eukaryota > Metazoa > Chordata > Actinopteri > Siluriformes > Amblycipitidae > Liobagrus > Liobagrus marginatus. The sequence goes on from JAOUQX010000023.1 coordinate 3,363,035, forward strand.
GTCGCATTTTACTGGGTCAGTGATAAATCCTGTAGCTGCTTGTGCCTCCAACAAATCAATGGCAATTTCTGGCCGAATTATGCCTTTTTTCATGGCCTGGTAAATACTAACTTTAGTAGAGTTATTAGCGAGGACGCCAGCAATGCTGCCCGTGCCAAAGAGGTACTTCTTAACAGCTGGCATTTCCATGACCTCTCGGATGGTTTTCTTGCCTTGTTTCAACAGATTGTAAGTTTCTAGATCAATTATACGAGCGCTATATAGCTCTTCAATTGTAACTCTGCGACGAATAATATCACAAAGCATTGACTGTTCAGGTTTGATGAGTTCTCTTTGCTCAATAATTTCAATAATGATGATAATCATTCTCTCCTTCGTGATTTTTCCTGACCGGTACTGTTCAATAAGTCTTTGTCTGTCCTCTGGAGGAAGCATGTCTGATGCCATGACATCCCATACGGTCATTTGTTTTCCTGCAAAACTTTCATGAGGTATAGCTATTTGAGTGCTAGCCAAGTCTGTTTGCGCTTGTTCTTCAGTGTAAACATATGACTTCTCAACATCTTTTGGAACTTCAGCCTTAGAAAGTGGTAAGAGTAAAAGCCCAAAGTCAGGATCTTTTGTGCAACTTTTTATCAGCTGTTTGTAAGTGACACAGTCATCCTTGTTAGGGTCAACAAAACCCTTGATATCATCTGATGGGTCTTTGAAGGACTTGGCCATTTGTTTGCTCAGGTAACCTCGTTGAATGGCTATTTCAGTTGGGATACGGTGACTATTCACTGGATCAATTATTCCTCCAGTGGCTTCTTGAACCTCAAGAAGAGGTATAGCATGCTCCCTAAGTGCAAGCTCTTTTTGCATGGCTTGGAAAAGAGAAATCTTGTGGCCAGTGTATGGATCTTTATAACCAGTTACTGCCTTCTCTGCAGATAAAAGCTTTTCATGAAGCTCAGGACCAACAACGGCAGCTTTTACAGCATCGTCCACTGTGAACCTCAGATTCCTGATTGGATCAACGATAAACCCACTTGCTGCTTGTGCCTCCAACAGTGAAAGGCCTGTATTTAGTGTCAGTAATTTCTCTTTCATTGCCTGATAAATGCTAAGCTTCTCTTTAGTTGTTTCATTGATCACTCCAGAAATGCTTCCTGTCCCTTGCAAGTACCTCTTGACTACCTCACTCTTACTAATCTCTTTTGGCTTCTTTTGGCCCTGTTGGAGCTGATCATAGGTTGTTTTGTCAATGATTTTGGATTCAAATAGCGATAGTGCGCTAACAGGTTCTCTGAGACCAGTGAAGGTATCCTGCTGCTTTTTGATCTCTTTTTCTTCGACTATTGTGATTACGATGCTAATGATCTTTTCAACTGTAACTGTTCCGGATCTATACTGACGTATTAACTCGATCCTTTGTTCTTCAGATAGATATTCTGAGTTGATGATCTCCCAAATGGTGACTTTTCTTCCTTTAAAGGGTCCACTGTTTAACTCTATTGTTGCTTTGTTTAAAGCTTCTTTGGACTGAACTTCAAAGGGCAGTTCTTGTTCTGAACACTTCATGGCTTTTTCTGAAAGTGGAAGCAAGGGGAGACCTGTCTCTTTGTCAGTAATGCAACCTTTTTGCAGCTGCGCATAAGAAACATTGTCCTTTGTGTTTGGGTCGACAAATACTTTACTGTCATCAGACAGGCTATTTAGGCTCTTATTCATTTCTGCACTGAAATAGCCACGCTTATATGCAATATCCTGAGGAATCCGGTAGCTTTTTACTGGGTCAATGATTCCTCCAGTTCCAATTTGGGCTTCGAGCAGCCTTGTACCCTGATCTTTGTTGATAAGACCTTTTTGCATTGCCTCAAATAGGGATGTGTTTTTTCCAGTATATGGATCCTTGTAGCCAATCACTGCTCTTTCTGCTGACCGCAATTTCTCATGCAACTCTGGGCCAACAATGCCAGATTTCACAGCTTCATCAACTGTGAGCTTTTGATTTTTAACTGGGTCAATTATGAAACCTGTTCCAGCTTGGGCTTCTAGGAGGTGGACTGCAGGTTCTACTTCAAGCATGTTCTTCTTCATGGCTTCATAGATGGGTACTTTCTCCTTTGTTGATTCAATAAACACGCCAGCGATACTGCTCATTCCCTGTAATGCTTTTTTGACAGAATCCATCTGAGACACATTTTCAATGCTAGTTTTACCATTATGCAACTCGTTATATAAATCTTTGTTAATGATCTTTGAATCCAGGAGCTCAGATGCAGGGACAGTTGATCTTATACCATCAAACGCCAACTCCTTCTTTTTATCTTTGTCTTCGACAACAGTAATTACAATCCTTATGATTTTCTCTACAGTAATTTTTCCTGATTTATATTGACGAATGAGATCTTTTCTTTGCTCTTCGCTAAAGTACTCTGAATTTATCACTTCCCAGATAGTCACTGTCTTCCCCTTAAATTTTCCAAATGGCACTGATATATTTGTTTTACTGAATGCGTCTTTAGCCTCTTCATCAGTGTATGTCGTTTCAGTGGGTAATGATGTTTGTGAAACAGGTAGAAACAGAAGCCCTGTTTCTGGATCTGTTTGGCATTTTTCTAGCAGTTGATGATAACTGAGAGTTTCTTGGGTGTTGGGATCACTAAATCCTTTTTTATCATCAGGAAGATTGCACAGGATTTTGTTAAGCTCTTCATCCAACAGACCTTGTTTACATGCCGTGTGGACTGATACACGATGACTGTTTACCGGGTCGACTACACCACCAGTGGCCAGTTGAACATCCAGAAGTTTAGTGGCTTGCTTCTCTGTCACCAGACCCTTTTTCATGGCTTCATATAATGAGATCTTATTACCAGTGAAAGGATCTTTAAAACCAGTTGCAGCACTTTCAGCAGACAGCAATGCAGTGTGAAGTTCAGGCCCAATAATTGACTCCTTCACTGCTTCATTGACTGAGAGCCTTCGATTCATAATGGGATCAACAATATATCCAGATGCAGCCTGAGCTTCAAGAAGCGTCAGAGCTGTGCTTGGTGAAATTTTATTCTCCTTCAAAGCTTGATAGATTCCCATTTTCTGCTTGGGTTCTACTATCGTACCACCAATGCAATCCTTGCCTTTCAGGCACATCTTGACTTTGTCTAGCTTGCTAAGGTCTTGTACAGTAGTTTTACCCTTCTTAAGTTTGTCAAATTCTTTTTTGTTTAGCACACCAATTTCATTAAGCCTGCTTGCAGGCACTTTCTCCCGAATTCCATCAAATGCGAGTGGTGACTGTTCATTTGCCTTTACTCTGTCAGTTTCTGTAGAGCCGTTGAAGACCGACATTGCTGTTTCCTGCACCGAGGCTGTAACTAATTCATTTTCAGGCATGCTGTCAGTTTGGATCTCAATTTCTTTTGTTTGGGAGGTTGTGGGTTTCTGTGCTTCCTGTAGAAGCTGAAGCTTTTCCCGTAATTTCTTGTTTTCCTCACCCATGCGCTTTTCTTGTTGTTGCTTCACCTTCTCTAGCTGCTCCATCTCCTTTTGCTTATTGACCATCTCATCTTCTGCATCCTTCTGCTTTTTGACCGCAGTTTCCAGTATTGCCTGTAGTTTCTTTTTCTCTTCTTCCATCCGCTTTCTCTGGCTTTCCTGTTCAGCCTTAAGTGTTTTGGCTTTCTTTACTTCATCCTCAAGTTGTTTTTCCAACCTTAATTTCTCGTCCTCTATGGATTTTTCCTTTTTCAGCAGGATTTCTTTCTCTGTAAGGAATGTTTGCTGAAGGGCTGTCTTTTCCTGTTGTATTTGTTCTTGCTGTGCATTGGCCTTCTGTAATGAAAGAACAGCATTGTTTAGAAAAACGTCAACTTTACCATATCAGTATCAGGTATAAAATGCTATAAAGATCAGAGCCCAAGATTTCACAATTGTATAAATACTATAGCCAAAATATATGTGTGGTTGTGTAGATGGATCTGTGCTCATTTAAAAAATAAATCAATGTTATCATTTATTAGTAACAGAAATAGAGTAGAATTTTAGGCTTGTAAAATGAAGTGTGTTAATTAAATAAATTGTGTTATTATGACAATACCTCTTTTGCTTTATTTTGTAAATCAGCTGCCTCTTTTTTCAGCTTCTCCTTTTCTCCTTCAAGCTCAGCAATCGCTTTACGCAGATCATCTGCCTCTTTGGTGCTTGCCAACCGCTCCACCTCTAGTTTCTCAACAACAGTGAATTTTTCAGAAGTTTGCTTCTCAGTCTCTAGAAGACGAGCTCTAATGTCTTCTGCCTGTTTCTTGAATTTGTTCGCCTCCTCCTCTGCTTTTAATTGGGCATTGTTTAGCTCGATTACCGTGAGTTTTAGTTTCTCTGCCTCAGCGGTAACTTGTTGTTGTTTCTTACGTTCTGCCTCTAATGATTTCTGGAAATCCACAGTCTCTTGCTCTAAACGCTGTTGCATCTCTTTTTTGGCCTCAAGTAATTTTTGGGCCTCTTCTTGGGCCTGGTCTTTTTGTTTCAGCAAATTCTCAGCCTCGACCTTAAGCTTGGATGCTTCCTGAATGGCTTGCATCTTGTCTTTGAGCATCCTGTCAGCTAACTCTCTCTGTTTAGTGAGCTCAGACTCTGCAACTTGTCTTAGTCTTGAAGCTTCTTGTGCATCAACAGTGAGCCGTGCAGCCTCGTCAGCCAGCGTTTTCATTTTCTCAGCCTCTTCCTCAAGCAATTTTTTGGTGTTCTCCTTATCTCTGTTTAAAAGTTGCTGATTTTCTGCCTCAATTTTCACCTTTAATTTGACTAGTACCTCCATCTGACTTTTTATTTTAGCAAGCTCCTCTTCCACCTGTGTCTTCTGTTTAATAGCATCACTGACCTCATCCTTAAGCCTTTTCTGTTCATTATCCAAGAGAGATTTTTGTTTGTCTGTCTCATCAAGTTGCAGTTTTACTTTCTCCAACTCTTGCTCAACCTGAGACTTCTGCATTAAAGTTGTCTCAGCAAGTTGTTTATGCTTGGCCATCTCTGCCTCAGCTTGCTTTTTCTGTTTTAGTGCAGCCTTTTCTGCTTTAGCACGTTTGGAAGCTTCTGCTTCGGCTTCTTTTCTTAGCTTTTCGGCATCTTCCTGAGCTTTGGCCTGTTTAGCTGCCTCAGCTTCAGCAGCTTGCTTCTGACGCTCTGCTTCGTCTGCTTTTTGCCGAAATAGCGCAGCCTCTTTTTCAGCACCTTCTTTGGCCTTTGCTGCATCCTCTGCTAACTTCTTGGCTTTCTCATACTCTTCCTTGAGCTTACTTTGAGCAAGACTGTCTTCTTGTTGTTGGACGAGGACATTCTGAGCTTTCTGCTCAGCAGCAGTACATCTTTGCGCAGCCTCTTGCGCTAAAACGATCTGTTTTTCAGCTTGCTTGTCAGCGGTATCCTTCTGCTGTTTCACCTCCACTGCTTTCTTTTTAAGCCGCTCGGCTTCTTGTTGAGCAGCCAGACACTGTCTTGCTGCCTCTTCTTCAGCGGCTGAGATTTTTTTCACTTTCTTTTCTGCCTCTTTTCGCTTTTTTTCCTCCTCTAGTGCGAGGTTCTTAAATTTCTCTGCCTCCTCTTCCGCTTTCACTTTACTTTGCTGAGTCTCTTCCGCGATGCTCTTTAGTTTCTTCAGCTCCAGTTCAAGGTCTTGTTTTCCAGTCGAAGCCGTTTCAAAGTTAAGTTTCAAAATGTGAATCTCTTCTTCAACGATTTTCCTTTGCTTTAAGATTTCTTCAACTATTTCCTTCTGCCTGCTTAATTCAGCATCAGATGATGTTTTCAACTGGCTCATCTTTTCTTCAATATCCTGCTTATGTTGGGCTGCTTTGTCTTCTAAAACCTTCCTCTGATAAGCCTCGTCCTCAGCTTTTCTCTTCAACCGCTCGTTTTCGGCCTCCTTCTCTTTTAAAGCGATCTCAGCCTCCGTTTTCACTCGAGTTGCTTCATCTATGGCAGCCAGCTTTTCTTTGAGAATCTCTGCCGCCTCTGCTCTTTGTCGCGCTGCTTCATCTTCTGCAAGCTGCCTTTGTTTCTTTGCTTCCTCAGCGACTGATCTCAATTTGGTGGCCTCCTCGGCAAGTTCCCTCATTTTGCCTGCCTCAGATTCAAGCAGTTGCTTGCTTTTTTCAGTGTTTGACATGGACTCTTTTTCGGCTTTGGCTTTAAGTTGAATGAGAATTTCCATCTCCTTTCTCACTTTGGAAAGCTCATCCTCTAGTTCTTGTCTCTGTTTTACAACCGCGTTCACTTCATTTTTCAGCCGCTGCAGTTCATCGTCTAGCAGCGTCCTTTGCTGCTCGGCATGATCGAAATCCAGTTTCAAGCGGATGAGTTCCTGTTCCGCGGCAAGCTTTTGTTGTGCAGTTTCTTCAGCTTCTTTTCGTTGTTTTTCAAGCTCCTCCTCAGCAACTGTCTTCTGTTTAAGTGCAAGCTCCTCAGCTTTGGCTCTTCTCTTTGCCTCTTGCTTTGCTTCTTCTTTCTGTTTCTCAGCCTCTGCTTGCGCAGCACTCTTTTTATGGGCCTCCTCCTCAGCCTGGAGCCGTAGACGGAGAGCTTCGTTGGCTTTCTGTCTCCACATATCCAGTTCCTTTTCGGCTTCCTGCCTTGCTTTATCAGCATCAGCTTGTTGCTTCTTTAGCCGCTCTGCCTCCTCTTGCAGTTGGATGACATTGCCTTGCTCTTGTTTCAGTGACTCCTCCAATTTTGTCGTTTTTTCTGCAAAGGAAAGGCGCTTACTCTGTAGCTCTGTAGCAACGCTTTTCTGTGCCACCTCTTCGGCCACTTTCATCTGCCTTTCCTTTTCTACTTCAGCCTGCTTCATGCGCCTTTCTGCCTCTTCTGCTTGCTGCTTCACCTTGTCCAGCTCTTCCATGGCCTTTTGTTTCTGCTTTGCAGCTTCCTTTTCTGCGTCTGATTTTCGTTTGAGCTCTTCCTCCGCCTTTCGCTTTTTCTGTGCCTCTTCGTTCACTTGTTTCCTCAGCTTTTCGGTTTCTTCCTGTGCAGATTTCCGAAGTTTTTCAGCCTCCGATGCTTTATCCTTCAGCTGCTGAAGTTCAGCTTCAGCCATTGATTTCTGCTTTATGGTTGTCTCCAGCTGAAGTCGGACTATACGGATCTCCTCCTCGATCTTGGTCCGGCTTTGTAGGATCACTTCTACTTGTTGGCTTTTAGCTTTAATCTCTTGGTCCGAGAGGTTTTTAAGTTCTTGCAGTTCCTGCTGGATGTTTTGCTTCTGTTTCTCAGCATCAACAGCAAAACCTTGTCTCTTGCTGACCTCCTCTTTCATCTTTAGCTTCAAGTCTTCAGCCTCTTGCTCTGCTTTCGCAATAGCCTTCGCATGAGCTTCTGCTAACTGCCTCTGCTTTTCTAACTCGGCCTGCATTTCGGCCATCTTTTTCCGCTCTTCTTCTTTAAGTTTTTCTGTAGCTTTCTGTTAGTCAAAAGTGAGCGCAATGGACATGTAAGACAATGTTATATAAGGCTACATATTATAATCAGTGTTATATCTGATTACGAAATAAATTTGTAAACATAAATGACGTCAAACGTTAAATAATACAAAATAATCATCTAAAAAGTCATGTGTTGATTGGTTCCTAAAGATTAATTGAATTACTTTTATGGCACAAATAATGAGTTACAATCACTTCACGGGACAATAAAACAACTGGAATGCTAAATAGCATCATGCTGTTGAGGTGTTACTTCAAGGGATGGTTTGGAAAATAACCACAGAACATAACATGATTCTCCAGTTCCTTTCTAGAACTCCGAACAGGAGATATGTAATGTAATGTAACAAAAAATAAATAAATAAATAAATAAAGTGCCTTTACATAATAATTTTACTCTCAATATGTAAATTAATATAAATTAACTTCTGGTTTAACAGTGACCAAGAAAGCCAAGCAAAAAATATGCGAAAACAGTGAATTATATTATGTTAACTGTATGCAATTATCAAGCATAAGCCTAGTGATGCAGCAGAAAAGCATGGAAATAGAACTACCGCAGAACACATGGAAGAAAGGCATCTGATGAATGTCACAGGGTGCATGACTCTTTGGACTATTTGGGTCTTTTTCGTTTATTGAGTAGACAAAATGACAAGAGTCATATATCATAAATAAGAGTCTGTTATGTAGTTGCAAAATGAGCTATTTAAATAAGATGACGATGCGGTGCAAAATTTACCTCAATTGCGCCCAAACATGAAAACATTCATCATGATAAAGCACTGGCAAGCCATATAGAGAAGCAAACAAGCAGAAATGCAAGTTAGAAAGGAAAAAGGGAGGAAAGAACAAAATTGTGCTTCTCATAAAAAAATATTCTAGGGAAATTATGGCATTCATCCTGAAGCATTCTAGAACTGAAAAAGAAAGAGAAGAGCACGAGCAAGGAAGAACAGAAGTGTTATTTCAGGTTTCTCAAAAAATGAAATATAGCAACAACAAAAAAAAGGGCGCATCGCACCATCCAGTGGTTCTAAGGCCGCCTGCTGGTTTAAAAAAAGTGCATGCTGTATTTGACGAGTTTGCTTCAGGACAAATAGTTTAGCTTGTTTTGTGCCAGAGATATGGATATTTAATTCCTCCACATAGTACAAATCTAATGAGCGACAGAAAGTGTTTGGGAAATGGAATGTGCTGCACCACTAGTGGTTAGCATTACTCATATCCTGGGTCAGCACCTTTTCTTACTATCTTAAAAAGGGCCGTGTGAAATGAGTGCATCAAAAATACTAAAATATTTTAAACAAACTTAACCATGAACTAATATACACTATATAGCGAAACTTTTATGGACATCTAACCAGTATATGCACATAATTTTGACTTCGCCATACTGTTGATGGCTGTTAGAGGTTATTCTGGAGGTTGTTCAAAAAACATACATAGATGTGACGATTAGATGTCCCAATACTTTTGTCCATATAGTGTAACTTAATCCTAATGCCCGTTTGTGAAAATCACCTCAAATGATTCTAATTAAAAATTGTGCCTCACAATGTAGACAAGTCGAAAGCATCTAAGAGAGTTATAACTTTTCTAAAGTGTTTGTTGCATAAGTATACACCCCCTGAAAAGTCTCCACATTTTGTAATGTTACAACCTGGAACTCAAATGGATTTAATTGTGATTATATGTCATGAAGCCACACAAAGTAGCCTGTAATACAGTTCAAGAGGGCGAAAACATACACAAAACAACACACTGTATGCACTTTACCGTTTGCCTTTTGAGACTTACCTCTTCAACCTCTAGACGTCGTTGGGTGTCCATGATAAACGTAATATACTGGCTCGCCAGAGTCAAAAGCTCACTGTAGCGTGTTCTGAGAGTGACATACTGGAAGGTAATTCACAACATATTTCAAAACGTTTTTAACGTCTTAAGAAAAAGTAAATAAACCAATATAGAAAAATTAAACAGACAATACCTCTTGGATAATGTTATCTGTTGCAGACTCCACCTTGATTTTTTTCAAAGGAGACGCAATCGGCTCCGCTAATGCTTTATACGTCACCAGCTGCAGTTCATGATCCTGGAAAAAAAAAACATTTTTCTAACCCCAATGCCAAAATTTCAGATTTCAGTGTAAAATTAGCTTTATATCTTTTCATTCTCACCTTTACTGTATCAATGTAGGCCTTAGCATATTTCTGACACTCATCCACTTTTCCTTTGTTGTTTTCAATCTCCTCTAAAAGTTTCTGTTCATAGTAATTGGTCAGAATACAAAGTCCACAAATTAGCTAAACAATGCTAGTAATAGCATTTTTATGCTAATAATGCTTTATAAACCCCTAGTGAAGACTACATACCTTCTCCTGGACCAGCTGTTCTTTAAGAGCTTTACTATCGCTGATGGGCATGGCCTGAATGGTTTCTTGCCTTTGCTTGGCATCTGTTATCCACTGAATGAGCCAATCATAGCTTTGTCTATAGTTCTGCATCTGCCTACCCAATAGGTCCAGTTGCCTTTGGCGTAGCTTGACCTGGGCAAACACAGCCTGCCAGCGCTCTTTCAGTCTTGCGACCAACTGTACATAGTGATCGAGCTCAGCATCCCGCTCACTGTTTACACGAGACATTCGCTCATTCACTGCCATGGCATCTTGCAGCTCAACATCTAGACGGTCAAACACCGGCTTATCAGAATCCGCTTCGGAAAACAGATTCTAGAGACAAAAAAACCAAAACAGTTTATCATTGTCCAAATAAGTTACATCAGCTTATCTCAGTCTTCTTGTAAATACTCTTAAAAAATTTTTTACTCAGCAGTCACATAGTCATTTTGCACCTTTAGCTGTGTTTGGTTGGACTCCAGGTCTTTGTCATTTGCAGGCACACTGTGGACATCACGAAGCTGGCTCTCATACTTCATGAGAACCTCTTTAGCCCCTTGTGTGCCTCGTATTACCAAGTCAATGGTCTTTAGCCTGAAATAAAAGGCATGAACAAAATTTGCCAAAGTTAGCCAAAATGATTAGAACACTAGTACTTTCACCAGCTAAAATGGTTTTAAGTTAGTTTGCTCTAGCTGTTGCTGTACTGTGTCAGTAAGAAATATTAGTTTACATTACCAAACATTCATTTCGCCATTAATTGTAATAATGCCAGTGAGATTTTTGTTTCCACAAGGATAGTGACAACAGCCAGCACTCCACACAGAGATCTGATCCCATCATCATCATCATCATCATCTGTGTAGAGCGGTGGTTGTTGTCAGACTCCTTGAATGTTTGGAAATGTTTCCAATGTTTTCCTATTTCCTACCTGCACACTACCGCAAAAAAGGAAATAACTGACTTCAAACCATTTTTAGCTGGTGAAAATATTAGTGTTCTAACAATTTTGGCCCTCACTGTAAATTTTACATAAAAAAGAAATAAAATTTCATAATGACTGACTTATCCAGGTAGACACATGAGAGACTGTGAACATGTGCCATCTTCTTCAAGGTGATGTCTAGCTCTGAGCGAAGGACCGGTGCTGATGTGGACTGCTGAGAGGACGCGAGGGCTGTCTCACTCTGCTTAACCACTGCATCTAGGTCTTTCTTTATGTCTTCCAGCTCAGTCTGCATTTTCTATTTAAAGAAGATAAAGAAAAAGGATCATGCATATTTTTGGTTTCAGTATTCGATCCAGAGATCAAATTTAATCAACTAAAAATGCCTTTATATGGATGCTACTCAGACCTCATGAAGGAACTAAATGTCCTGTGGACTGATGTTCAAAGTTTTCTATTGATTGATCAGGACACAACATTAAATATGTTTAGAAAAATGGTTCAACTACACAATTTTTGTTCGAGTTGTACCTGAACAAAAAAAGCTAGCATGCAAGTTTGGTAGAAGGAAAAGCACAATAATAAATGTATTGCGTTGTTTTTGGTGTATGTTGGACGAAAAAAAAAAAAAAACAGTAATTGTAGACCGTAGCTTTAATTTTTATATTTTTATCAGCTCACCATTACCTTTTGGGATCAGTTTTATAGGTGAGGATCTGAGAAAACCTGGCACATGGGAAAACTTTGACTTTCTTTACTGTAAATGGTTCGATAAAACCACAAACTGTCCTGAAATCTATTTCACCGTTTGACTACAAATAAACTTCAACAAATAAAAAGCATGTTAAACTGCACTGCATTGTTCTCCGCACTATACTATGGCACAGGAGATTTGCACATTTTAACAGCTGATATCTGATCGGTATCTGATAAAATGATATCTATAAAACTTGTGTAATGGCACAGAACTCTCCGCTGAGATAAAAGACAGATTTTCACTGTGTGAGGAATCATAATTAACCGGAAATGTTTTAGACAGCTCTAAATAGACTGATTGGTAGACATCTGAACTTTGTTGAAAGAAAACGTAGGCAAGATGTGAAACGTTTACATGTCAATTGCAAAAAAGGTACACAATTAAATTTGAATATGTTACGGGTTAAGTCGACGTGTCAATCTTGTGTAGGCAGAAAAGTATAAAATGTAGCATACAGAGTGCTCAGTGGTCCTCTGGGCACAGGCTTTCAGGGGTTCCTTGTCCACCGGCTGCCTGAGGCGACTGACCATACGTGACTCGCATCCCTCCAGTCTCAGCCTTAGGTCCTTTATTTGAGTAATGTAGCTCTTACACACAGACTCATCCTGCTCTCCTGCACAAGAAAGAAAATTCATGTCTCATGGACGATGTCTTAGACGAAAGAAACCTGTCTCAGATAGTCAAAAGAGAATCGCTGTAGATCAGAGTAAAGCACATAAAGTGCAGTTTAACTGTAGAGTAGAACGCCAATTCATTTAACGTTCAACCGGATAAGAGAAGATTGATTTATTATTTCGTAGTCTCTTTAAAACTGGACTGTTTTATTAGGTATAGGATGCATTTCTGCAAGCGAACAATATCAATCACGAACTGTAAGCTTCATGCAAAAGAAATGAAAAGACGCAGATTGACGAATAAAAGCATGTAGCGAGTAGCGCTGATTCACAATAAAGAAATGTGAAAACACACAAACACACAATGGCATGAATGACTAATATGTGAATGTGAATTAAGGAAAATAAATAAATAAATGAATGAATGACAGGACATAATGCAGTTAGTCAAATTTCAAATCAAATTTTTACCAGCAGCTTTGTCTTTGGAAGTGGAGAGAGGTTCTGAAACATGAAATGTACAGTTACTGTCGGATGTGTGAATGAAGTGCTATAATCAGGGAGATTCGCTTGGAGTGGTTACATTTTATTGTATTTCGATTGTATGTAGCTAAGCACATTCGATTAAAAACAGTAGGAAGTCGGAACAATAATCTCCCTGCTTATGGCACAGTGATAATGTGGTGATAATGTTTTACTAAACATTGAAAAGAATGCAAAAGTAAAAATGCTCATCTTATATTACTCTATATACCACTTCTTTCTTACTTTATTTAAAAGCTATAATAACCCTCTTACACCTACATTACAGATAACGTCTAAACTTATTCACTACATTAGATTACATGGATAAAACAAGATCGTAAGCATTAATACACCATACGACTAATAAATCTGCATTTACATATATTCATACAAAAAAAAACATAAATTAAAGGCACGGTAGGAGATTTCAAATAAATTTTTCAAAAAAAAAAAATCTTATGCACTCTTAAGTCAAGTGGTCTAAATGTATTTATATATATTTACATCATCTGTGGAAGGCGTAGGACCCAAAAAACGTTGTGGTAGGTTGTCTTATCTCTGCCTGTCAACAAATGCATTTGCATACTTCTACACATGCTGTTTGCTACGTCATCAGTGCGTTCCTGCTATAAACCTGTTGTTTGTAACTACATAAGTTGCTTACGTTGGTTATTGTAATATTATGTACTTATTACAGGTGAATTAGACATGAGGTAATAGTACATATTATAACCCCAGGAGCCTGATCCTTTTTTCTCACCTTGCTCTATAGTTCGCAGCAGGTTGTCATAGTGCTGTGAGGCGTTATTATGAGCGCTCTCAGCCTGCATGCGCTCATCTGCACCGAACAGATCAGAGTCCTGGCTGTCACGCATGAAGATCTGATAGTGTTGCTCCAAGTTTTTAAGAGTCAGACGGTACTCTTCCACCTTCATCGTCTTAAACTTAAGTTGAAGAAATAAAAAAGACATTTAAACATAGCCACTATTATTTTTCCCAATATTTTTATCCTTGTAGATAGGATTCACAAAGTAACATTTACGTATGCAATGATTCTACAAGAACAGCCAACACAGATTCCAAACAGAAAATACATTTTAATTGATATATGTTATTATATATTAAACTTAACCTGTGCCAAAAAATTTTGTTCACTATGATGGTTTCAGTTTTCTATTTATATTTTATTTCTCTAAGATTTCAGAAATATGGATGGACAAAAAGTAACACTGGTACAGTATAAGTGAAAAATGATACATTATAAGGGGTCAACAGGAGTATGGAGTAATGCATACCTAAACGTGTTCCTCCTTTACCATAGTAATACAGTTTGACCCTTATTTTAAGTAATTATGTCATTTTTAAGAACGGAATCATATCTTTTTTATTTATAGTTCTATAAACCTGTTATACTTTTGTTCCTCTGTTTTTAAATGAATGACAAAAACATGCCATGTTGGAATTAAGCGGCACGGTGGCAGAGTGGTTAGCGTTCCTGCCTCACAGCAAGAAGGTCATGGGTTTGATTCCCATCCAGGGTGTTTCTGTGTGGAGTTTGCATGTTCTCCCCGTGCTTGTGTGGGTTTTCCCCTGGTACTCTGGTTTCCTCCTGCCTCCAAACACATGTGATTGGGTATAGGTGAATTAGCTACTCTAAACTGTCCATAGGAGAAGAATGTGAGTGTGAATGGTTGTCTGTGTCTAGTTGTCCAGGATGTACCCCGCATCATGCCCTAAGTTAGCTGGGATAGACTCCAGTGACCCCACGACCCTGAACAGGATAAACACTACATAATGAATGAATGTTATAAAAGTCTAAGTCCTTAAAAAGTTGCAGCTTTTAGTCTTAATGTTACCAAGAATTTCTTTAAAAAAAATCTCTTTAGAATTCTACACTTTATTGATATTTTGCAGATATTTGATACATGTGGATTGTCCACAATAACAGTCCCTGATTAAGTTACTATGTAAGGGATTTATTATTATAGAAACACTAACATGCTCAAAAAAACAGAAAGGAATACAAATGTAATTAATGTATAAAAGCACAATCTGTTTAAAGTACTGTAAAGAATGTCGAACCATGATGAAGTTCCATGAATTGATGAATTGAATGTCTCTCATGAGATACTGCCAGGACAACAGACTCTTCATGTCTACATGCAACTTCTGCCAGAGGATCATCAGCTTCTGCAGACTTGCATCCAGACTAAAGCAGCACAAAGTAAAAGATAAATGATCACGACATGCTTTAAATTTAGCTGATATTTACAAGTCCTGTAAAGAGTAACTAACATCGCCAGCAGAATATACTGTGTCCAAAATTTTGTGGACACCTTACCAGCAGTTCCGGCCAACAGTTTGAGGAAATGTTCACCACAACGTTAGAAGCACACAATTGTCTGGATCTTCTTGGGATGTTGACATACGCATTCCTTCACCAAAACTAAGTTTCCCCAAATACGGTTCTAGCACGACAATGCCTCTGTGCACAAAGCCTCCATGTTCCATCCCGACATAGCATGCTGTTGTGTCCACAGGGCCCTGACCTCAACCCGACTGAACACCTTTATGCACTTAAAAACCAACCGCACCACAGACCTCCTCACCCATCATTAGTGCATGAACTTACTAATACTATTGTGGCTGATTGGGAAAATCTCCAGTCACACCCCAAAATCTAATGGAAAGCCTTTCCAGAAGGGTGGAGGTTATAATATGAGTAAAAATGAGCCTAAATCTGGAATAATAATATACAGTGTATGTCACATTTAATAACCAACAAGGGAATAATATGTTTAGTTCATTAAAAAAAACAACTTAAGCAAAGTAAAGTGTTTACCCAGCACAGCTTTCCACAGCTTCCTTGTTTGTAGGTGGGACGATGAAGCAGATAGAGGGCACTGAGGCTTCATTACCATTTGTGCTCGTCACCTTCCACTTAAAAGGCTGGGAGTTGTTCAAAAGCACACACTCATCTCCTCTGTGCACTGTAATCTAGAATAACACACAAACCACATCAGCAAAGTAACTGAGCAATTCTGGAAAAAAAAAAAACATGTTATTTGTTGATTAAAGGGTTTTTGAAGGTCTCAAAACTAGAATGTAGAGACTTGATAAACCGCATGTGATGCTAGAGGGGTTTGAATTCCACATGAAGAAACATGCACACTGTTATATTGAATTACATTTAAATTAAACAGAGATACTTTTTTTTGGTTCTTTTTATATCCATTTAGAATTGCATTTAAAATTAATATTTTGCATCTATGCATAATTACATTTAATAGCGGAACATCAGTGGGACAAAATAGTTCCTGTTATAGACAGCTATGGGGTCATTACCTTACTTTTTTTATTGACATTAAATTTAAATTCAGATCTTAATTATCACATACCGTACACATACACGCAGTGAAATGTTTTTATTCGCCATATCCCAGCTTACGAATTTGAAGGCTGCGGTCAGAGCACAGGGTCAGACAGAACATGCAGCGCTCCTGGAGAAACTAAGGTCAAGGGCCTTACACAAGAGCCCTTCATGGTAGCTTGCCTGGTGCGAGGCTTGAACCCTGACCCTCTGATCACTGATACGGAGCCTTACCATTGAGCCATCATCACTAAGAATATTTGAATAGTCTGTAACTATATCAAAATAATATTTTTTTTTACATACCTCCATTTGTTTAAAATCACACACAGCCTGAACGGGCAGTTTGCCTTTGACTGGAGTGGCAGGATTTCTTGGTTTTAGCTGGATAATATTCTTGGCCCTCCTGTTTAGACCATCCAGGTGAGTTTTTAACTCTGTAAGATGTTCCTTTTCATCCTGTGAGCCAAAACAAATACCATTGGATTATTTCCTTCTATTATATTCATATTATTAAGTTTCCACACTCTTCCAGTTTAAATAGAGTCTTCTTAGGTCATTACACTAACATGAACTATATTCCAACTTGTTTAAACCTAGATTAAATTAGCTACTAAACGTAAATCATCATAAATTATGCGACATTCTGGAATAGCCAAATTCTCACTGCTTAGTTCAGCTCACACTTATATGCTTTATGTTCGATTCGTGCTAGATGAACACATGGAAATGTAGGCTACCCACCGCAGCGTCCTGCAGAAGGTCCTCGAGACGCGTGACAGTAATGGAGCGGTCACAAACATACTTCTTCTTCATGGTCTCCTGCATCTTCTTCAGCTTCTCTTCTGCCTCTTTGACGTCCGCAAAGAACTGTTAAACAGAGTGCGTTATTACTTTTGTTACTTACGTTCATTAAAATCCACGATAACACCGAATTAACTCTGGAGAAGGTACCTGGAAGTAGGCAGTGTTTTCTTTAAGGTGCGTCTCAATACAACAGCATAGCTGCAGTAACCAACTCCACTGAGTCTGAAGAGCTGCAGTGAAAGCCTGTGAATAGTACAAAATGGTCATTAATTATTATTAATTAGTATATTATCTAAAAGGTGAAGGGACTAATAGATGAAGAGATGCTATTTACACTAAGGCCTAGACATTTACTAGATAGAGAACAATACTAAACGCAAAATCTCACATGCTACACATATTAGGGTGATGGTGGCTCAGTGGGTAAGGCTCTGAGTCAGTGATCAGAGGATCGGGGGTTCGAGCCCCGCTCCAGAC
>JAOUQX010000023.1:3383923-3407303 GCA_028566295.1 Liobagrus marginatus
TCTCTCCCCACCCCCACCTACAGCAAACGTTCAGATAGTCACTGTATGTTGTACCATATACGTATAATGTGCATGTGACGAATAAACTTTGAACTTGAACTATCATATACTACACATCGTCAAAGACTTTCACCCTTTTCTGGCGAAGCAGATATACCAGTACATGACTGTCGTTCACAAATGCCATGACTTTGTTCTTAGTTTGTCCTCCCTTTGTAACATCCACACTGCGCACTTTCTTAAAAGCAGTAGACTCGCTGTCTTGTGATATTAGGGGAGGCTCTTTTAAAACAATGTACTTGTTTATTCTGAGGCTCCAAAAACACTTTTAATGACGTGCTTATAAAGCATGCACAGAATAAACTCGTTTTGCATTTCTCACTGTAAAAAGCAACCCAGTTTTCTAGCTACAATTAGCGAATATGAAAAAGTATGCGCATTTTCAAATAAATGAAATTCTATTGTATTTTTTGACGAATCGGCTTAAAATTTCTGCAAAGACAGCAACCAGTGTCCAGTCATTTGTAATTTGTTAATTACAAACAACGGAAACGCATTGAAAAATAATAAAGCTCATGACAAATTCTTTATTATTTGAAATGGTCTTTTTTATACATTGTAAACGGCCCAGTGTTTTATTAATTCGTGCGTCTCTATCATTTTACAATGGATCTGCATGATTTTAAATGAAACAAGTTCTGAGGTCATTCTAAAAGTGAACCAACAGCCAAATTATATACTTCATATTCATATTATATTCATCTCACCGCTCAAACTCGTTTCTGAGCAGTCGCTCTCGCTCAAGTATCGCTGCATGGAGTCGACCCCACTCTTTCTCCACGTCGATGGGGTGGTAACCTGGTGGAACCTTAATCTGACCAGCCTGAACTGCACCCTGTAGATACAAGGCAGATTGAAAACAAATTCCAAACCTGAACCACCAAATAAAAACCTGGCTTCATTTTTAGAATCTGAAACAATAAATTTCATCTTTCATCTTTAAAGAATCATCTTTCTGCCTTGAGGAAACTGTTCACTAAAAATCCAGGCTACAGATCAGGAGATCAGAAAAACAACCAAAATTATACCAATTAAATCCATTTCTTTTCCACATTATAAAACTACATCATGTGTAAAAGTTCAAAACGGCTGAACACAACAAGTCTGTCATTGCTGCCATGCAAGATTTATGTGACCTTGTATAATATGTTCCTTTATTAGACCTACCACATGCTGCATTGTACATACCTCGAAAGACTTGTAAATATATTTAGAGCGATTTTTGTCGGCCTCCTTTGCTGGCAGCTCGGTCTCCTTAAATTTGAGAAACTGGCGCCAAAGTACCTGAAAGGTTTAAATGACAGTATTTAGAGGCATTCCTAAAAGATACTTAAAACATACTTAATAATAAAAAAGCAAATAATAACGGTATAATAACACAATACAATAGGCACATTTGCATGCAACCACTATATGTACACCATATGTACACTATATGTACCCCATATGTACACTATATGTACCCCATATGTACACTATATGTACACCATATGTACACTATATGTACACCATATGTTCACCATATGTACACCATATGTACACCATATGTACACCATATTTACCCCATATGTACACTATATGTACACCATATGTTCACCATATGTACACTATATGTACACCATATGTACACCATATGTACCCCATGTGTACACTATATGTACACCATATGTACACCACATGTAGCCCATATGTACACAATATGGCTAAGACTTTGTGGACACGTCACCATCGGATCCACATGCAGTTCTTTTAAATTATGTTGCCACTATTTAAAAGCACACTGGATCTAAGAGGCCCAAACATGTTCCAGCATAACAACACCCATGTGCACAAAGTCCCGGGACACCATGCCGGGGTAGAAGTGGAAGAACTTGAGTGTCCGGCAAAGAGCCCTGTTCTCAACCACACTGAACACCTTCTCCATTGATATCAGTGCCGGAATTCACTGATACTATCGTAGCGGAATGATAACAGATCTCACAGCCACACTTTAATTAGTATTAGAAAGACTTTTCAGAATAGTACAGGCTACTAAAACAGAGAAAAGGGAAATAAATCCGGACTAGATCGTTCAAAAACACACATGGTTGTGATGGTCAGGTGCCTACAAAGTTTAGGCCTTGTAGTGTATGCTATGCATATAGTATTATGTGTGTTTAAGTCTTATTAAGCTGGTATGAGACCTCAATTTCCTCATAACTGGTGGGAAGCTTGCTCCCCTCAAACACAACGATGTGGTGTCTGATCCACTGCAGGAGCAAAGTGACCACCTCGTAGTACTCCTGCCAGCGTAGTTCCAGCTCCTGGAACACACACACACACCCACACACACACCCACACACACACCCACCCACACATTATATGACATTTTTACATGGTTAAATTGCTACTTGGATGTTTGACAACATTAAACTTAACTATAAATCGAAAACAAAAAAAAAAAAGACTAATGTGTGCATAACCCTGCTGTTATTTTCCTATAGCAACACACAAGTGTGCTATCCTTGCTACTCTATTTGTCTGATTTTGCCGAACTGGATGAACGTAAAAACGCATGTTGCTTACTTAGATCACTACAATGTGAGAGTTTTGCTTAGAATTAAATGCTGCGGGTAGTGGATTTGCTTTGATTATTAAAAAAGACACTCACATTAGCTTGAACTCCATCTTGTACATCAGGAACTCTTGGCATGACATCGTACAGGGAGGAGACGTATGTAATGATCGACTTCTCATCAGGGTGTGGCACATCCACATCTACACAACAAGAGGAAGCAAAAACAACACCCTGGATTAATTAATGAGTAGGGTGTAAAACAAACGCACACATAAATAGTGATGATATTACACACCAGGCTAGTCTATTCATACTTTAAAAGGACATTCAAGTAAAAATATTCACAAACATTGTGGTTTATAGAGTAGTCTTGAATAACGGCATTTAAGTGCATGACATGCACCTGAAATAATGTTTAGCATAGGCCCAGTCCTAGCTCTATATGAATAGCATAACGATAACTATCTTAGCTACACTATACAGCAGGGGTCACCAACATGGTGCCTGCGGGCAACGACCACATGAGTAGCCCACGGGCCTGTTTTAAAAAATATCCCACCATCGCACCACTTAGCAGTGAGCTGCATCTATAGTTTTCGTTGCTATTCTTTTTTAAATCAGACTTACATTCATGTAAATTTGAAAATATAATTACTTAGAGATTTATAGAAATAAAGTGTTGCATATTACTAGTTATCCGTTTCCTACCTTGTTCAATCATTGCTGATAATTATTGTGAGAAATCATTAACACACGGTCAGTGTTTTCCCATATATGAACAACATTAATTACCAATAATAACATCATTAAAGGTGAATACCAAGCTGGCAGCTCTTCGCATTAATCGGTACCCAAGAAGTGATCTCTCCCCAAGAAGGTTGGAGATCCCTGGTCTAAACTCACTAATAATATTTTGGCTAAATAAACAAATCCACTCCTATCCGTTCCTATCTATGAAAATCATTTACAGAAGCGCGGAGATTATTATAGGAGCAAGATTGGGACTAGTGTCACTTTACCTCGTGTTCGCAATTGCAGCTTCACTTAACTTAACTATGTCTAGCTAGTTATGAACAGCACGACTTTATCTAACCGAGCTAGAAAATTACTCTACATTTTGTAAAATAACAAAAAAAAGTTATATTATGAACTACTTTATAGTTTGTTACCTAACATAATCCGCTTTTAAAGCACATCTTTAGCAAACTAAGCTAACATTTTTACTCTCCACTTGCATAAACGACGAGTTCTGAACTTTTTTAATAATATCAAACACAATTTAAGCTGATAAAGTGACTGCTATCTGAGGTACTCCTTCTCGTGCCATTGTATATAAAGAATATGGTGTTGTGGGCTGTTTTCTAGTATGTTAGCCAGCTTGTTAGCCACAAATATGGCTAGGTAGTTATGAGCAACATCATCTGTGCTAACTACAGTTCTTTTCCCTTTAAGTGTAAATGATGTGGTGTTTTAATGTGACTTTTAGCTGTTTAGTCAACCTGATAGACGTGATAGTTATGGGCACCTGTAACGTGAAGGGACTGTGGCCTGGACGCCCGCCGGAGGGCGCTGAACGACTGTGTGTGTGCCTTTTCTCACATAGCACATACGTATGTCACTCTGTCACACACGCACATACACACACACACACGCCAATCTATGTATGTGTTTTACGTTGAATGAGCTCTAGTTCAAATAGAGGCGTGCCGGCTCAAACCGGCGTGTGTTATTAAAGTTCCTTTGCTGTTCGTGTTCACGCTAAGTATTTCCGTTTTCTGGGTTAAGTGCTACTTTTAATAAATACTACGTATTCACGACCTGCGTCTGAGTCTCGTGCACTGCCCGGATCACGTCGGGCAATCCGAAGAGAGCCCTTCGGTTGTACAGTGATGTTACAGCACCACATCGTAAGCTAACTAAGCTACATCTTTTATTTCACATGTGCATATATACATATGGTTATATGGTTATGCAAACAGCTTTGAGTCTGTTACGCAGCTAAAAATGCAATATTGTGTTACTTATGCTATTTATGGTGCTACATGTGTTCATTACTATATTAAGAGATGTAGGTTGGTCAACTCTGGGTGCTCATATTTTATAGATTACTTTAGCTTCCATATATTCTAACAATTAGGAGTATGACATGACATACTGTCCTCAATTATTTTACTTGTAATCGTTTTATTAGTTCCTACAGGCAAAGGACATGGGTGCCAAAAAATGAACAGGTTGTATTAAAATTGTTCCGCCTCAGGTAATGATCGAGTTTACCTTCTGGATCGAGCAAACGGGTGACGCCCAGCTCTCTCTCGGCCACGCTGAACGCCTGCTCCAAGTTCTCCAGGTTCGTCTGTCTGTACACCTTACTCATGTCAATCAGATTAGGCCTAAGGCACACATGCAAGACATAAACCATGTCAGAGCAGGCTTTCGATGGAAACAGTAATCCGAACAGCTGCCAAGGAATGATCTACACGCTAGGCATGTCTTTGAAATCATGAAATGAAACCTTGTGTCTCGTGTCTCCAAACTTTATAAACCACACACAGGTAAACACAGGCGGAAAAGATTCGTTTCTGCTCTACACATGCTACATTTGTAGGTATTTCTGCAATGCTTTCTTCATGACACTATGATAAATTTTAAGAGTATAATACTGATACAGAAAGTTTGTCTTGGGATTGAAACGAATCTGGTTCGGACACATCAGTCGTTAAGGCGATGAATGCTCACTCGCTTTGCCGAAGGTAAAAACTAAAGACTAAAAACAGCACATACTTACGTGCTCAATCTAGATCTAGTACTTACATCTAAAGAATCGAACCATTTGTAAAGAAGTTGTGGTGCACAGATGATGTAATACAGCAACAAATATTTCAAAATCATTAGAATATATCTTGGCTAAATCGTTCCGACAAAATATAACATTTGCAAGTCACTAACTTACTGAAAAGTGAAAATTTTCAAATTATTTTCTAACAAATTCAAATGGACTCCATAGTGAAATAAATCCGGCCACTATTCTTTCCATACTGTTTTTATCTGTAATGTTATCCATGACCCTGTATATCCACACGTCTTAAACTCCTACAACCTGGCGTCCACATACGTGGGCATAAAATGCAGGCAAAACCAAAGCTCAGGTCTTAGGAGGTTAACCAAGTTTTTACAATAACACATCAATCAGTGGATGCAACCAAAGACGCTTTTGCTCTCCAAACATCCACAGTGTCGCGAAACGTCGGCATTAACAGTCAAACACAACACATTTCTAAGACGTAAGATAGCGAATCCATACACTTGACTGCATCTTTGAGAGTAGTAATAATACTCTTGCATTCCAGCAGGTACTACATCAGTATAACATGCCATTCTTGACGACATTTTGTTCCTGTTCAGTGGGGAAAGCCGTTCCTCGGTGCATATCTCAAGCATTCCACTCTGAGAACCACAACTGGAGCGAGTCTCTAGACTTAGCGACTCAGAGTCAAAAGATTCCTCCGAGGGCACGGTTTCACACAGCATGACCACCCGATCATCATGATCACTAAATCCATGAGCGCTGCTCGACGACCTACTGCGCTTTTTCCTCGTGTGGAACTTCCTCTTTAGGCTGAGCATGGATCGAGGATGCGCAGTGGGTATAACCAAGCTTGGTTTCCGTCTTGCTCGTCCAAACGATTGACTGATGAAGATTTTCTGAGAGTGAAGTCCTCTTTCATGAAAAGAATAGATGCGCTAGTTCCACTGTCATACAGTTGCTTTATCCAGATCTTCTAGTAAAGTTTCTTGTTAATAACATTCTAATGTGTGGAGATTTGCACAGCGTCTACATTTAAAGAATGAAATCTCGGGAACCTGAGCAACTGAGCAACTATTTCTCCTGAGATACAAGAATGTGCCGTGCAAGAACATGCCGGGTGTTAAAATTACAGCCTTTGGGAAAACTTGGCACTTTCTCATGCTACGCCCTCCATGTTTTTCCCCAGTCCCTCACATGATTTAATATGAAGTTGTAAAGTGTGTATAAAGAGAGAGAGAGAGAAAGAGCACAAAGTACCTCCTTTGTGCATGTTTGGTGTTTTTATTAATACTTTTTTTTAATTGAAGTATTGCCTTTTTTAACACATGCAATGCATGTTAAGAATCCGAGCTGTGATTAGAACCTTTAACATTTACTCATTCTCACCTGTGTTTGTTGATGATCGCATTAAAGAGTCTGCCGTCTCTCCAACTGGTGGTGAAGTTGTCACAGCGCAGGCCTTGGTAGCCCTCCACCATGCGCTGGGACCACAGCAGCAGCTTCTCCTTGGCAGTCATGTCATCCGACTGACCGTTCACCTGTATGTCTGAGATCTGGAGGAAACATATTTGTGAGAAAAATGTGCAGGCAAATTTCTTTGGCATAAGAAAAACAATACACAATCATTTTATGTCCCCTTTTTCTCTTTCCGATCTTTTACATTTTTATGTATTTATTGTAAAGCACTTTGTGCTCCATCTATTTGTCGTCTACTGCTTGTCCTGTTCAGGGTCACGGGGACGTTGGAGCCTACAGGCATGACTTAGAGCAACTTAACGTTAGGGTAACTTAGGGTGTGAGACGGGGTATACCCTGTACAATCGGCAGTTAATCGCAGGACTAACACTTAGAGACAGACAACCGTTCACACACACATTCACTCCTATGGACAATTTAGAGTAGCTAATTCACCTATGCCCAATCACATGTGTTTGGAGGTGGGAGGAAACCGGAGTACCCGGGGAAAACCGACGCAAGCACCGGGAGAACATGCAAACGTCACACAGAAACATCCTGGGCGGGAATTGAACCCATGACCTCCTTGCAATGAGGCAGGCGTGCTAACCCACTTTGTGCTATCTAAATAAAATTTGCCTTGCCCTGCCTATGCTGTTCTTGGAAAATAATCAACAATAAGGAGGTAAAATTAACTTCACCTCAGGACACATCACCTCACCTTGAGGTTGATTAATATTTTTAATTGCACACACTATTCGTTTTACGGTAACGCTTCCTACCGGAGCCGTCCCCTCTACGTTAAAACTACATACAGTATTCCTCATTAGCAGAGAAATTAGCTGTTGAAATTAAGCAGGCTTACTAAAGCTTCAGAAAAACATTTTAAGCATGTTTATTGGTTTGTCATTTGTCAATTTGTAACATTCCTATTCAAAAGGCTTCCGAGTTGTCCCATCAGAGTATATACATAGCAACCAGACAAAAAACAGATAATAATTAATAGATAATAAACTAAATCCACTTTTTCTGCGAAGAATATCCTATAATAACACCCGAGTTCTTGTTGCTAGGATACAGTGCTTTGTAAATATGGCAGCTAGTGGTGATCATGCGAGTCTCACAAAAATGTATTTTAATCATGATGTTTTAGGCTGTGTGTGTGTGTGTGTGTATGATTCTTTGTGGTTGGGCAGTGATTCATAGTCAGATTTCCCTTTAGGATGAATCACTTCTTGCAGTCTACAACCGACACCGCACTGGACTTTTATACACGTGTCTGTAAGTGTGTGGCCGATGCTGTTAGGGAACTTTGGAACGGTTGTTTAGTTTGGCATTTAGGGAAGTTGGTTAGTGTGGCATTGAGTCCTGCACACCGTGACTCAGACAGGATGGAAACATCCTTTCACTTCAGCTTTTTCAATTAAAACGGCCATCTGCACGTCTGTACAATGCAAACATCGACAAAAGAAGTCTTTTGTTTTTCTGAACAGAAGAGATGCCACACAAATATGATTAGGATTATTGACACAATGCTCAGTGTGGTTTAGCAACTGAAACATTATTATCCTAAAGCTGCATTGGGAGTGAACTTCTGCATGATAAACTAGTCTACAGCATTTACAGCTTAAACAATGACTACAATAATAAAAATTAAAAAGATTTTAAAAACAACAATCCCCAAGTCGACAACTTTAAAATTAAAGTACTGGTAAAAAAAAAAGAAGTCTTATGACTCATTAAAGTGCCATGCCAACATGCCCACACCTTCTTCCTTACAGGGAACACTGAGTCACTGAGACGGATGGACGCTGCCTCAGACCATATTCCTCCGCAGGCTCGGTTTAACTTCCATCCACTAGTCCATCACTCAATAATGAGTGTTTAAAAACTTGAGAAAAATGAAATTTTCGCCAGGACCCATGTGTAGAAGTGAAAAAGAATATATATAGTCCAGCTTAGGGCCAGAGAGTTCAAGCCCCACCACTTTTGGGCCCTTGAGCAAACCATGTATCATAAATGACCCTTACCTTGACCCCAGCTTTAAAAGCTTGGATTTCACTACACTGTAATGTATATGTGGTAAATAAAGCCTTCTATTCTGGTCATTTGATAAACAGCATCATTGAATAGCTTAACAAGTCAAAACAGCATATACAGTATGTCATTCTATACCTGGAAATGAAGGATGATGGTCCATATTAGCCCAAGGGTCAGCTTCGGGTTGCCGTCTGCAATATCATCATTCCTGATGTTCACCAGTTTGACCTGGATCAAAAGATGGATAAAATTATACAGCAATGAGGAACTAAGGCATGCGAATTTTTACATCATTGCATGTAAAAAATTGAAACCTGGAACACTTTAATGTCACTAAACCTAAAAACGAGAATTTCTTATACCTGTCTTCGTTTGAGGAAGTCCAGGGCGATCTGGACGTTCTGTAGCTTGTGGAAGCGCATGCGGCCCTTCTCTCTGGGCTGTTGGGCACAAAATATAAGACTGGCTTTGTGGAAATCACAAATGAAATACTGTCATAGATCAATACTATGAATGGTTTCAGTTTTACCAAAGAAAATGTGGTTACTTTGAGTTTTGGGAAAATTGTATAATATTTTCAGATTCAAAACTTGAATGAATTTTGAGAAACTCCTACCAGGGCATCTCAGTTGGGTGAGTGGCAAGCGACGTTTTCTCAAAATGTTTCTCAAAAATGTTACAAATAAATAAACGGAAATAAATAGTGCCCCAAAATACTTGACGGGCATTGTGAGGTAAAATAATATTTCTATAAATAAGATCATTACATGACAATACATACTCAATAATAGTCAAATCTTCCTATCAATCAGCATTAAATCAAATTTCCCAAACATAAGTTTGGAACAATGGAACATTGTCTTTTGCATCCATTTAACCAAAAGCCTTTTTCCTCTGGGGTGAACTGGGTATAATGCCACAATGAATATGCAATGCATGAAGAGCCATCTGGAACATCAGAGGTGGGAATGCACTAGCATACAGTCCAGAGCATGCACTCATAGCAGTCATGACAGAAACCAAATGTTAAGCAAGTCAAAACCTGCGATATCCATATGTATGATGATTCCAGTGTATGATGTCACTTAGAATTAGTTAATTACATGACTGCAATTAGTATTATACGTGATGTGATGTACGAAAAGACATAAATGTTCAGTACTGCACAGCACAGTAATACTTACCATAGCTACTTAACAGATTTATTATACAGTATTATATATATATATATATATATATACAGTATATAGATTCTTGTTGATGTTTATCTCTATAGGGTGGAGATTAATCCTGAAATTTCATCCTATATGTACTGTATACGTGTAATTAATTAATTGTAAATGAAATATTTCTTTAGAACTTTTGATGACTCTCAAATCCTCACATCACAAATCAAGTCCCTTTCAATCTACTCCAAATTCACGGTATAATAAAATTCCCAAATAAATCAGAAGCCATTTTAAAAAACGTTTCACTCACTCTTAAAAATGACACTTTATAATAATAATAATAATAATAATATTATGAAAGGATGAGGAGATATTCAAGGGGAGCTAACCCTGTCCCACTCTTAACCTTTCAAACTTTGGAATTTGGAAACAAATTTGCAATCATGAGACCATAATAAAATAAAACGACAGGATTCAACATAATTTTAGGTTTTATTACTTGAGTATTGAAACATGCAGACACGTTATCTTTAAATCAATTATACTTCCGACTGATTTTGGCCATATTTTTAGCACCACCTGTTTCAATTATGGTGTCAATGCTATGTGACCAAAACCAGCCGGCCTTCGCTTGTATCTGAAGGATATTTTGACTAGTTTAAAGATTCCCAGTTCATTCAACTCCACCTTTAACTAAGTTACAGGAAACAGAAAAAAAAAACGTTCCAGAAATCACGGCAAACTTTAGCCAGTCTCACTGATCATAATACTTGCTGATGGATCAGACTGGCCAAAACAAATTTTTCCCAGAATTTCTGACGTTATTTTTGCAGGAACCAAAGAACAGTCAGAACAAGACACAAGACAAGTGACATCATGCACAACCCAGGTCCCCTGGGAGTGACGCATGCCAGACCCCCTAATGAGGCGAGTCGGAAGGTTCTAGACCCACTCACCAACCGTGAGTTCCTGACAACATCACGCTCCCTCGGCTACCCCAGCAAGAGCATCGCAAGAGAAGAGGCAAAGGCAAAGGGGTCAAGGTTAGGGCAGAGGTCAGCCAAGTAGAAAACTGAAAGGTCAGGAGTAGGCAAAACCAGTGCAGGGAGTTGAAACAGAGGCAGAAAACACAACATTAACACATTAAAAGATGTGCAACACATGAATACCTGTGAAAGTAGATGTAATTCAAACGGCCATTCATAATTCTGTTTTCCTGTGTTCAATGTATAAAGTCAATGCATGCAAAAACTTGGTAAAAGAACAAAAGGTTAAGGGACGTTAACAACCGCAAATAATTAAACGGCGGCTAAATAAAGCTTGGTGGTCAAAGACTGACTGCCATGCGGCCATCATGAGTTAAGGAGGAGTTGGGTTTATTAAAGGACATATTGGTTGAGTAAGTAGGAGGAGAAAGAAGTGCAAAAGCAGGTATCAATATAAGAGGTTTAGCTTCAAGATGCATATGCAAGATCATTGTGTCTATTTAGCTTTTTTTCCCAATTCTGTTTTAGAATGTCCTTCTCAAGCTGATTCAGTACAGTGCAGAAGGACTCACCAGTGTTTCTCCAGAGAGCACCTCCAGCAGGGAAATGAGGCTGTGGCCATCTCGCAGATCCTCGTACAAGTCTGTGATGTGTCTCTGGGCCTGACGAGGACAAATATAAACGTTATCGAAAACGTATCTACGCTAATCACACTGGAAAACTCTGTAGTTCTTTATAATTATTTAGCCAAAACCTATTGATAGGTGATTTTAGAGGATTTATTTTGTACCCTCTTCAAAAGTGGTAGCTTTATTTTGTTGCCTTTCCGAGTGAATGTTTAAAGAGCCAACACCGGAGGATTTCCCCCTTTTTTTTATATATTTATATATAAAAAATATATATATATATATATATCATATATATATATCATATATACATATATATATAGTATATACCAGGGGTCTCCAACCTTTTTGAAACTGAGAGCTACTTCTTGGCTACCGATTAATGCAAAGAGCTACCAGTTTGGTATTCACTTCTGAAATAACTAATTTGCTCAATTTACCTTTAATTATGTTATTATTTATAATTAATGTTATTCATATACGTGAAGACACTGATAGTGTTAATGATTTCTCACAATAATTATCAGCGATGATTAAACAAGGTAGGAAACAGATAAATAGTCATATGAAACGCTTTATTTCTATAAATGCTTATAATTAATTATACTTTCAAATTTACATTAATGCAAGTCTGATTTAAAAAGAATTGCAACGAAAAATATAGATGCAGCTCACTGCTAAGTGGTGCTATGGTGGGCTATTTTTAAAACAGGCCCGGGGCGACTCACGTGGTCCTAAACAGCATAACCTATTCTAAAAAGTATATGGTTCAAAAGTTTCCTACATTCATATGTGTTATGTATTCTTGTCATGAACCAATCGTATTTAGAAATGCAAAACACAGCAAAACAAACAAAATAGTTTATGCACTGTGTTAATAACCTGGAATCCTGGAGTGAATCTATATTCACTATTTATTATTAGAATCCTTACAGGAAAAATACATATATAATAAAAATCCGTCAAAGACGAGTTTCTACCGATTGCTCAAAGCCTCCTGCAGAAGAACGACTTCACGGCACTGATATTATAACACAGAATTATTACAGGTTTGTCATCATAAATGTTACGTCTTTAGTTAGGAGAATAATCTCTATGGAGGCTTTAATGACTATACAAACACCTGTTTCTTCTGCAAGAGACCCAAGCAGTGAATAAAGGACAACACAACAGGGGGACATGTGACCTTAAGATGCATGAGACTAATCAAAATCCATGCAGTCAGCACTCGGGACACACACTTGACCTACCTCGGCTTTCCAGTGCTGATGAAGATGGATGGAAACAGAAAATGGAGAGATTGTATTTACGAGACAAGAGAAAGAGATGAAAACAGAGAGACAGAGATGAAGAGAAATAAGAGAAAGGGCGAGAGAGAGAGAGAGAGAGAGAGAGAGAGAGAGATGTGCATAACACATGAGTGACAGAATAACAGATTGAGATTTATGTGAATAAAGATGTGAAGAATATAATAATAACAGAGTGAGGAATGCTGACAGAAAGAAACTGGACGGCGTCTTATATGATAGCATGATTAAGAATTAGCCATAAAATATAATATTTATAAAATATTTTTATTTAGGTGAGCATTTATTTTATGACTGATTATTTAACGACGCACCTGACAATCCTTATAAAAAGGACCAACCGATGAATTGATTGGGCGTCATTTTTTGTTTCATTTATTCAACATGGATGCAAACTATTTTAGAAAATAATCAAATTGTGCATTAGGATTAATATAACACCGAATATTAACCTGTAAAGAATATAGTATGTCATATTATTAATAAAAACATATGTATACCTTGTTCTATTCAGATGGCATAACCAGTAGTAAAGCTTTTCTCCAGTTAGATTTGTATACTTCAAAATCACATGTTAGACAATTTAAAGAATCTTGGTATTTATTAGTCATTTATATAACTGTTCATGTATAAACAATAAGCATTAGTTAAATTAAAATGAATATTAGGGTAAGTAACATTTTAACATGAAGGTAAATCTTTATTATACCTATTACACATGAAATTTTATAATGACACAAAAAAATTAATTTATTCAGGAGGCCATGAATAAACGACATTGTACTTATGCAGGGAACTAAAACCTGACCAGATCTAAAACCTGACCAGATGTGGATGACTCATACACATGGACAGTACACACACACACACACACACACACACACACACATAAATAGTGTAAGCGTACAATAACAACGTTTAGTAACACCTAAAAGCTGGCACGCAACTGTGAACACTGTTTCAGATACAAAGTTTGTATAAAAGATAAAATTTTGTGATATAATGTCTAACACTGTCAAGGGGTTCACCCTGCCATTAAATAAATAAAACCGCAATCTGCTTAAAGCCCACTGCATCACGAACCGAGTGTATGTTGCTACATTCGTCAAAAAACGTCATTCAGTATGTTTTAAAGCGATACAATACAAGCTCTATTAAATTGTATCCATCTACATTCATAAATGAAATGATGGCATATAAAATATTAGACCCAATGATAATTATTCACGCATTACAGGTATGCTTCGGTAGTTTTAACAAACCATATGATTTCTTAACAATACTGCAAAACACAGGGGATTTAAAAAAAAAAAGCTAAAATAGTGTAACGCGGAAGCATGTGTTTATTGTGTTTGTTGGTTATTCCACATGCTTCACTTCACACACACTGATTGCCACGTTACTAATTATGCTGAGTTTACCATGCCTTAGTTAAACACGCGCACCTGTGTTGAGTTTAGGACGAATTATGTGTTGTATAAAAGAGCATGCGTTGACACAACTCAACGCAGATCGTTAGTTTGTGTTCCTTAATAGAGGACGTGTGTTTGTGAACTGTGGACTCCAAATAAAGAGTCATGTCACTGAAGTCTGCATCTGCGTCGTATCTACGTCCCGGTTCAAGACTCGCCATCCGAAGACAGCCATTCGGAGCGAGACACGCATTACAAATAGATTAGATCGTTAATAAAATAGATTAGTTTATTATTATTATTAATGCCGGATAAACCGAATTGTTTATGCGTACTATCAGTGCCAAATTTAGTAGAAACTGTCATAGTTTTTAATTTTACGTATTTGTATAGCGCTTTAAACAAACGAACATATTTTATATAAAAATATAAAGAATATGTAGAGATTGGGTTTAGGAATAAAAAAAGGAACTACCATTTCCAAACACAATTAAACAACTTGATTTTAATTCAATTTTATTCACACTAAAACAAAATAATCAAAAACAATCATTTCAGGTTTCAGGATGAAACAATCATTTCATTTTCTCTTTTTTTTTTTTTAACATATCATATTCTTTTCTACTCTACTAAAATTTTATTTGAAATAAAGTTACAGATTATATTTCTTTGCTGTTCATTTCGCCACAACATTATACAAATGCAGAATGTTAAAATGTGTGGAATAATACCTTCATAAGATGCTTGTTCACCCATTTGGTAAAAGTCTTTTTCTGTACACGGTCACGCTCATCTGTAGCAGAGGACACAAAAAAAAGAAAGAAATACACGAGGGATTAAACACGCGATGAAGATGCAAAGTACAAAGTGGCATTGAGTGATATAACAGATATTATATATATATACTGTACACACACACACATACGTGTATATATATATACATACATAAATAATAGAGCAGAAGTGAAATATCCAGCAAAAAATAATAATACTTTCGGATCTGATATTCATATACAAAAGTGTTTAACCTGAAAAGTCTATCAAAAAATACTTTTTGTTCATAATTTTATAGAAAAACAAAACTTTTTCCTGCATATTGCATCTGAGATAGCCTGCATGACAATTTATTCCCGGGCTTACTAAAACGGACTTAAATATGAATGAAATCTACACTTTTTACCTATTTTTTACGTAACCTGTAGATTTATTACAGAGAAATGTGTGAGATTTTTGGTTGGCAAACAAAATATTATTAATATAAAGGCAGGTGACAAGATATAAACTAGATATCCTTTTGAAATCAGTAAATATTGTTCATGACACCAAGCAGTGGATATGAGTTCTCCTTCTAACATACGGAATGTTTTCCTAAAGTACACAATTTAAAACAGTGTGAAATGAGCAAGTCTCAACAACCATGTCAACCGTTGTTATTATAACAACCATTATCAACCGTTCAACTCTGTTTGGTCATTGATGCTGCAGCAACTGAAAAGCATTATCCTTGTAGTATGTATCCTTGTATCCTTCTATGACTGCTGCCCAAGCTGCTGTCATAGAAAATGCCTCGACATCTACCGACCAATCAGAATGCAGAATTCAACAGCGTGTATTGTGGTATGTTGTATAAAAAATGAAGATAAGCACAGATTGATGGTAGCATCTCTTTTTGTTACGATATTACCATGTGGTTTTGAAGCTATTTTGGATTCACGTCACCATCTATCAATTCTAAGTGAATTTGTTTTATTACATTTTTTTAATAGTATAACCTCTGAAGGACGGCACGGTGCCAGTGGTTAACACTCCTGCATCACAGCAACAAGGTCATGGGATTGATTCCCATCCAGGGTGTTTCTGTGCAGAGTTTGCATGTTCTCCCCGTACTTGTGCAGGTTTTCCCGGGGTACTCTGGTTTCCTCCACCTCCAAACACATGTGATTGGGTATAGGTGAATTAGCTACTCTAAATTGTCCATAGGAGTGAATGTGTGTGTGAATGGTTGTCTGTTTCTAAGTGTTAGTCCTGTGATTAACTGCTGATTGTACAGGATGTACCCCGCCTCACATACTAAGTTATCTGGGATACACTCCAGCGCCCCCACGACCCTGAACAGGATAAACGCTAGATAATGAATGAATTAATTAATTAATAATCTCTGAGATGTACACTTTTCAAGTTGCTTGTTCTCTTTCAATTCTGTAGTAGTTTATAAAACAAAAGAAAATTTATTTGTGTATTTACAGCATATCTAATTGAGAATTGCATAAGTATTACAAATGAACAATTGGGGTCTCTATGAAACGTCAAATGTCAGCATTAACAAAAACATTGGCATTGAACCACAATTAAAATTTAACTAACAGCTTGAACATTAACCATTTCCAACGCCCCCCTCAAAGTCCTCACAGAATTCCAGCTCTGCTTTATCCATACACATCCATACCAGACTGAGAACTGCAAATACTTGAATTAAGATCTTATCATTCCATTACATCCCAAATATAGATTTGGCCAACAACAAAATGTAACTTTTATCCAACATTTTGACTAAATTCATAGCTTAGGTTTGAGTGACTGTATGGGAAAACATGCGGAAATGAAAACCGTCACAGGTTACATGAATTGGATGTTCTCCAGATACAATATATCTTGGAGAGATACACATATAAAAGCATGTCATATCTGTGCATGCACGTTGAGCACCTTTGCACATGCATGACAAACATCTTGGGGGGGAAAAAAACAGTCTCTAGCGTAAAAAAAAAAAAAAAAAAAAAAAAAAGACAGAGAGATTTTTACCTTCCCGAAGAAGTGTCCCAAGTCCAAAAGAAAAATCCAGGGTAGAGTAAAGGAGCGGAAAGGAGAGCATCAGTCAGAGAAGTCCGGAGTGATAAAGCGCGGCGCTCCGCTGCACTGTAACCTTGCGGCGTGTTTAATGTAAATAAGGCAGTTATGTTGCCAGTTGCAGCGTTACGGACGCACAGCGCGCGGGTTGTGATTTTTTTCCCACCCTCCCTGATGAGAATTAATATTCTGACACGGTGCTAAGGAGCGCTTTTTAAACCAGACGGATCAAAAGCACGTCTATGCGTAAATATTAGATTAAATTCACACTCGGCGGGGCGCAGAAGCACCAAAGCCTCATTCTGCGCTTTAACAATAAAGAAACGCTCCACGTTGACCAAAGGCACGAGCCGAGGGGGGACTTTTTGACTTTTATAAAAAGGGAATTGGATATAAGGGCAGGAAAGTTTTGGGCTGAACTTCAGAGATAGGACAGCGCTCAGAAGGATGTGGATGGTGTTGAGGATGCTGGAATACTATATGACAAGCAATAATACAGTCAGTGTCCAAGACATGACAGAAGCGACTGTTTCAACGGGGTCTTTGTTGTAAAATTATACAATGATGATGGTGTAATTATGGAAAAGTGTTTTCAAGAAAAGAATTAGAATAAGAATAAAATAAAAAAATTTAAAAAAAAAAAAGTATCAAATGCGCTGGTGGGATGGAGGTTTCGTAGTGCATGTGACTTTCGCCAGGTTGATAACAGACATGAGCATAAAGAAAGCTGGACAATGGAAGGAAAGGGCAGTGATGGGTGATTTTTTTAGCCAATGATTGATTAATTATTCAAAGTATCTTGCAATCGGAAAGGATTAGGAGTTGAATAGGTTATAGGGAAGGTAAGGGGGTTTGACCAGTTGCCTAACATTACTTCCACAGACACTCAGTCTGACAAACTTTATAATCCATGTGTATAGAGGCCTCCTTGTCCGTTGTGCTTTCCAAAACACAAAAACACCCACGAGACGAGTATGATGCGCTTCCAAGTGCTGACTCCCATTTATAATTCCGCTTTCGCTGTACATGTTGAGATGGTTGAGATGAGAACGATACTCTGGTTACGTATTTTAGATACTATGAGCACATAATATCCGTTGAGACACATCACTAACCTTAAAGATGCTTCAGAGATTTTTTAACACAGTTGAATAATTATATAAAAGATGGAGTTCTTTATATTTGCAGGGTCTTAAATTTGCCTTAGTTTGTTGATTTTATCCTCTTACACACACCCACACAGACTGTATGTGACTGGATTTACACCAAGCATCTCAGTGTGCGCACACACACACACACACACACATCCATACTGTATTCTGTATTTATATACTGAAATGCCAGTTTATTAAGTACACTTATCTGATTAAATAAACTGGCAACTCAGCATGTACATCTCTAGTTTTCTTAAAAGGTACATTAATAATTATTAGCACTCCATGCGAGGAATCAGTTACTCGGCACTTTCTTTCAAGACAAAACAGACTCTCTTAAAGATAGCCCATTCATTATGGACTATGAAAATCAGATTCTCATGCTGCCCTCTTAAACGGTTAGGAACTGCCAGCATTTTCTAGTTTGATGCGTATGAAATTCCTTTTTTTGAACAAATTCCAAAATAAAAAGTTTGTCTCTAAAGAAATTAGCATAACCATTCCATCAATAATATCACTATCTCTATGGGAGTGATAGTGAGAGCAGTAGGGGTGCTCTTTTGCTCCATTCTCCATGGATCAGAGCGTGTTCTCGGCTTCTTTTGAACTTGTTAGAGCAAAGTCAAGTGATTCTTTATCGGTGACAGGCCAGACAAAGCACCTTCGCTGGGAAAGCAGGTCAAAAAGGAAGTTGCCATATGGACTTCAACATGCAAATTTATAACCATTTAGGACATGGAGTTCATCTGATGAAATTGAGGCCTAAGCAATTGTTATTTATTTATTTTTTGGAACAATTGATTGTAATTAAAATTTTTTAATTTGTGTCTTGTTTATGCAAACAAACTCATTTACATTCATTTATGTCGCTCAGCTAATGCCAGCCATATAGATTTTAGATATTAACAAAAAAATACATACAAATGTTTGCACATTGACCCATGTGCTTGGAAGGTTCTGATTGATCACTTTTTGTCTGTGCAAATATCAGGATGTATGAAAAATCAAAAGAGTGACCCAGAAATGTTCAGCATGCATGATTTCTCATCTGCAACAGGTGCTGAAGTGCAAGTGATTTTTTAGCCTACTGAATTTTCCACAAAAAATGTTTTCTAAAAATAATATTAAGGAACAAGATTTTTTAAAACAAATAATTTTTACAACTTGCAATATATTCAGTCAAGTTTTTCATTTTTAATGCTAGTTTCTTCTACAATTGATATATACAATATATAAATAAATACACACACACACACACACAGTATATATATATATATATATATACAGATTACAGCGTACAGAGTAAAGCTAGTAATAACAGCTCTATTGAAATAAATTAAATACAAATCTTTCGGCATGCATAATCATGCAAAAAAACTCAAATAAATAAATGCGGACTGTTGTTACACAGTATGATGCCATATAATAAGACATTACAATGGTGAACTTTTTTTTATAGACCAAATTTTGCAAATCAGTTTCATTTCTTTAAATCCACAGTAATGTCACATAATTATGGCACTGCGAGCAACTTTATCTCTTATCTTTATGTTATATATCTATCGCAATAACACACCCTTCGTTGGCACTGACTGAGGCTAATGACACTGATTGAAGGATGGCATACTGTGGGTCTAACCAAATGGTCATGGTTGTCATAAACACTCAAAACTCATGTCATGACGGGCTCATCTCTCCAACGTACTTGGGACACATCCAAGATGGCAAGCCTCAAAAACAGACACGCCACTGTTCACTTCTCAAAGAAATGAAGATGCTGTTACTTCAGGCCTCATTCTGAGGACTTGGCACCTCGGATCTAGCTATTTAGAAGCCCTACATAATTAAACAAACTTCACTTCCAACAAAGCAACATGTTTTTTTATTTCTTCTTTTCAAAGAAGGAGACGTGCCCATAAACCCCTAAATGTGTGTGTGTGTGTGTGTGTGTTAGACTTTGTTTCCTCTTGCATAAGCATTCAGCTCATATAAGCATTCAGCTCATATATACAAACACACCAGAATGATTTACTCATAAATAAAAGAGAGAAATAGAAAAATGCATCTCTTTTTAAATCGGGTTTCTCTGCATATAATCTGTTCCAGGTCTTTGATGAAGAAATGTTCTCAAAGTGACTGATTTAATGAGAAGGGCGTGAGCACCATTTCAAACAATGTGATTTTCTGAACCCTATGTGACTCTAAACTTTTAAGAAATTGCATTTAAAAATTGTATCAATTACGCTTTCAAGTGTGACATCAACTAAATAGGAGCACTAGCATAACAAACACAAGGCGCAGGATATTTATTCTATAGACTTTCATCAGTATTTGATACATCGGTCCCTTATGTGTGCCTTCCATAAAGCTAGATGAAGCCTAATATCCTTTTCCTTGGAGTATGAACGGATACATGTTTGGAAAACAGCCTAATGATGATTCAACAAAATACTGCAGAGGCAAATATTTAGAGACGAGTTCTAGGTTTTCATCGTCTCGGTGTGATGTGACCGTACATAACGTACAAGTCAGATTGGGTTTCGGAGTTTATTCTTCAGACCACATCTGCGTCTGCCCTTGATGAGCAGAAGGAGGTGTATAACGTCTGTGACTGGTAACTGGACCAATGCTAATTTAAATCACCTGATACAATGTCTGGCTTGGCAAAAAATCTAAACTCCAAAATATGACTCAAATTGATTACTAACAAAAATCAGCGTAAGGCTTTTAATAACGATTACTGCACGCTTAAAATATGGCGGCATTTTTTAAAAGCCCATCGAGCTTATACCACTTTGTAAAAGAAGCCAATGTGTGTGTGTGTGTGTGTGAGAATGTGACAAAAGGAAACGCTCTCCACATGAGCGAGAAGAGAGCAAACAAACAAAAACAATCCAAACACCACAATTAGCATGGGAAGGCTTCTGCTGCTTAATCAGTCTAGTATGCTTCATTAGAACTTAGAACTTTGGCTTTTCCTGGAATGTTTTTGAATTAAAAAATAGTACATTCTGACACAAGGTCCAACTCCTAAACGTTAAAATGATGACTTTTTCTCCCTTTCTCTTGACACCCTCTTTAAGGGATTGTGTATAAAGGAACATCCGAAACGCTCTCTGAAACCTCGACGTGGTGCCCAGATCAGTTCTTATTTCTGAGCCATCATATTTTACTATTACCTATCAATTGGTTTCTAATCGCGGTAATGAGGCGTCTGTCGTTTGGTGACAGAGAGCTAACGGCCTCTGTGGGAGCATTAAGGAGCCTGGGTTATGCTGTGGGCCGTTAACTACCTACAGGCGCTTGCTAATGGCTCCAAATGACCTCCTCAGTGGCTATTAGCACATAATTAGAACCTTGCAGACCATCGATGACTTCCACTGGACATGATTCTCTGCTCTTCTCCCTCAGTCGTTGTTTAATGGTCAAACTACACTTACACACCAGAGCAGGACTTCAGTCCCTACATTAAGATATTTGTGGCTTCCTGTTTCCTGTGCATTGGGTCTAACACATTTAGAAGCATTTAACCAACCACAGATTCAGTTTCGCTACACCGCTAGAGCAACAATTACAGTACAGTAATCAGTACACTTAATAATAATAATAAAAAAAATAATAATAATAAGGCTGTTTTTTTTTTAATTTATTTAAACAAAACAGATATAAACAAGGACTAAAGCAGAAATTCTTCCTTAACAGTAACTCAACTTGTAGTTATCCCAAGAGTGAGTCGAGATGAATTAAAAGGACCATGTGTCACAGCCACTTTAAGCATTATGTTCTATTGTTGTGGATCGAGCGGCCCTTAAAGTGCAAGGCACAGCCACACGGCACAAGCTCCTCAGTCACACTAACCTCTGTGTACACTTAGTAATGCTCTCCAGTTACCCCGAACAAAGGCCTGCTTTAGTAGGTTAATGTCGGTTCAGGAGCTGCGCAGAACAATGTGTGAAGAGAAATGAAAAGAGGAATGTCTTGTTTTGTGATGAAACTGTGTAACACACTGCATCTACACACGGTCGCGGCGCTGTAAGTTTGCACGGCGTCGTCTTCCCTCACCTTACAATTATGTATGTTATCTGGGCAAAACGCTGACCTTGTGGCAGAAGTATGAAACAACTAATACAAAGTGCATGCAGGAATCTTTCTAGGCCATCACCCATCCTTGGACAAACAATGGAATGTTTGAAAGACGCCATGATGGTGTAAAGGAGATAAAAGTAAAATCTTTAAATGTAACAAACGCTTTTATGTCCAGAACCGACGCGATTCAAAGTGTATTGCTTTATGCTAGTGGACTTATTTATGGATAAAACCTGGAACCCCATTATAAAGACGTTAGTGGTGTATTTGTTCATTAGTATTTTCACACAAAAGTGAGTGGCACTTTTAATGAATATATATCTGATTGAGGAGTATGGCTATACTAAAGCTTCACGCACCATAAAGGATGTAACGACTCAAACAATCACTCTGTGCAACTGTGGTGGGCAAAAAGCATATCGAAGTGTGCAAAATGTTGAACCGTGGGGAAGATGAGCTCAGCAGAAGTTCAGGGCTCAGGATCTTTCTTGGTCCAGACAATTGTACATGGGGATCACAAAGTTCAAAGCACACACATGTATAAAAAAAGGCTTTGTATGTTGTAACATTACATTATTCATTATTCCTTTATTCTTCACTGGAACTAATTAAAGCCTTAATACTGTTCCAGCATGACAATGCCCCTGTGCACAAAGCCTTTGGAACACCTTTGGAATATACTGGCCCTCTGACAGCCATTGGACATCATTAGTAAGAGTAACACACAGACATATACATACATATACAGTACAGTACAGACAGATAGACAGACAGATAGACAGACAGAGAGACAGACAGATAGATAGATAGATAATAATAATAATTGAAGATCTGAATGATTACTGACATTTTCAGATCCTATTTGTCACATACAC